>JACAXG010000110.1:2055890-2639869 GCA_018881555.1 Amblyornis subalaris | reverse complement strand
TAACCTCATGAGATAAGATAATAAATGCCATTTGACCATCCACCACATTGGTGTCTGTGCGTCCATGGCCCGAGTGGCCACGGGGTAGGCCGGGCTGCCGTGCTAGCCTCTTGAACCAGGTCGCCTTGTCTTCTTATCAGAAGGCAACAGACCACAACAGACAAACAAGGAAAAAACTTTTAAGAAGTTGGAAGTCTGCCAATGCTTCACCCAAAGCTACAAAACTATGTAAGACCAAGATAGTACAGACCTCAGACCAGAAATCTCTGACAGTGAGGGTGCCCTGAGAACAACTATGAAATTCAAACACAGTGAAAAAAGGTGGTTGGTAGTTGCCCTGTTCTCAGACTGATACACAGAAGACCAGGGAAAAAAAGATGCACCATTTATAGGCAGTATCCTGTCTTAGCAGCTAAGCAAATGCTACGTCTAGGTCCCAGGCAAGTTTTTATCTTGGCATCTAAGCAAACTTCTAGGTCCCTGAAATGAAACCAGTTCAGTCCCTGATGTTCCAAGCTGCATCTGGCTTTTTATTATCTCCCTGGAGTAAGGCAAGGCATAGAGTAGCCTGCAGCATCACCCCAAAGCAAGAGATTACAGCTGCACCTTATATCAAATCAAGAGTTTTTTGAGTCAGTGTTGCTTAAGGCATCTCCTCTTTCCTTCCACGATGCATCCCTATTGAGGCAGCACAACTGTGTATAGGGGCAGAGGAAAAAATGCAGCAAAGGCTACATCCAGGTTAAAAATAAACTCAAAGTCAGTCCCCTGACCCAGTGGGAAAGGACTTTGTATGGCCCTGCAGGGCTGCACAAACAGCTTTATCAGCATACAGCAGGGACAGCACTGAGGTGAGAGCAAAAAAAGGATGACCAGCTTTTATAGAACATCTTGGCCAGAGATGTGCAGATTCCCCCACCTGTGTCCATCAGGGACACATATGCAGCCAGGCAGGTTCACCGCTTGGCAGGTGTTTTAGCCAAGTCTGGCACCAAAAAGCTAAGGCAGGCTGTAATTAGCACGGATTCAAGAGACATCACTTTCAGTTTGCCCATTCCTTCTAAAGGTATTTGCAACTCTTTTTGGGCATTGCAAATCCTTGTAACCTGCACTTTCTTCAGGCCTTGTATGCAAGGTGTCCAATTTGCAAGATGGCCAATTTGGAAATCCCTCCTTGACAAATGAGTCAACATTAGGTAAGTTCATGGCAAACCGGAGCGACAGGGCCTGGGACACCATAGGAGGTGCCAGCACCTCCTACATTGTCTAGCACATACCACTGTAAAAGCTGACAGGCAAATATGAGAGGGGAGGAAGGAGCCTCTCTGAGAGCAGATGACACCCATGAAAATTCTCAGGCACAGGAAGACAAGGAGGTCTAAGAGTGTGCTTGATGCACTTACAATACATACAAGAAGAATCAGAGCATTCACTTAACTGCTGAAGACTTGGTCTGTGACAAGCATGAAGCACCACAAAGCAAATGTTTTGATTCCATATATCACTTTCTTCCCCTTCTCTTTTAACACTGTATCAAGACTTTTGAGTAACTCAGATGCCTTCTAAATTCAACTCTATATTCATTCAAAACACTGCTTAAGTTCCATGAGTAAATCTTACACTTGAATACTGTCTGGTTTTCCTTCATAACTCCAGAATACTCTTCTGTGTGTGTCTGTACCCACACAAGTGTGACATGTTTTCCCCCATCTCTCCCTTTCCTCTTGAGAGGTGTCTGTACAAACTTTTCCTTCCTGCCAGTGGACTTATTTTCCTCTAAGTTTCCTCTAATAGTTTCAGCTATTGAACACTAAAGATTGAGCAATAATAAAGAAGGGTGTTTTAGTACTAATTCAAACCAGAAAAATTTTCTCTAAGTGAAAGGAATGCTTCCACTCCAAGCATATGAATCTGATATTTACTGGGGTAAAGGAAAGTTTGAATTGTGCTGTAAAGTCTGGTTTTGTAGTGTAAAGAACTTGGAAACTCTAGCAAGTTCCATACTCCTGATTTGCAATGCCAGTGACTGTGATGCCTTATCTGGGACTACCTAAAAAGAGAGGCTTGACAAAATTAAAAGAGGGAAAAGCGGTTGTATTTATTTGAAGGCCTTCAGGTGCATCCAGGGCAGTCAGAGCTCACTCAGGGGTTACACCCTTAGACGGACACCCTAACGTGGACTCCCCAATATGGACGACTGGTCACGGGTTTTCATACTTTTATAAGTTTGATGCATTAGCATATTGGGGTTCGTTCTTCCAATTACAGCTTCAGGTAACAAAATAATTCACCCCAAGTTGTTTACATTTCTTGGGGCTTGAGGCGGTAGGATGTCCTTGAGTTTTCAGGCCTGGAGATGGATTGTTTTGTCTGAAAGCAGTAGCTAACACTCTATATGGACTTCAGAGTTATACACTAAAGAATGGCAGATTTACAAATATACGAAAAATATAAAAGCTAAAATCCTAAGGCATCAACTAGAAGACAAGTGGAGTTCAGGAACTCTGCTGAAGAACAGCATCATGTCAACTGCAACATAACTTCGAGTCCTTTCTCAGAATATTTCCACTCAAAACAAAATACAAGTGGTACTCAAGCTTTTGCTCCATTAGGAGTCCAGTGCTAGCCCTATGTAGCAGACTAATTCTAGGAGAAAAAAAGTCATATTATTATCCACTCTGATGGCCACCACCCACTAACTGGACCTGGTAAACTTTTGGATGGAGCTGATCATCCAGCTTCTTCCAGAGAAGTCCAAGAGCCATTTGTTCCAATTCATTTCCTATCATGTGACCAAACACATTATGTATTTTGTCATATCCTATTTTATGAGAATTTGTAGTTGCCACAGGAGGAATAGACTACAAGACTTTGGGTGATTTGTTCATAGGAAATAGCTGGAATTGCTCTGGTGCAACAGATGCAAATCACCTAAGGCAAGCTAAGCTCCCCTAGACCAAAGCATTTAACGTACATGGAGAGTGTCAATTGCACAGTATCTCAGCTGCACAGATTTTTTTGTACTATTTCTTCTGTGAAGACCAAACCCAGCACTTCCATATCCCTGAGTTTGTTGATTCAGGTTCACTAAATTCTTGCTTGTAATACATGGCATGTCTAAAAGAATTTACATAAAACATTAGATAGCTTACTAGTTTCTGGTGGTTTGCTGGATAGCGCTGAGAAAGTGAGGTACATGACATAGCAGCTGATAACTCCTGATTGCAGCAAACCAGAATGGGGCTGGCCTTTACAAGAAAGAGGAAAATAAGTTATTTTTGAAGACAATTTAACAAACTGAAAAAGAAATTGATATCCTTTAAAGAACAGCACACCGGTATCTTTTCTTTTTTACTTAAAGCAGTTAATACCTCTTTGAGGCAATTTAGATACAGTTCCACTGTCCTGTAAAGACAAAAAAGTCTGTCCTTTAGTTCTGCTGGCTGTTTTAGAAAGGCATTAGAGATTCCCATGTAAGTAAAGAATCACCCCTGTGCTTTCACCAAATGCACCAGCTTTTCAAAAGCTATTGACAAGCTGCCACAATAATTTTATTCACCTGTAAAATCTCTGTTGGAGTCACTCTACTATTTTCAGGCCCAATGTAAGCAAGATACCAACAGCACACAAGTATGAAATACTGCTGGCAACTCCTCCAGGCCCAAACTTTACAAACCACAAATCACAAGGAGTCAAAAGTAAATGGTAAAAGAATGGTGAGTTTGACAGCTACTACCACCAGACTTAGGTAAGTTTCACAATATGGTGCCAGCCATCAGCACCTGAGCCTTCTCTACAACATGTGCCTGATGGCACACCCAAAACGTCTCACACCTCTATAGTTTTAGCAGCCAAGCTGACAACCAGCAACAGCACTTCACAAAGTAGATACAGAGCAGCACCAGTTCTGAACTATCATTAGATTTTCTGCTCAGACATGGCTTACGCCTCCAAGCACACAACTGTGGCAGCACCAGAAATCCCGGAGGAGAAAAGGTCAGCGGACTCACGATTCTGGACACAGGGCGATATGGCCACCAGGGACACGAAGAGGCACAGGCCACCATTCACTCCGATCAGGACCTTGTTGTACATGCAGCCCTCCGCGCGCGTGTAGAAAAGTGCCATGAGGACCAGAGCTGCCACAGCAATGGAGTACAGGATGAGAGTGACCAAGGCAAGCAAACCATTCCACACCTGCTTGTGGTTTGCACCTGCAGTCCTGGCAAGATAGAGACAAGCATCTTATCTTTGTCTTCCCTTCCCCAGAACATAAAATTTTAACAGCTAAACAGTTCATATCCTCGAACACAAAAGACAGTGTTTACTTTCCCAAAGCATGTGTGCATCATTACACCAACACAGACGCTTGCAAGGTTCCTACCCATGAAACAGAGGGAAGCATTCCTTAGCATTAGTGTTTATCTTCTGTATTATCAAAATCTGTAATTATAGCCCAGTGTTGACTCCTAGAACTCCCAGTCTCTCCAATCAGCCTATCAGCATATCTTAGCTCAATACCTCAGGAGTTTCTTCAGCAATAACTCCAAGTGTCCCAGGCTGGACTAGTGAGTGGTGCTCTCCACACAATGAAAGCAGAGGCGTATTGCTTGGCATGGCCTCTCTTCTGCACCTTGCACTACCTCGATAGTTTTACTACTCTTTCACTCAAAAAGCCTCCTCTCCATTTGGGTCTAACCATCAGTCTCCCTCAGCTAAAACCATCTTGTTTTCCTTTCTTCACCTTTCAAAAATCTCTTGCAAAGACCACCAGGGTTTAAGAGGAGCAACTAAGAGTTGTTTTGACAAATGGGTATGTTTAGTGCATGGAAAGTTTTTTTAGTGGATTTTTTTTCTGTTGTTTTGTGGAAACAGCACCTATCTTAAAAGAATATCTAAGGTAAAGAGAGCTAAAGTTAAATGCTGCTGCTGGAAATCTTTCATCCACAAAAAAGCAGCTACCATAATTAGCACTAAAACTCTCTGTGGTATAAGGAGTTCTCACCTCTTCCTCCTTGAAAACAGGAATCTAACAAAGCCAAAGGTTTGCTAAAACTCTTTCTTAGCAGGTGGTATTCTAACTAGAACAGGAGAGGACTGCAAAAATTTGTAGAGGAAGAAATGCAAGACACAAAGGGTGAAGGTGGACCCAGGAGTTCCTACATATGTGTGGAAGGACAATTTAAATATTTTAAATTGATGAGAGGCTAAAGACTAGGAAGGTAATAGAAAATATACTTAAACCACAAATTAAGTCAATGCTTGAATAGTGTAGATCTGGGTTGATAATGGAATCTTGCATATTTAGATACCAGGAAAGAAGTTGAACAAAATATAGGAGTTCTCATGTTGAGAAAAAAAACAACTGATGTGCATTAAGCTGACATAAAAAAAGCTGACTTTACAACATTGCACACAGTTTCACTATTGCATTTTGCAAATCCAGTTTTATTCTCTTGCACCACTCTACTTAGCAGATGTATTTTCACGCAAAAGATAAACTAGCTTAAATTAAGAAATTTTTGTATCCCAAGACACTACTACTTAATGGAAGCCAAGCAATTCAGGTTAAGAATACATCAGCAGAATAGACGTGAGCAACGACGAAACATTTCTGTTGGGGAAGGAGAAAGCAGATGAAGCAAGTATGAACAGCTCTGAATACTGACATTCAAGTATCTTCTTTCAAAAACTACATCCATGATACTTTTACTTTCTTTGTTATGAGAAAAGTATTGGTCAGGAGTCCACCAGAATTTTAAGCAAATAACTACTTGCCCAACACATACCAATTTTTATTCCATTTGTGCGCGAACTCAACCAGCAGGATGAGCTGAATGGCAATGAAAAGGAACCCTCCTGTTGCTCCTACGTAGCGCCAGGCTGCAGGGCAGAGAGGCAGAAAATAGGTCAAATTGCAGTCGCCTTTCCCTTGAGATAAAATGGATTTATTGTCTATGCACTGAGGCTGTTAATGCGGTTTGAATATCTCAAGCCCACAAATGTAGCAGATGAGAGATTTCAGATGAAAGGCCAGCTCAGTTAACTCAAGATTAGCTCCCTAGATGAATTCAGCTTGCAACCTGCTACACTTTCAACATAAGCATGTTAGGACAGCTACTGAGTTTCCCTAACCTACAGAATTTTTGTGGAGACTGTGAATTACTATATTCAGACAGAAAATACTGAAACCTTTATTTGTGACTGGTAGGAGGGAGGTGGTGTGAAATCATTTCACAGGAATCTAAACCCTGAAATTGCAAGGTACTGAAACCCAGTACTAAAAAGGGCAATTTCTTCCAGTCCAGATTCCAGTACCACAGAAAAACAAAGGTGGGGTTTATCTACTCACAAACGCTGTTCCGAGCCACTCCCAAGGAACACTTGGTATTCACTGACTAGTTTTAAGACAGGTTATTTGACTACTTAACTGTTGACCTACATACACTGTATTTGGGTAGCTGTTTGGATACCTGGACAACAGGTCTCTTATATGCAACATCAGAAGTCTCTGAGGAAATACAGATACCTATTTTAATGTTTAGCTATATACACAGCTTGTGTTGCTCTGCAGCGCATAGCATGTAAATTACTCCAGGTGTGCAGCTGATTTCAGCGAAGAAAAGACCAAGGAAGTGCATCAGCAAAACTCAGCCATATCCTTTCATTGTGCTTTCCTTTTGAAAAAAGCATGTAGAAGAACAGAACAGTCAGGGCATGTTTCCATTAGCAGTTGATGTACAGATTATTTTATTGTTTTCTTACTCTATCATAAGCTCATAATTGGAAAGCAACCAAAAATGTCATTGTCTGGTTTGCTAAACATATTGTATATGCCCGACAAGCATTCTGTTCTTCAAACATACACAACAAAAAAAAAGGATGAAATTAGCCTGTAAAAAAGTACATAAAAAATAGGCAGGGCACAAAGTGGCCTGTGTATTTGGGAGAGGAAGAGCAGGAAGAGTCAGACCACGACTGGAGTGAATAATTAAATAGCCAGACTCTCATGATCTCCCACTGCCACAGCATACAGCAGGCTGTTTATGGATCAATCACAGATAAGGTTAGCATAGCCAGTGTGGATTTAACACTGCAGTCCACAGAAAACTACTGCTTGCATATAGTATTCCTCCTCTGTGATTAACAAACTGCTGAACATAGGAAACACAGCAAGGGATTTTATTTGTTAAGAAAAAATAAGCAGTGGGGAGAATGCCCCCCTCCTCTAAAAAAGCCCCCAAAACAACCAAACAAACAAAAGACAGTGTAAATTTCTTGATAAGAGGAGAGGGGAAAAAAAGGGAAAACAAAAACATACTATACCCAAACCACCTGTAAATCCAAATTCAGGGGCTGACTAGAGGTCAGTTTAGCAGGAATTGCAGAATACAGCTTTAGAACGAAAAGCCAAAAGCTAGTTTGGGGATAAAAGCTTGTTATGCTGTATCTTCAGACTATGTTAGACTACAGTTGAGAATCAGCACAAAAAATTCTGTTTCTCCTTTTCTGTAAACATATCAGTTCTTGAAGACTCTTCACCATGAAAAGGGTCACTTGCAAAGAGAACAGGCAGTGTCACCTGCTCATGAATACAAGGCATTGTACTGCTACATCTTGCTAATCCAAACAGTGAATAGGTCCTAAGGACAAACACATACAGCCATCCCACGACTTCATAGAGGACAGGAATAGGGGTATCAAACTGAGCCAGGACCAAACAAACAGACAGTAAGAGCAAGAAGCTGAATTACACTCATCAGTGGTTTACTTGTAGTGGTTTTTATTTTAGTTTCCCAGAGTACTGCGCTAATGGTATGTCTACCCACTCTATTCTCTTCCCCATGTTACTCCTTCCTCTTCCCTTTTAAACATCCCAGCTAGGGGAGATGGGTGTTGAGAACAAGGTAACCAAGCAAGTGTTAAGGGAAGCAGGCAGCATACACAACTGCTCCTTTGCATTACTGATCCCATCCCTTTTCACCTGTCCAGACCCAACGGCTTAACGGCTTACAAGTATCTGGCAAATGCAAGAGAACAAACTCACCTTGGTATCATCAGGATTTTTGCTCCTGGCCCGCAAGACTGCTGTAAGACACTCCCTTCCCAGCTGGCACTTCAGTACTGGGCTAGTACCAGGGTGCTTGTGCAGTGCCAGCATGCCTTCCAAAACTGGAAATCCTTCTAACATGATATCCTCAACGAAGCACTCGTACCATGGCCCAAGAAATCTAATTTTACTTTCCTGCATGTACACTACCAACCTGAAAATTAACAGCATCCCAAATTCTTTTGGGGCATTGCAGGTTTCCAGGCAGCAAACACCAGTGCCCAGCAGGTTACTATGGCTCCTGGAGCACTAGCACCTCTCCACTGTACAGCCTGGCTGCTGCACTATGCCAGAGCTACCTTCACAAGCCAAACTAACATGCAGCTCTGTGTTCTTGAGTCAACAGTTTCTTCTGCGACACTACCGTTTCCTATTTCCTAAAGAATTTGCAAGGCAGCACTGCAGTGGTATTGTTACCTACCCATTTGGCCTGCTCTTAGTCAGAAAAAACCATGCTGTTTCCTGCATATTCACATGAAGAACATGTAGTCTGTGCACACAATGTTTCCCCCAAACAGCTCCAAATATTCTTTTTGCACCTGGCCTATAGAGGCTTTACTTGAAGAAACAAGGCAATATTCATATTGATCAGACCTCTCAGATTTATAACCACTCACAAGATAGTACAGAACAGAGCAGCACAACAAAACACGAGGACATACCATTGAGGAAAGTGTCCTGATCAGGAATGAAGAAGGCTCCTGAGCACATTGCTGCCAGAACTATAAGTTTAACAAGCCAGAATCTGGATGAGAGGAAAAAACAAAAGAAAAACCTTGTTGTAATAGGAATTAGAGGTTTTCAGCTTCTAGTACCAAGAGAAGTCTCTATTTAAAGCCCAACAAGGGAAAAAAATCCCATCCTTTGATGACTGATTACCACGTTAGTTAGATTTCACCTGACTGCATTATTTCTGATAGTAGGAGCAAAGTAGAGGTTTTTTCTTTGGGGTTTTTTTTTGTGTTTTTTTTTTTTTTGCCTAGTACTACACCCAAGTGGAAAGTTGGTGGCACAAACTTGCAAAGAGATGTGAAAATTAAGCAATCAAACAAAAACTCACCCATTATGAATGTATGCTCGGCAGCTTTTGCTGCTGTTAATTTTGATGGTGAACAAGAAGAACAAAAAGAAGAAACAGGCCATTCCAAAACAGACTTTATACACTGCAGAGTATCCCACCAACTTCTCACACATCTCACCCGCCTGAATACCCTTGCACATCTGCTTGTAGAAGGGAATCTGAAAAGCAGAACACATTATTAGCCGTTAGAAAGGACATGAGGCACACATAACCAAGCATGTCTACATCTGAAAGGTATTAAACGAAGCCAGTGTAAAGTCAGTGGTGCACACTTTTGACACCCCTTCAACCTGGATTTCAGGATTCAGGGGATATAACAAAATCTAAAACATAAGGGACTAAAATTTCCCACAGCCTTCACTCAGCTCCTTACAGATCCTTTGGGGTATAAGTCCACCTTCCTTCAGCTCTGTTGGCTCATGCCATCCCTGCCCATTACTGTTTAATCCCTCACCCTGGGGACCTTCTCCCTTCTTCCCACACTTTACAGCAAAAGACTCCAATTGCTTCAGTTGTTCGGCTTACATGAGACACACCAGGGACTTGTGCCGCCCTGGGTGGAAGTGCAGACTGAAGCACACCCAAGCATCACAGGGGCAGCAACCACCCTCCTCTCCATCACAGCTTCTGAAAGGGAGTTGTGCCAGTTGCCCTGATTTTGTTTTAAATTAACAGAAAGGTGGAATATTCCTGCCTCTGACTCATTAAATATTTGTCTTTGAGGCCTTGCTCTCACCGGGAGGGGAAAGCAAACAGCTGCACAACTTGGCTTCAATTTCACCACACAAGCACGATGCGGGGTGCTCAAAAAAGCAGGTCTATGTGGTCAGGACCCACTGCTGTGAGGCACCTCTGTGCAGACATCCGCCCCTCACAGCCAAGGAACCATTCAGCTGCACAGAAACACAGGAATTTAATTAGAAAACCACTGTCCATTTCAAAGAAAAAAGGGCCTCTCTGTATGCTTACAGCCCTCAGATGCAGCTGGTAAGACCAGTCAAACAAAATATTAAAAACCCTCCGGAGCCAACTGCTGCTACCTATTCAGGTGACTGGAGGAGAGAGTAGACAACATGTGGCAGGACACAACAAGCACAAAGACATAACTATAGCAAAGGAAACCCCTTCATTCAGCAAGCAGGTCAGTACACAAAGCCACAACAATGAAAGAACAAACAGGGCCTGGGTGCAAGCCATCAGGCAGCACTCCCAGCTTGGTAGAAAGCCCTGTTGAGACGCAGGAAACAAGGGAAACTGCCAGCTTCCAGCCACTAGGCTCTGAAAACCTCCCTCTCTCAACAGCGTATGTAACTCCCATCCGTGTTGCAGGAATCCAAACCAGTCAGGAGCTCAACAACCTTCCTAGCAGTTTCTCAAAAAGAAGCTATATTAGCAGCTCACAGCAACACTGAGCTGCTGAGCTAAGGGTAGCAAACCTAACTACAATACGGAGCTGATCCTAGGTGGGCTAGAACCAGTTAAGGAGATGAAAAGCAGGTCTCAACACAGCTGTGTGGTGTTATGAGAATGGATTCAATTTGGGCCGCTCAGAGTTGCCCAGAGATGACTAGCCACGCAAAGATGAGTAGCCACTGAGTAAGAAGCTGGACATTAAACAAGTAGCTGTGGCTAACTCGCATCCAAGAGTTTTTGGAAAGCTCCTGAGAAATTGTCTGGAACATCAGTGACACTTTTCCCAGGTCTTGGAAGGCAATGAAATGCCAGACTGGGCAAACATGCCAACATTCAAAATGAGCAAATGGATTGACTGGAATAATTATGGGAACTATCAATGCCACAGTGATGCCAGGGCAAGCCAAGGGACCATAGCAATGCCAGAGAAAGCAACTGGGTATCAATTAATGCTTTCCTGATCTTTGCTTATAATAACCATCAATCAGGAGAGGTTAGAAAATGGCATAATATTGAACTAAAAATATTTCTGGAAAAATTACTTATTTGTTTGATATGGATGAGAGTACTCACCAAGGAGACATATTTCTGCAAGATCTGTTCTCAGAACCAAGCAACACTTTGCTTACAAGACTTACATAACAAAATAAAACAAATACCACAGAACTTGATTTTAAAAACATATCTTTGGGTAACCACAAATGGGCATCTTCTTTAATTGCATAGGTTTCTACAGAGATCTTGATGGGATTTTTGACCCTATATGTTCTTATTCCATTAAGTTTCTATTTCCTTACAGGTCTGACTGACAGAAGATAGATGGATTCACAAGAATAATAGCTCAGTTTGACCTACACAAGCAACAAGAGCTCAGCCACCATGTAGTATCCATCACACTATTCAGTAAAAAGTGATGGCCACAGCAGCAGCCCTGTGGGACTGAATGTCCTTTCGTCCTTTCAGGAGTTCCATGGTCCTGAAGGAACAAAACAAGAATAAAATCAAACTCTTGGAGACCCCAACAGATAATAAACACAAGCACAACGCTGGGGACAATAGGACTGATGTAATAAAAAGGGCATATTTTTGTGAGAGGATAGTCTACTGCTGGGAACAATTTATCAAGGCTTATGTGACTTCACTGAAAGACAAAAAAGACTTTTTTTTTTTTTCCCCAATCTGGATCTCTGAAATATCTTCAGCTGCTGAGAAGCCCGCCCACCCTATGTGATTTACCATGCTTTCCATTTGCTGGCTATTTTTGACAGCTGTTAAGTCACAGATTAGTTATTTGCCAAGATACAGTGAAATAGCCACTTTTATACCTTTAAAAGCAGCAGAAGCTAAATTCTTTGGCTTCTGAGGACAGAGCATTCTTGTTGCAGAAATTAAACTCAGTATCTACTCCAATAACACAAATGCCTCAGCTGCTGCGCAAGCAATGATGTTATCACAGCAACGCTGGCCATTTTCCAGCAAGCACCAAAGCCCTCAGAGATGATCAACAACTTTGAGCAACACATACAGAAACAGGGACAGACTGCTCCGAACTTGTTCTCCCCTCACTGCAAGCTGCAGGCACACAAAACCATCCCTGCGCAAGAAGCCAACGCAGCCACGCTGCACCTAGCCGGACGAGGCCTGGCCACCGCGGGTTGGGTCTGTCGGCACCCAAGTGTGTGAGTGCAGGAGCAAGGGAAAGAGCATCAGAGGGGAATAGGAAGAAAGAAGTGTGTAGAAATGGGCCTGAAGGAGACTGCTTTCATTTGGTTGTCCTCATCCAAGAAGGGAGAATATGGCAGGCCAACTTCGTTACGCAAACAGAGGAAGCATGAAAGAAAATTTGTGTATGTGGGAAAACCAGGGCAAAAAAAACCCAGGTAAAATCACCTGTCCTGGGCAGCTGAGAAATTAAATAAAAAACTAAAAAACCATCAGACCAGAACACGTCATCTTCACTCTATGGCTAACTTTTTATCAGAAATATGCAATGGGCATCTGCACTTAGAACCCTTATTTTTGGTACCATATTTTGGGTATAAGATACAATAATGCAGTTAAGGGCCAAGATATAAACCTACCTGGGCAAATAAGCCTTAAAGCATGTTTTGCCAGAACGTGCAACCACCTAGTACTGAAATGCTTTCATACAACCGAACTGAGTTTTTTGGTGTTTGTTTTCCTAAAAACATCTTTCTTACTTTTCTTTTAATTATTTAAGTAGGACATAGATATTTTCAGACTGAAACCACTAGTTTTGAAAGAGCTTTAACATTAAAAATCTATTAAAAAAAAATCATAATATTATTTTGAGAGACCAAAACAATTCTTTCCCTTTTCTTCTCTCAATTATCCTTTCAAAGCCTGTGAAATGCAAGGTTTTGCTTCAGCAGAACACTTGTGAGTAACACTGTATCTGTTATTCAAAAAAACAACATAAAATGAAAAAAGAAATAATATCTGAATCAAGGCATAGAAGCACTTCAAGTTGGGTCCTGCTTTGCTTCATTTTGGAACAGAGTCAAGTCTCTAAACTATTTTGTGTAACTCCATATTGGTCTTTTCTGTATTTCTGTCCCCATCACTGGGGCTCACATGTCTTGATTGATGAAATACTCCATCTTTTGCCTTGATACACAATGTTGCTCCTGCAAAATCTATTTTACATCCTACTATCCAAAATATTTTCCTGGACATAACCATCAACTTCTTCTCTGTTCCTCCACTCGCTCTTGCTTCTTTCCCCAGAGATCTACTATTGTAGACTTAGGAATTTATAGCAAAACAACCAAAGAAAAAAAAAATCTCTCACCGACAAGAGATTCCTTACATGTAAGATGAGTGCAGAATATTTGAACTCTACACTGGTAAAGGAGACACATGGTTCCTTGCCAAGCTTACAGCTCTATAAAGAAGTGCATTACAAATTGAAATTTGAAATTTTTTACCTAAATACAAAATTAAAAAGAAATCTAATTAAAATTAATAAAAAAATCTGTCTTCTCTCAGAAAAGAGAGGGTGAGGTCCAAAAACATCATGCAAAGTATTTGCTTACAGTCTGGCTTCAGGAGCTAGGAGTGTTCCACAATGCAGCCAAAAGCAAAGGAATCAGTAAGTGCACAGCACTGTCAAAACACAGTTCATCATTGGGAAGCTGAAAGTGGTTAGTCTGAATAAATATTTTCAAGGTGCACTCTATTACAACTGTGCTGAATTAGCTTCAGAGGTCTTTGAACTTTTAACAGCCCTGAACATAATTATTAAATTAGAGAGCAGATCAAGAAAGCCTACTTTCAGATGGTCCATTTCCCATTCAAAGACATCAAATGCTCTAAACTAAGAGAGTGATTATCTTTCCACTTCACACTAACAGTTACTCTTTGTGCCTTTTCTTCCCACACTGAGCTTTCAGGACTATGAACTGGAAAAGAAATTTGGCAATACTGAAAAGCATGTTGTTGAAGGCTTGTTGAATCACTTTTCTGTTGGATAAAGAGTGAGTATTTTTTGTTAGGGATAGAAGCTGCATTAAACCCACACTACTGATGGAAAATAACTTTATGAAATTTGGATATGAGCACGTAATTTGTCTCCCACACACTTAAGTTCCTTAGATTATTCTCTTTATTGCCAAGCTAAGCATCTAGTAAGTAAAAGTAACTCCTGGCAAGCAATTTCAGCACGCACATGTTGAACTGTTTTTAAGTCACAGCTCACAGGCAAGCATGCTGTCTGTAATGGGTGCTCCTAGAGGGTGGTCATCAACTTCTGGTGGCCCGGGGTAAGAAGGTGGCACTAGCATAACTCACGCAAAGCGCTATTAAATGAAAGAAAATTAGGACAGAACATAAAAAGAGAGTACAATGGGAAGAAAGAAGGGTCACAGGCAGCAGAGCACAAAAGCCCACAAAAGAGTCTGCTATAAATCCACTGGTTCATCTGTGTTGCAGGAAGGGGGTGCTGTCACCAGCTTCTGGATCTGGGATACTGTGGAGGGAAGTGTTTCAGAGACGATTGAAAGTCAAGTGCAGAATGTAACCAGGGCATCATCTTGTTCAGCAACTGGTTCAACGAGGCAAGAGCCCTCACTGTGCAATCACAGCACTCTCTTGGGACAAGAGCACAAAACAACTAGATGCCTGCACTGAGGGAACCCTCCTGAACCTCCAGGACAAGCACATACACAACCCCAAAGCAGGCCCTGATACATTTAGTGCAGAACCTTCATTTTTAAGAATTAAGCAACACAGCCCTTCTTCCCCCTACTTAAAACCAGTCTTTTATTCTTGTAGTTCATAGTGGGTGAGAGAGAGGATTTGTGCTACTTGGGTGGCTTATGAAACCAAACCAAATATGTGGTACAACAGGACCAGTGTGTGAGCACAAGCAGGCTGGTGAGTATTTAGCTTAGGAAAGTTATATTAAAGCTCTGAAAGAAACTTGAGTTTTAAAATCTAGCTTTAGCCACAGCTCCTTTCATGCTTTTGAAGCTCTTTAATTAAAAAGACAATTAGAGATGAACAATATTTGCTGTGGTTAGAGGCCATGTGAACACAATGACTCAACACACACTGAAGAAAACCACTTGTGAGGGCTCTGCAGCATTGTGCTTTGCACTAGTCTGTCACACCAAGAAGGCAGAATTAAAATTTTAACACTTCAATCTAATTTGCTGCTTCTCCTACTAAACAAGCTGTCAGAGACAAAATCAAGGTTAGACTGAACTGATTTGTTCTACTAAAACAAGTTCCCTAATGCTTCTCCCTCTTGTGACAACGCCTGCACAGCAAACCTGGGGTGGGTTCACTGCAGCGGATTTCTGCACCAGAGAGGAAGGATGCTAGGCCTTGGCTCTTCCTGTTGTGAAACATACTCAAAGGGTGACAGGAAGAGGCTGACCATGGAAAAATTAAGAGACTGAGCGTGGAAAATCATCCCATCTGGGTTTGGAAGTGGATGGGTGGAGGAAATAGACTGTCTCTTCCGAGGGAGCACCCCTATACACAAAGAGCTGTGGAAGGAGCCTCATTTTCTTCCAGGAGCAGCAGTGACCACATCTCTGTTACTTACGTGAGTTTTCATTTCATTAGCTACTGTTGTTGACATCATGACACAGCAGATGATGGTCACCAGGATGAAATAAAGTGCGTACATGAAGCGGGTGCTGGTTGACTGTTTTATCTGGGGGCAGCATTTGCAGCACAAGGAACAAGCAGCAGTACCACAGCAGCAGGCCAACTGGAAAGTAAAACAAAAAAACACAAGTCAAAAACCCACCAAAACCCTCCATCTTCAGGTTTCTATTGCAAAAGTCAGACAGGGAAGTTGGGAGATATCCTGCAAAACTCCACAATTTCTCAAGTCCTCTCCTCCCAGCTGAGCAGCATTTAAGCAGAAGCAGACTGTCTTGTTTATCAAATCTCACAAGTTTTAAGTACATCAGTTTTTAGCTTTCCCAGATTTTGGTAAGGTTGAGAGACAGAATTCCTTGTTTATTTTAGTTCTTTTCTACCCACAACTGAGGGTCTACCAAGACAAAACCCACGATGCATACAAAAAAGCATGTAGTTACCTTATTCAACAAGGAAAAAGGTACTGAATAAATCCTAAAAGGGATCTAGACTGATGCTTATTATTTTCTTGTTCGTGGACTTTCAAAGAACCTGGATTCACCTTTCCTGCCTTCTACTTTTAGAAAAGTCATATATAAAATACAAATGTAAGCTTTATTTATATACATAAGGCAACACTGTCCATGGCCAGGCCCTTCCTTGCAATAGGCAGCAGCTCCATATGGTTCCTGTGCTTAACCCATCAGCCATGACCACAGGAGGGATTTTTGGACATCAGCAGGCAGCCAGGGGCTGGGAGCCGCCCTCTCAGGTCTCACTGCTGCCAACCCAGAGTAACCTCACTCCCCTGCACTCCCATTTTCCAGAGGCTCCCTGTGGCTATGTATGTCACGCTGCCAGAGTCTGGGCCTTGAGCACACCAAGACTGCTTTTTACTGGTGTTTCCTCAGCTTTTGGAGGGGCCATGGGAACACTTGGAGGACCTCCTGCTTTCAGAAAGCAGTTATACAAGGTGGATGCTTGCCAAGAGATTCAAAATCCACAGGTGCCACATTTGAGTCATCCAGGCAAACTTCACCGATTGTATGTGCCTTCAGGTGTCCAACCGTCATGCACTATTTTCCTCCCAGGGCACCTTCTCTTCCAGCATCAATGACTTGTCTTATAAAGAGGAGGGGGTTTCATGTGTGTTTGCAGACATGCATATTTGATATAACTTCACAGAATCTCACAACCAGACTGGTTGTTCAAAGAGCCCCAAATAATTTTGAAGAAGTCTCTTGAAAAGACTCCCAGTTTATCATTTCCTTGCCATGACTATCTCTGCAACACTCAAGCTCATGCTTCCAGCCTTCAACCCTCAGGAACAGGGTGGAACACATGCCCTTCCCTTGCTCCACAACAGCTCTTCAGTTGCAGAAGACATAAAATGGGGACAGTCCAACCCAGCTCCCACACTGCTCTTCTCCCACTTCACCGCTGAGTTTCATGCCAGACGAGACAGGGCCTCAAAACACGCAACTGCTAAAACTGCTGCTGCTGCAAAACAGAAATCCTCCCCAAAACACAGAGCTCCAGCTACGAGGAATAAACAGAATGGGCTCATGGTGGCACCAAAGCTGGAAATTGAAAATACTATGTGGAAAAGCACATCGTGCAAGTATACTTTCTAAATGGAAGACAGTAGTGGCTTGTTGTTCTCAGGTTCGAATAAACACACGGACACAGCTGTCAGRGTTCTCCAACAGGCAGAGGCCAAAATGGAGGACGAGGAGAGGAGGAAGAGAGAGCTGGCCTCTGCCCTCATTTTATTTATATGTTTTCCAAATTCACCGTGGATTGGAGGATGGRGATACCACCTCCTGCTGTCCACTGGTTAGTAATAATGTCTATCACATAGGTTAGGAATTCATAACAATCTTTGCCGTTAGGTCAACAATTCATGTTTACACAAAAGTGCGTGAGAAATTATTTCGCTGAACCAAAAACACTGCACATCTGAAGAACTGCAAAATGCAAGGCCACAGTGGCTGAATGGCAATTCTATTTTTCATAGGTAGTGAAATTACATCACCTTTTACAGCATCAACACAAATCCAGGAAATAAGGAAGCTATGGCAAGTTACTGATTCAGCAAACAAATGGAATAATAACATTTCAAAGCAAAAGCGTATCAGAAAAGTATAATTCACCCACTTCAGAATTATAACCAAAAAAAATTAAAAATTAAGACTAAAGGTCCTTTTAACCTGAAAGGATTTGGTTTCAGCCAGATCCAAAGTATCCACGATGAACTTGAACTGCTGGCCTTAGCATAACATTAAAAACTATGATATAGAACTAAAAAAGTATGCAGCTTTGGCATTTATAAGGAGAAAAACATTTTCCTACACCAGGTGCTAGAGAGCTCTGCCAGTAAAATCTCATCTACATCCAGCAACATCTGCTATTCTACTCCTGGGTCCCTGGAGCTGCTACTTGAAGCAACAAATGCTTAAATAGAATATATAACTAATTTATGTACTTTTCCACATTACTTAGACTTTAATGATAGTTTCTAATACTGAGCACATACCCTATAAAAAGTAAATATTAGTGAAAATACTAGTATTTCCATCTTTTTTCAGATACACCTCTTTAAGCACTCTGAATAGCCATGGAAACCACAGAAAGTTGGTTAGATTATTCAGCCACAGTCACAAATTTGGTGGTTTGGGGTTTTTTTGTGAGGTTTTTTTCTCTTTTTCTTTTTTAAACTGTACCTCTAACATTCCAGAGTAGGCCACGATGAAATAGGTGTTATACAAAAATAAATGAGAACAGTCTCTGTCCCAAAGAGTAAGATGCTGGTCACAATCTACTGACCCAAGATGTTTCAAAGGTACTATTTTTGGGTGACAGACTTCAAAGCCCACATATACAAACTGGTCTCTGCAAAAAAGTTTCAGTCAATGTGCAGCTAAGCTACACAGATACTCTGATGCCACATGCTTTACTGCAGGCATGGCCCATCTCACTTCCCCTCTGCCTTTTGCTTGCAGCAATGGTCTGTCCAGGGGCTCAAAACCCACCAGTGCAGCATTGAAAGCCAGCAACAAATTCTTGTCATGTTATAAAAAACAGCCTGTGAAAAAAAGCAGGTAATGTCACAAATCTTTTACAGATTTAGCTTATCATTAAACAAAACAGATTCTGCAGGAGCAAGATGCTGTGCAATTTTTGGACAGAAACAACCCAACCAACCATCACGGTCTGTGATCACTGCCGGCAGGCAGGCCTTGAAAATCCCGGTCTGCACGTACAGAGCTCCTTCAAAGTCCCATGACCCTCCCAAGCCCAGGTTCCCCACGACCCCAGCACAACAGCACCTGAAAGCCAGGCTGCTCTGGCAGGAGTTTGTCATCCTGCAGCAAGTTCTGGCTTCAATTTCTTCTCATCCAAAGGCTTCCACAAGTCAGGCAGCAAGCACAGCCAGCCTGTCTCTCTTTCTGCTTTACATCTCCTCACCGGGTGAACGCCACAGTCTGACAATTACAAACACTAGGCAAATATTTATGCTTTCCACAAACACTTACCATCAGCCAGCTCCCTCACACTAACCCACCACGACACCACAGCACAGACCAGCCGCCTGCTTTGCTCGGGGCTACTCTTTCGGAGCTCACGGAGGGTACTGTGCCAGCTTGCCTGAGACCCCAAAATCTGAAAACCTAAAATACTTGAAACAGACTGCATCAGGATTTGAACCCGCCTGGATGATGGCTGACTTGACTGGTTTCACAACAGCAGCTGTGGAAAGCTGTGTGGGAAATTTTTCTGTTAAAATATATTCAGAGCACAGCTTCACAGACATTTCTTCTGGTAGCCAGGCTGGCTTAACAGCCCCTGGCTCCCCTCAGCCTTTCTCCTAAAAAAGCCAGAGCTGTGGGTTTGATCCCCATATAGGCCATTCACTTAAGAGTTGGACTCAATGATCCTTGTGGGTCCCTTCCAACTCAGACTAAACTATGACTCGTCTGGCAGACACTCACTCACTCCTATCCCTGCTCCAGTATGTCACGAGCCCTGACAGTTCTTTCCTCCGCTGGGGGTGACCAAATAAAGCAATTTAGTGGCTCTAAAAAAAACCAACCAAGGGGTGAAAATTACATATCAATCCTCAGCTGCTGATTTATTATGCAATGGTAGCAACAGTTCTCCCATTTCACGTGAGGGCACAGTGCACAGGCAGGAAAAGAAGCAGAGGTGAGTGTCTTGCATGCAGCTGTCCTGCATGCCTTCTCCCTCCTCTGAACAGATGTTTCCAGTGGTGTTTTCCTACCACCCCATTCGATTTGAGTGCTGTAGGTTCCTGCCAATGCAAGGAACAGCAATTTTGACATCCACCCACTAAAAAGCAGAAGTAAGCAGACACGTAACAGCCCTAGTTCGTGCAAACCACTCTTCCAAGTACAGGCAGGTCCAGACATATTGCACAGTCCCATCTTACAACAGCCTGGGGAGCACCTATGGTTAACATGAGTTAGACAGGTTAACACAACAGGGTAAAAGCAGGCTTACCAACTGGCGCACAAACCATCAGTTCCCTACAATAAATACTCCACCAACACACGCTTAACATCTGCCACACACTCAAGTCTTGATTTCTGCAAGCTGTGATCCAATCTGATACATCAGTGAAATGAGGTATGAGAGTAATGTTAAGCACATGCAACTGTTTACATACAAGACTGAGAAGTAAGCGAACCTATCTTGCCTGCTGCTTTTATAGAGACAGTGAGATCTTAAGTACATATTTTTCACATACATTTCCAAAAAGATCTCAAAAGTTTTAGAAAACACTTTGTGTAGTCATTAAAGTGAAGAGTTTCAGGATCACTGCCCAAAATAGCCTATAATTTTTAAATTATACAAACCACAGGCAAGTATCAAGCTTATCACAACAAAGCACTTCCTTTTGAGAGTGCAGAAATGGTAAAAATCAATGGGTAAGAGCACAATGGGGAAAAAACCCACATACTTTAATGAAATGAAGATTTAGCAGCTTTTCGTTTCTTCCCTCCTAACTGACAGCCTGGCCAGGTCGTCTGGGCAGACTGCGTGCCTTCCAGGCTGTCCACAGAGCACAGGAATGTGCCTTGCTGAAGCTTCTTTTCATGGGGGCCTAGTGCAGCTTAGTTTTTAATGCACTGCTTGATTACTTGACTACCAGCATTATCTGGGCCATAAGACTTGCAGATAATGCAGTCACCGAGCTGTTAACAGCAGTGTCTATCAAAAACATCCAAACATCTACTCTCACAGCTACAGGCAAGCATCCAAGCAGGCTGGACAGGCAAGGCAGCCAGCCCTACATGAAAAACATGCTGAAGCGGCTACACACCTGCCCTTGCTTGGGCTTTTGGTTTCAGGAAAGAGCGTCTAGAAACCAAACATGTTCTTAGTCCACTGGTTTACGAAAACAAGAGATGTCTGATGCCAGGTGTCCTGAGTGTTAGGAGCTGGTCTCAGACTATTATTGAAAACCCACTGCTGTTATGCATATGCATTTTCCGAAGGCTTCTTCAACTGGTCACATGATTACACAGCTGTTCGTCCCCCTGAAGTAAGTAAATTCACCAAAAAAGAGGCTTTATTTTGTCCTTTGTCTGACTTAACTGGCTTTCCACTGCTTGTTATTTAATATTCAGACTCACCATGTGACTTCAACCAAGAGGTTTTGTGAACCAACGCACCAGTTAATCAACTGATGACCTATTTTGAGGAGCACGTCTCACCCTGCAAACTGTGCAAAATCAAAACAGATTTCAGAGAAAAGTCACACCAGCCCAGACACTGCCTGAATAGTGCTTTCTGGTGGGGGTTTCCTGCTCTCAGCCACCACCACGGAGCAAAACGGCCATACAGCACCAAGCACTCAAAATCTAGGCAAGAAAGCAGCATCGAGGACAGCTACACCGAGAGTTAAACTGTGGGTGAGCCACTGCCAGGCACCGGCAGAGCTGAAGTTAAGCTGAACTGAGGGTGATTAGTTTCTGTCTCTGCGCACAAATGTTACTAAGTGGTGACTCAGCTCAGCATTAGAATTTAACATCACTGCAAAATGTCTAAATCCAAGTTTGCTCAACTGCTTTTCTGACAATTTTGGAAAAATCAAGTGGATTGTTTAGTCTGACTTGAGCCTCACAGTGTATCACATCACCCATCTCCTCAGTAGCACAGCTATTTTCCATTAGCGTAGACCATCTGTGTGATAAATGAGTGAATGATAATGTTGGCTTTTGCATATATGAATTTAACATTTACCAATGATAATGTACTATGTAGAAATAGTGTTAAGGTAAAATATAGTTAAGTAGAAAAAAAACTAGAGTGAATTGTAACTTTGAAATAGTTGTAACGGATACATGGTAATAAATGTCTTTAAGCTAATAAACTACAGAGCCAGAGATCAGGACTATTCAAGACAACGAAGAAGATAAACTGCATGCATTCCAGGAAGTCTGGAAGTCTGTTATCTCACCAGACCTCACAAGCATCTCAGGAAGTCTGTTATCTCATCGAAAGCTCACACCTCCCTGAGAAACTGTCAGCTACAAATTAAGTTATACGGGAGGGGGATGACTGCCTTCCAATTCTGAAGTAATCCAGAGGATCCAAGGTGGCGTCAGGCTGGCAAGAAGAGGGCAAGGACGGGGGAGAGGGGAGTTGAGCGAAGTGTAAATTACCTTTTAGGCTTAATGAATATGTAACAGTTTGAGAACGTACTTAAGCTCACCGTAAAATGAATGGAGCACGCCTCTGGCAAATATTTGCTATGCACCCAGCGCTGTTTGCCTTTGTTCCACTCATAAATATTCAGTATTACACTACTAAAATTTCAGCCTGCGAATTCATTTATAACAAGCTGGATTTGACAGCAGCATGAGGAAGACTGTCCGTCCCGCTGGTTACTTAAATCTGTCACTGAAAACAGAAACACACACTCCCCACCCTCTAATTTGTCTGCTACAGTTCCCCAGGCACTGGTTCCTGGTGAGGCTTTCTTCACTAGTTTAGCGAGCTTTTTAACTACCTGGTCTTTTCTCGCTGCTCATCAAAGAAGGAAACCAAAACATTTTCCTCAATTTCATTTGAAGGCTTTTAGACTTCTCATCTAAGTTGTTCAGGGTCTTTTTTCCTGCAAAAAATTCAAATTTGCCCAGTCCCTCCTACAAAATCATGGCAGTCCAACTGCAAACAGTCCAGCAAGTCACCTCACTCCTCTCCCCAGCCTACAGCCACAAAGAAGGTGAGACTCTGCCTCACAGCACTCCACACACAAGGTGGGTGACCAGCTAGATGGCTGTACTTAAAAAGTTGTATTTTATCTACAGTGGTGTCATGCTGTCTGGATTACATCAGCTTATACAGTAGTCTCCGCTTCACCAGTCCCTCCATCCGCTTGTGTGCTTTTGGGAACAATTTTAAATATCCTCTCAAGTCACTGAGGAAAACAGACCTGATCCTGAAGCTTCTTTGCATTGATCCCTTCACACTCTTCACTGAGGGCAACCTCTGCCGGGTGACAGGTTCAGCTGTCCTTTCCTATAATTTCATATTTCAGTTTTCTCATCTGCAGGTAGTTTAAGCTCGTGCTGCAGCCACTTCTCAGACTTTCACAGGAAAGGAGATACTAACGGAGCAACCAGAAGAGGAAAGACAAGTCAGCAGTGGCAAAGTCTGACAGTTGGGACCATCACTTCACACAGAGAGCAGATTTTCTCCAGGTTAGCTCCGAAGTTTGAGACCAGGACTCTAGAGGTAGAACGGCACGTGGAACAATGTGGTGCATTGCCAGGTACAGAGAACAAAATGCAGGGCAGTAACTGCCTAAGTCCATGTACCACTGGAGTGAAGAAGCAGTTAAAATGAAATTTTTGTATGCATTGACTTAAAAGCATGTAGCTGGAACAGCTACTTCACTTTTGAATGAACAGAGAGCTTTGAGCTGTTCCATAAACATGCTGTGTCTTTAAAAGATGGTTTCAGACTGAGTCGAAGAGGACTTTAGGGTAGGGAGTAAAAGAAGAGACATTAATGCTTTGTACAAAGTGACAAAAGCCAATAAATTGGTACAAAGCTCTTTGTACTTTGTACCAATAAATCGGTACTCTTTCTCATCCCTTCATATTAAAGAAAATCTACTTGTTCAAAGCACTGGTAAAGATGCTCCAGTTTAGATCAATGTCACAATATTCACACACTTTTCTAGACTGGCAGGTTCAAAATGGAGCCTGCTCACATCCTGACACTGCTTTTTCATGAGCATTTTTAAATACAATGCCTATATCTTGAATAGTATTCCTGAACCACTGTTTTGCCAGTGACTGTAACAAGTCAAGAGAAAAACCCACGAGACAGGTCTTTTCAGAAAACACTAAGAACAGTTCCTGTTAAAACTCAGTGCCAGAGATTACAGGTTGACATAATTTGGATCAGTGCTACTGGACAGAAGGAAGAGCAAAACTTCGTGTTTTCCAACTCTTAACATCTATATGTTTAAATATTTGAGCACACACCATCTCTAATTGCTGCAAGATCCAATTACTAAACTGCAAATATTAGTTCCAGCATAGCTACCACTAATTAAAACAATGATGAAATCGCCAGGTGTGTAGGACTCCCTTCAAAATGGGCACAGAGCCACCTTCGCCCCACACACCATCACGGACACACACTACACTCCCCCACAGCTCAGCTCAGTCCCTTATTGCCTCACACTGCAGCACATGCTGATGCTGAAGCTTATCTCTTGGATGACCTGAACAAGGCAGCAGGTCAAATCCCATCAGCAGAATGGTCAATCACAGCCTAAATATCTTGGAAGCCTTTAACATGCCAAAATACATTAGAGGTTGCACAGCTGAGAAAGCAATGGAAGCACCGTTGACTTGGGTCCTTGAGAAGGACACTGGAAGCAACCTACGGTCCAAGCATCTTCACATGACTAACTTGAGAACACCATCCAGCCTCAGCACATGTTTGGGATAGCTGCAGTCACTAGCTCCAATGAAACCCTCAGCTTGTACTGTAGTCTCAAGGCTACAGACTTGTAGTCTCATAGCTCAGGCTTTCATGCAATTTCTCCCCGAAATAAGCATGTCTTGCACTCACCACCATGAGTGCACCCATTGCAGTGAAAGTCCCAGTAGTGGGAAAAACACATCCTGGAATATCCATGTACACAAAAACTAAAATAAAAGCAGCAGTAGTATTTAGATCCTTCTGCAGAAAAGTACTCCCTTGCCCTTAAAAGTGAAGGCCCTGTTCTTATACTGCCTTCACTCCACAGCTGTAGAGACATGGATATTTAAGATGTTTCTTTAAACCCACAATATAACCAACTCACAGGATGCAAGACAAAAAGTCTAAAAAAGTAAGCAGCAATTGCAAATTAGCAGGAGTGAGAAAGACTATCTTCTGCCTCTTACCCAGTGACAGGGAAAGGATTCCAACCTAGAGATGCAATGTCAAATCTTACAGGATCTCACTGTCTTTTGGTCACTTTCCCCTCCCTTTCTGATCACTTTTGAATCCAGCAGTAAATGTTATCCAGCTATAGCAGGCAAATGGGACCTCAAAGATATGCTATTATAGTTTCCTTGAAAATAGGCAAAAGTTTTAGCAGAGAAAAAATGATGTCTCAATCCTGAGCAAGGAAAAGGCTGCAATACAACTTCAGTATTTATTAGAATGGGAATCAACATGAGACACCAACCTCAAAGGACAAAGCTGCAGGAAATTAGGCTTTACTAATTCAGTTATTCAGAAAACTATTTATTTAAAGCAAAAACTCAGTGTTTCTGCTAACAGGGAAAATGGTCCTTCACCAGGCTGTTTTTCTTAATATATTTAAGTGGAATACACTACAATATTCTACGTCTGACCTCAGACAGCTAGTTCCATCTTGTATTATGATTAATAATAGCAGTGGCAGGGGTGTGGAAATACCCACAGCTAAATGTTCAGGTCAAACACACTAAACAAAACCCTCTCACTCAGGAAGACCATTTGCAGAAAAAGAGATGTGTTTTGGGGAGCACCATGTGGAGTGGAGCCACAAACACCAGGAATATCCATCCCACAGAACTGTGGCAGATCACACTACACATAGTCCTGCAATGCTCTGGCGATCTCAGAGGACACAAACCTGGATGAGGGTGACAGAACCACCGTTTTCATCATGTAATGAAAAGAGGAGACCATGGGGACAGGATTGCAAGCCCCCTTCTCAATCTGCAGGTGCAAACAGGCAGTGCCAGAGGGGCAGGCAGCCCCAAAGTGCACAGGGATCTATTTCCCTCCTTTCTCCAAAAGCTATGAGTCACAGAAGTCATAAGATGGGCTGAGGTCAACTTTATAAATATAGCTGCACTGTTTTTACCCCTTTTTTTTCTTTAAAAAAATCCCCATCAGAATAAGAAGTCTGGGTATAAAATTAAAATCTGATACTCTAACTTGAGGCACATCTTTTATTTACTACACAATATGATTTCTAAGTGCAGAACACTATTAAGGATATCACTCAAGATTTAATAGACCTACAAAAATAGCTTCATAACCTTTAATAACTACCAGTTCTAATTGAAAAATTAATCTTCTTGAACAAACCAGCTACAACATACTGTCCCCCCAAAATGAACGTTAACAATCTAAATTACATTTATTTAACTCTGGAAAAAACATATTCATTGTAATAAAGATTTTCTGCAACAGCTGCTTTCTTTAACCATGATCTCAACTTTATTCTCTTGAGAATAACTACTGAAGAAAAGCCAAATATAAAATCCTGTTTCCTGTCAATTTAAGCAGAGTTTTTAAGTAATCAAAAGCATTGTGGAGGCCAAGTCAAACTGTATTCTCACTGCATTCTCAAAATAGGGCTATGAATGAAACACTAGCAAAAGACAAAACATTTAGCAAGCTTATCACAGCTCAGAAACCTAAAAATCACAATTGTCTTCAAACTAAGGTTGTATATCGCCCAATTAAAAAAACCCACAGAAATTAAAGTTTATGAATGGCCAAGTTTCTTCAAAGAAAGTTCCCAGGGTCTATTTGGCAAGGATGCAAGTCACACAGTAATGTTCATTAATACAATTTTAAATAATTTTGCAAATGCAAAATCAGCATAACTGAAATCCCCTGAAGCCTGGCAGCTTGCCGCTATGTCCTTTAATAATAGGAATCTGGGCTGTGAAACCTGAGTGCTTTCATTCTGACAGGCACCATCAATCAGATATTTAGCACGGTTTGACCCAAAACCAAAAGCACCAATCACTCATTGTCTACTCCACACCAGGAACGTCTTTTGGAGTGAAAATGAATAGTCATGTTAATTCACAACAAATTTTGGTATCAGCTACAGATATCCATGAACGACAACTGCACGTAAACAACTCAGAAAGACAATACCAAAGTTCTCAATCAGTTCTAGGGAAGCAGATCCACAGAAAGAGAGAGGCACGCATAAGGTACATACAGGGCAAAAATACTTCCCACAAAAAATCCTCACGTTACAGGTTATCAAACCCATTAAACTACTGTATTATAGGAAAAAATCAGGGACCCAACATGAGAGCTGCTTTTCAGAACTCTTATAAAGTTTCATCTTTCCTCAAGCACTTCATCTGTGTTTCTGGACATATCTTCAGGGGAACACTGAAGGAAAGGCCAAATTCCTTGTTGATTTTCCAGCTTGATTAACAGTACCCACAAAACACCTCAGGAGGCTTGGCTGAGTCAGAATGAAGAACTTCTGTTCCTTTTGGGGGTTTTTGTGTATTAATCACGTTAAACAAACATCCCCTCATCAAGGTTGGAATAAATCAAGTAATGAAGGTAAAGAACATTTTTCATTTTTAAAACGTAACACTGCATGCTACTGAAACATGGTTTATGCTATTTATTATCTTAGCCTATAAAAAGGTTGTCCACACTACGTTTGCTGGTGTAACTCCAGCAATACATCATATTTAGCATAGAAAAGTCTTACATCAAAAGTAGTGCTTGAGCCAGCAGAATAAATCTCCATAGGGATTTTTGGCGCTATGACTACATGCACCTTAGGGCTTTTGCTTCATCTTCAACAACACTAAGGAGTTCAGTTTATTTACAGACTCCAAAGCGACACATCAGTGTCAATGAAACACATTACTATCAGAGATTACTACACAGGGTAGGGACAGAGGCTTTAAGAATGCCTCAAAGGTTAGTCACACTAAAGCCATGCCATTCACCACTGAGCATCACAACAGTTTCATCCTCTTGGGATTCAGTTACTTTTCCAGGAGCTACATCAAGAAGAAAGCAAGGAAAATGCAAACAGCCATAAACCACTGCAGTAACAGCATCTACTAACAGCACTTTGTTGAGCTGCTCCACAACTTGTTTCACATGCTGCCAAAATGGTTGTGAAGCAGCAGTCAGGGAGGCCCCTACTTTAAGAGGAATATTACCAAATGTAGTTACTGCTGTCCCCCATGACCACAGAGTTGTTTGGAGAGGTCCAGGGCAGCTCCCAGAGGACAGGCAAGTGGATGCATGCTCAGTAATCCTCCCATCCCACTGAAGATTGAAAGAACCACAGACAGAAAACCAAATCTAGCCCAGAATTTCAAACTACAGAAAACACATAATATTTTTTCCAGGTGGTTCACACAAAAGCAAGAGAATAATCAGACAGGGTAGGCAGAGTGAGCAAAGAAATAGAAATATCAATAGAATTAGGACCATAAGGTGTTTATATATGTGAACCAACAGGAATAAGCTCACTGGCTAGTCTGTTGCAGACAGAAGTAGTAATGGGTTTCTATTGCAGAAACAGAGATTTGTGAAAATAAGGCACAAAATAAAGCGCCTGGAAGAGATGTCTAACATCATCCCAGAGAGACAACTACTAGGAGCAGAAGTCCTTCCCTTGAGTTCAACCAAGGAGGAGATCTGGAAACAGCCTCACTACTGCCCATCTTCTCCAAGTCATAATCCTTCATCCATGGAATTGATTTAAACAGGAAAACAGGTGCACCATGGTAAGATGTGGAGTACTGATTCTCGACCCCACGGATCATGAACAGTGTAGGTCCTGCACCGACCTCCATCACCACTTGCTTCTCATCTCTCACTTCCTCCGCCAGGACCTGAACATACCGAAACTTTCCACAAGTCGAATTTAAAGGAGCTTCTGACAGGGTCTGAGGACTACCAGGCACCCAGTGTCTACGAGAGAAGTTAACCATTCCAATTCTTATACCATGGAGTCTCATCTCTCCACCACCCGGAGCCAGTGGCTATTACCTAACCGTCTCTCGTAGCTCTAAGTGATTTGTCGCCCCTGTGGGAACTGCTCCTTGCCGTGCAGGGCTTTGGGAAGGCCTCTCTCCATGTCGGCGCCTCCACCCGCATGCCGCTGCCCTGCTGCGGACCGCCGCAGAGCGGAGCGGCTCCCGCCCGCCCGCACACACCTCGGGGGACAGACTGCGTCCGGCCTCCCTCTCGAAACACGAGGGGATCCCACCCAGCCAACTGGCAGAAACGCCACTGCGGAGAGCCTGGACAGGCACTCGCGCTGGCTGCAAGGGCTGCTGCTTCTCCCCCAGCGCGCCGATGGCCGCGGGGTGCCCGGCGCGCGGCCCGGCCCGGAGCCCGCCGAGCCGCGGCCGCGGGGCAGGGCAGGGCAGGGACGGCGCTCCGGCCCCTCTCCACCCGGCCTCCGCTCCCTGCCCGGAGCGCGCCCGGCGCTCCGTCCCCGCCGGCGCTCAGCCGGCCCCTCGCTCCCCGCCGCGGCCGCGCAGCCCCCGGGCGGGCCCCAGCACCGTGCCCGGCCCCCCGCACCTGCCGCGCTCCCCGACCCACCTGGCCGGCGCAGCAGCGGGCCGACATGCTGGCGGAGCGGTGCGGCACGGCTCCCTCGCTGCTCCCGCATGCAGGAGCGGGCAGGGCTGGGATGTCCTGCGATGGGCAGGGCAGCGCGGAGCGGCACCGCCTCTGCCCGGCTGCCGGCCCGGCCCGGCCCGGCCCCGCCGCCGCCGCCGTGGCTTCCGCTGTCGTCAGCCCGCGTGTGAGCCTCGCTACCTCGCTCCCCGAGCCAGCAGGAGTGGCGGCAGCTGCGGCACGCAGGGTGGATCCGAGCGGGGCCATCCTCGGCATGCTGTCCTGCTCGCAAGGACAGCGCTGAGATCACTCGCCTGCTCATATACCCTCTAAACCACCTGGTTTTGAGTAGCTGGAATCTAATACATTCACTGAATAAGGCATTTAAACATGCGGATCTTGAGAGGCCGGGCATCAAATTGAATTTTGACGCTGTAGTGCACCAACCCCCGTGCAAACTGCTTTGCCGCATCCCACGGGCGGCACACAGCCTGTGCCTGCGTGGAAAAGCCGTGTTTGTTCAAAGGACAGCTGTACGGCCGTGCTTTCCTAACAGTAGCTGAGATCTTTCCTCAGTGTTTCCAAAATGCATTCTCCAGCCTCAGTCGCTAAGAACCATGTGCACTACTAGGTGGGAGCCAAGGATTTCTCAGCTTCCCATGTGACGATAGGAACTTGCAAAGCCGAATTCGGCTATGACACGAAGAAGATGAATGTGTCTTTACAAACAGACTGACTGAATCTGCTTGTAGATAAGGCCAGAGACTTGTAGATACAGAAATAACGAGAGAACCCATTAATTTTAGAAAGCTTTACTAATTGACACAGATTGCTGCTCAGCCAAGGTTGTGCTAAACTCTTGAACTTTGTGAAGAAGAGCTAAGACTTGATAGGGTTATGAATATTACCTTCTCCACCTAGGACGAACTTATGGCTAATTTTAATGATCATGTATTGTGTGTTATACAGGGGGTCTACATACTAAGCGGATGTGTAGAAGGCAGATCCAGAAGTCTGTACTTTCACAGGACTTCTCTGTCTCCTTTGTGGATACTAACCTCTAGTGACATTAATTTCCCACACAGATAGGAATTACTATGGCAAAGCTACGAAAAGTAGAAATGAAGGGCTCTGTGCGAAGACCCCCTCGCCTTGACTGCTTTGTGGCCTCTGCGTGTGTGTGTGCATGCTATAATATTTAAGACGACTATTTTAAACTCTATTTCTAGTCTTAACTGCCCTTACTTTAGGAATTCAGTGCAACTAAAAGCTATTAACATGCATAAACATACGTGCCTGTAGATAATGTAGCAACGCTTACCAAGGAAATTGGGATGGACTGCAGGATGTAAAACCCTTTCCTCTTTCCTCATGTATACAAACAAAGGGAGAGTTGATGCTTTAGGAAGTGGATCATATGATAAAACAGCATTACATAATTTGGTGTTATACTAGGGACCGAAGAGACCAGTTACCATAGAGGTACAATTAATAAAAATCAGCCAGGTACTTTGTTTTTAATGGTGCTCCAAAAGCTGCATATACTCAGTTAGAGACAGGGTATTTACCACTCTTATAAAATTAATTCTGTCAACTAAATGGTTATTAAGCTGCAAAGTGGGCATCTGAGAGGACCCCAGCACAGTTCAGGCACTGATGTGGCTAATGCTCCTGCTTTGTAGGAGCAGCAGAAGTCCCAACCTCAGGTGAGGACTCCTCAAGTCAAGACTGGGGCAGGAGGCCAGGCGCACTTTCTCTGATTTATAGCTCCTTTCCCTGGAAGTAAGGCTGCAGAGATAGATTCAAGAATTGAACAACGGACAGGAAAGCAGTATGAACAGAGAACAGGCAATGGAAAACTACTGGTGTTTTTAACTTTGAAACACAGTCAGCTTCCTGAAGAATGTGCTTAAAACATGGGAACACAAGGATCACAGCATAGTGAGAACTCAGCAAAACTGCAATCATCTTCTATTTCTGTTCCAGACTTCTTATACGATTGCAAGAAGCTGACTGCTCAGGCTTCGCGTAATTTTCACATCTGCAAAATCAGCTCAAACATGAAGGAGAATCTGAGGTTTAATTTACAAATGAAACTGTCTTGCAAAGAGTGACCGGTGAAGGTAATGTATGGGCATGGTGGAAGAGTACGAGTGGCTGTACCACACGTCAGCATGTCTGCAACAGCAACAAGCATTCACTGGGTGGGGAGCACCTTAATTCACCGCTCTGTGCAGGTCTGTTATTGCCAGCCAGTGCTGTTATCACAAATAAATCCAATAAATCTCTGCACTGAAGAAAACAGCGGAGCTCTGCAATGGACTTTCCAATCAGTTAGAGCACCCTAGAGCTCTAGGATGTGTGCCTTGGCTTTTTCAGTGATAATTCGTCACCAGAAAGGCTTGAACTTCCCTGCTGTGTTGCTGGCAAACATCATGCAGGCTAATAGCAAAGCAATGTGCAGATGTTACTACATGGAAAGAATTGTCACTGAAACTATCGGTGGATTTAGAATAAGGTTTATGCATCAAATACACATTCTGAAATCAGAGAAGGCTGGTCTGATTTACTGGGCAGAAATCTTCAACCGGTAGTAAGTCCTGCCTCAAAATGTTCCTTTTGGCAGGGGGCCTCTTTGAAGAGATGCTAATTCTGATTTAGGGTTTTCAAGTGACAGGGAATTCACAGCATCAGTAGGGAAAGGCAAGATGCTTTGGTCTTGCTTTGTATAGGGAATTTTGTGCACGAAGACAGAGTTCTAGTAAGGAAGGAAGAATGGGGGCATGGAGTGTCCCCACAGGACAAAAGACAGCCAAGGAGTACCCAAGAATGAAGTTAAAACCCTGGTCTCCATTCAGGTGCTGGGGAGCGAAGAAGGAAAGTAAGTACTGGGTTAGAAGGTGTAACCATGGGGCAATTCTCGGGAAAACCCCTGTTCAGAAGCCAGATGTGCCCTGGGAGCATTTTCCTCATCAGGGTGTGCATAGGCGGAGTATCAGAACCTGACGCATGTCATTTTGAGGCACCTTCAGGCAGCCTACAAGATATCCAACCCATTTTTATACATACCAGTGACCTTCTGTGGCACATCAGCTTTGCTCAGGTCACCAGGACAGGTGTTGTTACCCTCAGATCCCAACTGCAGTTTGACTTGCATATGTTGCACCTTTACACACATCCACTTTACTCTTCCCCCACCCATTTCTACATGGATTATAGTTACAGAAGCAGAGATTCTCACCAGCCTCCTTCACTGTGAGAAGAGTGTTACTACCTCCACAGAGAACTCAAAAGATGTTAGTGGTGAACCAGAAACCTTTTTGGCATAGCACAGGGAAATCATAACTTACCAGGAATACTCAAAGACTCTCTGCTTCCTCCTCAGTATGAACCAGCTCAGTGCATTGTATGGTAAAAACAGTAAGAATTGCATTGTTTTGTTCACACCTTCTGAAATAAAGCTACAACTCAGAACACGCTTTCAATGTTATGTAATTTCAAGTTTTTTCAGTAATTAAAGGGTTTTGGTTTGTGTCAATTGGCAAAACAATGAGCACAAAAAGTCTGCATCCAACGAGAAAGAGCAATCTACCACTTGGGTGTTTTTCAGGTGAAATGAAATATGGCAATTTTTTCCAAATGTAAATGCAAGCAGAAAGAAAACAAAACCAGATTGTTACATGTGGTGGTGGTCACTTAATATAGTTCATTTTTTTATAGTGTAAATTTAGAATTTGTATGCCTGTTAAAATAAAAAAGGCTTGAAATTGCTTTTTAAGTTAATGTATATTTTGCTTGAGCCTAGTAGACAGACACCTGGCAAAAACATGAAATGTTTTGCATTGTGAATGCAATGAGAAATGTCTATGTATGTGCAGACACATGTTCTGGAAACCACCACTCAGATTCCCAACTGGAGCTCTGACACAAACCTTTCTGTTTGCTACAGTAGTTTCCTGTGGAAAAGGTATTCCACTATAGGGAAGCACTGTGCAAAGTGTGAACAGACTGTAAAATTAATTTATTCATCACCTATAGTTTAACTTGTGTGTGACTGCAAGACCATCTATGTCACACAGTCTAGGTGGCCACAGACCACAATAAACTTGTGACTTTCTCCATTTTTTCCTAAGTATGCACCAGCATCTGGATTATGGATCACTTCTCTCCACATTCTCCTAGGTAGCCAAGGGTTTCCAGAAGGCTTGGCCTTTGGACATCTTCCAAAAGCCAGCGTATCTAAGAATCATGCCAGGAGCAGCTGGAACAGCACAGTGTGCCCGAGCTGTGGGCCTGACAAAAAGAAAGTTGGAATATCCTAGTACCTGTTACTGCTATGACTGGATGATCACCCTCATGACTGCACGTGGAGGTTGGGGAGGCAGAGAGAGCAACCACAACAGCAATGTGAGCACCAAAGGATCTGCCAGTGCAAGGCAAGAGCAGCCTGCAACTATAAATCCCTGAGGTGGGGTGATCACAGAGACTATCAGTGCCTGTGGGGCCTGACAGACACATGTAACTGGCCCTTCCAGAACAATGGGTTAGTCATAATGCTAAATGGTGGTATCTTCCTCTGTATCTTTATTAGTGAATTGTAATTCACACAAATATTTTCTGGCTGGTAGTAGTTATTAATTTCTAAAAAATTATCCATGCGTTAAAATACTCAAATCTGGTTAGATTCTGGTCAAATGAAACTTGCTGGACTTGAAAGAAAGCATTTCATAGCATTTGAAGAGTTTAGTATTAAAAAACCCACAAGGCTGGTATTTCCAGGCAAATTTGCTTAAAAAACCTTTTTTTTTGAGAACGATAGTTTAATAATCTGGTTGCTTAGTTGTTTTGCCACTCCAGTGTTAATTTAGAGTGGATTAAGATCTGCATTGCCTATTAAGGAAAGGCATCAACTACACCTTTCTGAGTAGGTTAATTTTTGTAAACAAAGCACAGAAGAGTGGTATTACACAGCTGTGCACTGAACTCCTCAGTGCTGCATTTGCACGCTCTTCGTTGACCCGTTTTAACATAATGCCATGCAATGCCACTTATAAATGTAATTCTTTCTAAGCTCCCAGCCTCTGGATGCAGTATGGCATTTCCTTCCTAATCAGAATTTTATTACACAATGTCTCAGATTTTAGACAGCTAATACCTTTACCTTAGAAAAAAGTGACATGGACATTTAACTTGGGTGATGCTGAGGAAACAGTGGGCTGGGACAAAAGGAGACAGCAGTGTTTCCCAGCATATTCACACATTTCTGACACTCAGGTAACCAGCCAGCAGCAGGGAGTCTGGTGCTGGCTGGGAGGCACTGAGCCTTACTGGAGTTAATGAGTGACAGATGGAAGAAGGGAAGCCTTCATATCCCCAAGTTACCAGATAAGGTCAACAGAAAGTGTCTTATTAAAGAAGCTCTAGGAGAATATAAAGTTAAACAGGCTCAAGCTGATAGACAACTTAGTTCTCCATCCTTACAAGGAGCTTCAACTTTGCAGAGTGCTGACTCTCAGAGAGACAAGCAAGCACTAGGTTAAGATCTTTCAGCTGTTACCATATCTGACCATCTGCCTTACTTCTCTGTCACACACAGCCTCTACCAGCAGGGAAAACTGAGCTGGTTGTAAATCAGCATTTCAACTCCTGCAATTACGTCTGATAGACTAAAATCAGTTTCCACCATCATATATAAAGATGAAAAACAAGGTGGCACGGTCTTTCTGCACTGCTGACTTCCTTGGCACGCTGACGTGAGAATAGAGGAAGCTCCTGAACCTACAAGTAAAATTAGAGTAGCAAGAAAAAGACGGTTTTACATTTGTCTGCTCAGTAGTAGACTGCTTCAAGATTGCCAGATTGCAATAACTGTTAATTTTCTTTGACAGTGAAATTTTTCTTTAAAAAGAAAAAATTAATTCGCAGATGGCATGTCCATGCAGGACAACATAAGTGTTTTTGGAGGGCACCTGCCTACCACCCTGGCCCAAAGTGGAGATCTCCCCAAACGAAAGCACACAGCTTTGATATACACCTGCTGTATTAGTGAGCTTAGCGTAACTGCCAGTGCCAAACGAACAAATCTCTTGTGCTAGGCAATAAACTGCACTACCCTAATGGTTTCTAATTAAGAGTGAAGGGCCTCATCTCCTCCTTCCATCTCTGCAGATCATTCCACTCATACCGTAGTAACGAATACTGTTACTATGAAGCTTTAGGGGCACAATTTGCTCAGGCAGCACAAGAAGAAATGGTTACAATGCTAATGGCTCTGTGCTGTCCACACAGCAAACCCCTCAAAATATCCTTGTGCAGGACCTGCCAGCCTGTGGATTTGATTCTTTGGAAGGAAGAGACAGAACCCTAGCCCCCACCCTGCCCTTTTATTTGAAAAAATAGGAGTTTCTAAAAAGAAATACATAGAAATTATCTGAATAAGTTGCCAACAAAGAGAAGAAAATTGAAAATACTAGAATGGTACACAGAGATGATATCAAGCTAGTTCAACAGCACCAAAGCTCAACTTAGGAACACTTGAAAATGAGAAATTGGCCTTATGTGATGAAAAAAGTTTGGCCAAGTGGAGTTGCAGTTCTCTCTCTAGGAAGACCAGAGTTGCTTCAGGAATCTTCCTGATAGTGTGGGGCTTCAGGAGGAATGAGTCTAATTCCCAGAAGGTCTTCCGGAAGTAAGATCAACAGGTTTTCCTAGGCAGTGCTGGAGCCCAAAGAGCCATGCAAGTCTTTTCCACAGCCATTCACACTACTGGATATCAGCAAGGTGTATGTCAAAATACAGCCTGTCAAAAGTGTTCAAAGCACTCAGTTTAGTTCTCTGAGAAGTTTTTCTGTCTCAGCCTGATAAACTATATGCAGATGTATCCCTGGTTTATCCTGTAATTTTATTACAGGCTTGTGGAGAGAACAGCTTAACTCAGAGACAAAGTTTGCACATCTGAGTCTAAAATGCAAGGGGGAGCAAAGGAATTAAAAGAAAACCAGGCCCAGTGATAGCCCCTTTTGTAATGATCCCTTCCTTCTGCTGGAGTACTAAAATGTCACAGGTGAAACCTGCTCTGTAAAGGAATCATTATACTGGAGCACATGGAGCATAAACATTTGTGCACCAGAAGAAATGGCTGAGTTAAGTGAGCAGCACACATGCAGTAATTCAAGAGAACAAGAACACTAGCAAAAGCCAAGAATGACAGATAGAAACAAATTGGCTGTGCTGCCTGGAGGGCATCAAGGCTGCACCATGTACAGAAGTATACCAAAAATGCAAAGCAACAACTGTATGTTACAACTCAATCTGGCTCTGAAACTTCTTTGTAAAACAAAAAGGCTGCTGGGATCACACAACATTGGCATCAATCAAGATCAGGGAGACAGATGAGGATATTATAGCTAGCAGCCTTTGTTCTCCACCCCACCACAAGTAATCCTGGTATCTATGAGAAAATGAAATCGGTTTTGTTTAAAACAGAGAGTACCGTTCTGTAAGGTGTGCTAATACAGTGAGTTTTGCTACATTTATTGTGACAGCAAAGTGGAAGAAGAAAACAAAGTTCTAGTTCAATTAACAATACCAGTACAATGCATAGAAGTCACTCAAATTCCATCAAGTCTTGACATAAAAGCCATCACATTTGCAAAGAGAAGTATTAACCTTTCAGGAAGAAACAGCAATTAACTCATGATAAAAAGATGGTAAAGGCAGAAGAAATGTCTCAGCCCAAGACAAGAAGGCAAGAAGGCATTTAGATTATGTTCCTGTTTGCTCAGGTGTACAACTGAGACTTTTGCACAAATATGCACATTGCATGCTCCAGACAAACCATGCTTGATTGTTGTGGTTCTGAACAGAAGCCAAATAGATTGCAGCAGCTGTATATTCAGTAAGTTGGCGTGTTAAGAGACAGATTATCAATGTTGAAGCACGATTAGCACGATACAAAGCTTACAAACTAATCAAGTCACAAATTAAACAGTATTTAGATAACTAATTGCATGACCGCATATTATGTTATATTCACCATGAGTCCCAAATATTTCTTCCAGAGTTCTGACCTAAGTCACAAAAGTTAAATCAAACCATCCAAAGGCCTGAGATGAAAAAAAAATGTTGTGCTGATCCTTTCTTTTATCTTACTCAGTGATGCGCATACATTTTATCTATGCACAACACCATCACTAAGAGAAAGACAATTTTAGTCCCTGACACAGGTAGCTTCACTCAGCTCAACTCAGTTGAGCTCAATCCAGCTGAACTCAACTGAAAACAAGATTTACTGCACACCCTTATGGTATAGAACAGGCCCCAAGTGTACATACAGAGCACAGTATGCCAAATTGCTGTGTGGGGAGCTGGAAGGAAACAGCTCCTGAAGTTGTATGATATGAAAACAAGGCTTTTTTTTGAGCATCTGCTGTGGTAAACATCACTTGAAGCACACAAGACAGTAGCCTTGGTCACAAAATATCCTCTCACTTCAAGCCCACTCTCAGAGAGCACAGTAACCATGCTCTGTAAATTAATACATTGACTGCCTATCTAACTTGGTACCTACTCTACAACTTCTCCTAGCAGGAGCTTAGAAGATTGCTACTGGTTCTAGTGGAAAAGGTTTCCCTCGGGGAAGGGTATTGTCTAGACAGATAAAGCTTTTTACAAGAAAGAAATGGTGTTACTCCCAAAGCAGAACTGACAGAATACTTAGAATTGTCACTGCTATGCAAATCTTATCTGTTATACCCAATAGCTGGGATACTGCATTTTTCAGTGAGTATCTGTTTTACGGGCTGAAGGTTTCCAGCCTTTTAGGACCAGTTAAAGTAATGCACTAGATAAGTTCCATGCAAAAAAGTTTACAGTACTCCGAACTCCCTTTTCCCTATTCAGATTAACATATTTTTGAACATGTGCCAGCGAGAAGTAGGACTGCAGTCATTTTAATCCTCTAGCCTGCAATGAGGAGGATGATGTTTGATTAAACAGACAATAAAAACTGCTATAACTAATGTTAATGGACAAAACTTTTCTCTATACTATCCATTAGACCTCAGGAAATTTCCTTACTTTTCAACTGCCAACAACCAATACAGAACACAGTAGGCTACTGGGAGACCACAAACTCTTCTCCCTTACAAGGCCAGCATACTTTACATTGGCTCAAGCAGGAGCAAAATGAAGGAACACACGAGCAAGATGACGGTTGCTGTTCCTCTACAAGACTTGAAGTCTTGTACTACTATGCTTGCCACCAAATTAGAAGAGAGAATGCTGAATGTGGTTCAGAGGCAGAATGATGACAATGGCTCACCAAGTATCCCTGAGATTCACTGCACAACAGCACATAGTACGCAGTTAAGGTGCATCAACAGCATATGCAGGCTTGGTTCTCTCCACTGCAAAAGTTTGGTTACCCAGCAGAAACTTTGCTACCCCACCATGCTGGAATTCAGGCAAAGGTGAGTCCAGTATCTGCACTATGGATTGTTCAAAAGACACAAGCTGACAGGAGGACTAGTATAGTTTATACTAGCACAGTATAGTTTTCCCAGCTGGATCTCCCTCCTCTGTCTCCTACTGCAATCTTTGAGGCTGTGAAGGAAACAGTATTTGTGTTCTCAGGCAACTTCTCCTGAAAGACTGGAATCAGAAAAAAAACCCCTCCAAACAATTTACATTCAATCTGCACATCATACTGTTTTCAAGGCAGTGGATGTGTCTTTGGAGAGTCTTAATGCATGCTGAGGGAGCATATACAAACTCATCTGTTAATACTTGGCCTATTAACTGGAACAAAAAAACATCCTGTGCTTTCCTTACACGGATACCTTTTTATTACAGCTCTGGAAGACAGTCATATCTACATCTAAGCTGCAAGTGAGAAGGGTGTTATTTGTAGTTTTCCTCCTTAGGGTGTACATCTGTACAGGACAGCATGTGATTCAGCACAGAGGTTCTGCAAAATTAGTCTGTGTATACCTGTAGCCTGCAAGCAGTTTTGACAGTTATTACCTTTAGGCATGACTCAAAGTAACAAGACAGCAAACCAGATAATGGAATCCTCTTTTTTTCTCAAGAACATTTTTATTGTAAAAAGAAGGATTAATGAAACCTTTGTTTCAGTAAGGAAATAGTAAATTCATATTTTACATATGAAAATATTAACAAACAACCATCCAGTGACTATTACAGCATTTTATCAATGGCTGGGACTCTGGTCATTTTCACTCATTTTCATCCACCATCCACAGCAATCAAAAAATCAGTTTTTTTGGTAATCCTGAAAAGCATAAATCACATTGTTAGCAAAGTATAGAGGTCCAGCCCCCTCATCAAGGTTTGATACCATTCTTGAGATACATCAGCTTTTAACTGCTAATTGCTGTTTACTACAGTGGCAGTACATGGCAGTTTTTCTAGTGAATCTCTGAGTGCTAGAATCAAACCTCACTTGAATCAGTACGCGTACTCCAAAAGTCACAAATTCTGTAATTAAGTATTAATCACATTTAGGATACATGTACATATTTCTCTTTGTTCATATAAACAGCTAACCAGTCAACTGTTGATACGAAAAGCTAACCAGTTAATTCTACTTTGAAACCTAAGAAAAACAAGCTGTTCTAAGGCTTAACCCTGTCCCACCATACACACACTCTGAAGGATTTTTCTTACGTGCTGTCAAATCCAGGACAAATTGTTAATCTTAGGTATGAGTAGAATGTTTTTGGCTTTTTTCAAAACCAATAGTTCTGATATTAGATTGATTCTTTATGCCACATTAACTCAGGAAAAAGTTTAGTGCACCATCCTTTATAATCCCTGTTTCGTGTACCTACAGGTCTGTAGGAATGCATATTTACAGGACTAGGAAATGGTGTCCTGGGAGAGCAGTGGTGCTTTTGGTTAGGTGCCAGAGTGGAGATGGGCAGTGATGTCATCATAGCATGTCTCCACAGACCTCACTGACCAGAAGTAAGTGGTAGCTGTAGATACAAAGTGTGCATGCTTAATACTTTTCACAAGCAGTCACCAATCTAGTGATAGTCTTCTCCTAACAACAGAGGCGGTTAAGAAGTACTTAAATTTTGTGAACATGCCCCACAGGCTACAGGGTTTTGTTCTTGTGGAAAAGCAGCACATATGGGGATGGCATGAATCTTTCTCCTGGCAGTAAGCTCCTGGTGCCGATATTTTACAAGAGGATACCCATCAGCAATCACTCTGTGTATTGTAACAAGTTCTGGTTTGCTACCTCAATAGAGCTAGGGGAAAGAAATGTACTGCGCAGGACGCAAGCACAGGCCATTTTAAGAATTTCAGGGAATGCAACTTGTTTTTCTTTGAAACTATATTTGCACATTTCCACCCTCAATAGCAATAAAAACATGCCGTCCTTCAAATTTTTATTTAAACCAAGACTGTAGGATTATTCTTCCAAACCACTATTCAGATTTTAAATTTAGAATGGTAATGCCATGTAAGAATGGCAAATGAAATCAAGGCAGCAGATTCACTAGCTCTATCATTGGCTTTCTCCTTTAATGTTTGTTGGCACCAGAGGAACTACCTTTGAAACTTTTTGGTTCTGTCAGCCCAGCTAAAGCAGTAACAGAACATAATGGAGAATCCACATGAGAAAATACATTATGTTTCCCTTCCCAACTGGTGGAAATTATACTGTTTTTTATACCAATACTGAAAGATCTCGAAAAGTAATGCTGACTTCCTAAATGCCTCATTTATAGCCAATCTCAAAACTTCTAGCATTTAACACACAAGCCTGATTTCCTCTTGTTGAAGAGGAGACTTTTGGAAAGACATTAAAGCAATTATAGTTCTAGCTTGATACAGCTCTGGTAAGTGTTCATTGTCAAATGCACAGTTAAGTCAAATCGTTAAGTCATAGAAATGAAGGAAGCATTTCTCTCTTTTTCGTCTCCTTTGGTTAACAGGCATATTCTAGGGCATATACTCCAAAACACTAATCACAAACCCTCAGATGATCTTTGGAAAAGGAGTTAAAAAGCTTTAATTAATCGCCTAAGCTATCGTAACTTGACAAATTCCCACATGTCAGTTGACCCATGGTCCTGGGGTCAGCAAACAGTGTGCAAGTAGACAGCTGATTACATTTTTTTTTGAGATTGAAATCTTAAGGTAGTGAACGTAATGTATTTTACTTCTAATTTGACAAAGACCTAGAAACAACAATTCGAAGTGCTAAAAAGTTAGTTAAACCCTAATAAGGTAGTTGTCTCTCTGAACTCAAGAGGAAATGCACTTTTATGGAAATATCTCCATTCTGAAAAAATATCACTCTTGTATTAAAACTGAGTCTCATACTGGCGATAACAAAGAGCTGATGCTAACCTGACAGCTGCTATCTAGCATATTCCAGCTGTTAAGAAGACCAACTGCAAGTTTAAGAACCAGTATTTGCCTCCCTAATAGAAGGCCTGAGTAATTTTGTGTCAGATACAGGTCTTGAGTCCTGAGCACTTTTCTTCCCACAAAGATATGAAATACATGCTACTATTTGTGCAAGACTGGAGGAGGGTCACAGAAGCGTGTTTAAGGTTTCTTACCCAGAGTGGTCTTAACAGTTAACTTCCTTACCTTAAAAGAGAGTGAGCAGAAATCTCTTGTGAATCTCACCTACACTCTCCAGTCTGTCATTATCATGCTAGGTTTTGGACTCTCTCTCTTATTTTTTTTTTTTTAAGTGGCGTGAAGTTAAATTACTTCCACCTGAGTAAGATGTCTCAGAAAAAAAAGGTCCATTATAATAGCCTATAATTTACTGGGCAGTATCACTCTCCATTACTAGACTACTAAGCATCATAGAAGAGCCTTTTTTGTACTAATTGTGTTAGAAGACAGAACTAAATTATTCTCACCCCAAACCATGTATCATTAAAGGGCTTCAGCCGGTGCCCAGGGAATTAGTTCATTCAGACATTTTTTGTTCTGAAACACTGGAAGCATCCCATTCTCTTTGAGCAAGTAGCTCCTATTTTAAAACTGGTGACATATTAGGAAGTTACCTTGATCTATTCCTTCTGTTCTTTTCCTTTTTAAATTTAAAAGTGCATTTTGTTGCTCCTTTGCAGCTTCTGCAGGACAGTTGGGTCTTGGCAGCTGATTTCCTGGAGTGGGTCCTGGTCGGTTACTGAAGTACTTCTGTTTCAATGCCTTAATGATAAAGGAAGAAAAAGAACAAAGTAAATAGTATGAAGTGCCAGAACACCATCTATAAAGAGGTTATAGTGAAACAAAGCACTTGCAATTGGGACTTAAAAACTACTTGAACACTTTTACACTACAAGGTGGCCTTGGGGCAAATCAAGATTGTGTTCTCAATTACTATCTACCCCACCCGGGTTTGTAAAGCAAGGGATAATTGTGTACTCTTATTTTTAACTAGTGCACAGACATCCTAACAAAACTCTAATTCTGTAAGAGGTCTTGTATAAGTGGTTTCTAGCTCTGAAGAGCTTACATTCTGAATAGACAGATGAAATGAAGATAAAGGAGAAAGCAGGAATTAAGAAAAATTAAAGGAACGTATCCGAAGTCTTGATCAGATTCAAGATGTGGACACTACCAGTTTTGTTAGCTTTTAAGATGCGTCTTTCCCCCATATTTCTTTGACTGAGCTGTTTCTACCCTGTAAACTGTGAGAAAGACATCGCTCGTATTAGAGCAGAAGACAAACACTAGTGAGGAAGGTTGGTTTCACGTAGTGGAATTACACACCTTATCTTAAATTTCAGGAACCCTGAAGCGTGGTTAACAAAAAGTGTCTGTCTCTTAGGTAATCATTACTCCTGCTAATGCCAGTTACATGATATTCAATGTCAGTTATAAATCAACCCAATACAGTAAACACAAGTTGTTTCCTGTCTTAAACTGTAGCATTGTCAGTAAAAAGTTTAGACCAGAAAAATAATATATATTCAAGTCACTGTCCTGAAATATGACCTGAAAAATTACTTCATTCATATGAACTACTACAAAGGTGTCCCAAGCACAGCAGAACTAATTATCTGAAAATTTAAACTGAGTGTTCTTAAAGATGGTGAACAAAACAGCCTGAACATGCTCTGAAAAAGTCTTCTAGTAAAAAGATGCATAACACATGCACTCCTCTCCTGGATTCAGATCCACTGTGCCAACCAGCAAAGAGGGAGTCCTGGCCTTGAAGGGACAGCTGTTTTTTGCCTGCTTCCCTATCAGTGTAAAGTGTCAGAAATACAGTTTTCAAACTGCCAACTGGTATATCTTCCTCACTGCAGAAATCAATATTCTAAACTAGAACATTCTGCAAGATTTTTCTTCGAAGTCCTTAATTTCCCTCTGTCAGGGAGTAGTGAAATTGAAAGTATAATGGAAAAGGATACTCAGACCAGAATGATGGTTTAAATCACCACAGTATTTTATAGTAAAAAAGTGCCATAAAAGTTTAATTGAAATTGAAGAAGAGACTGGATGAAGTAAGGATGAAAACCTTTCAAACCCAGGGAATAAGATAAGTTATGTTAAGACTTAACCTTCAGGTTTTAGCTGACCGAATTTAGCATGTCAAGTATGACTGTCTGAAGGTCACGGCTCATACACTCTTTTGTTGTCTGCCATCAGTCTACACTGGGAATGGAGATCATCAGTTAGCATGATCCATGCCTTTCAGAGTTCTCTCCATAACACTGGCACTATGTTTCTAGTAATTCATGTGATGTTTCATTTCAAACCTGGCTTACCGGCTTCAAAACACATTTATCTGATATTAACAGTAGGTTAATGAACATTAGGAGATAACCCAAGTGTACTATACCTGAGTAGCTGTGACTCTAGTACAAGGATTAAACGTGAATAAGCCTTGAAGAAGATTGAGCAGATCATCACCAGCTGCACTGAAGATATGCTGAAGTGGCATTCCAGGGAAAGGCTTAAATGTGACATAATCTGGAAGACTTGTCATCCCCTACAAAGACAAAAAATGGAATGAACATTTTTCCCTTAGGACGAGTTCAGCTTTTCACAGAAAGGGAACTTCATATAGCTGTCTTTCAGCAGAAGCAACTCATCTTTCAAACTACCTTGCTAATACTTGGTCACTGAAATAAAATAAATGTAGGAACAGTAAGTCATAAAACCATTTTTTTAATAACTGTTGCAGTTTTTTCACACTTTCCCTTTCTAAATGATCTGTCCTTCCCCTGCTTTAGTGGTGACCAATCCAAAAGAAAAAACTGATAACAAAGAAAGGAAGTATGAAAGTGGGTCAGACAAATGAAATAAAACCACCTTTTGTGAACTGACATGGTGGGAGGGAAAAGATTCACAAAAGAGTCAGTCTTCACTTTCTCCAAGTTACTAAAAGTTAGCTGAACATCATGTGCATTTTGATTTGAAATGCAAAACTGAAACTTCATATGGGCAATGGGAGGAGGGAAGGAAAATATGCACCAAACAGTTAAACAAAAGATGAATTGCATGCTTTTTTGTCTTGTAGGTATGAAATCAATCCCATCATATTCACACTCTAGCATAAAAATTATGCAGACAATTGCAACAGACAATTACCCAAACACAATACTTAAGTAGTGTTCCAAGAAGCCTCTAGTTGTCATACTTCAAGTTTGTCCAAGTAAAATAAAATATTAACACAAACTCAAAAATGTGCTCAATCAGTTATAATCTTGATAGTCAATGTTTCAATTATTAAAATGTATGGGTTTGGAAATGAACTTGGGAATGTACAATTTTTGTTGTGTTAGCCAATATCCTATTCTCTCTTTCCCCACCTATATCTTAAATCTTCCTCTCCAAAGAAAGCAGAAACATCATTGCAAAAACCTCCATGAATTTCATTTAGAACCCTGGAGGAATATCAGAATTGTGTGGGGTTAGCAATGCCTCATACAGCATTTCGCCATTTGGCTATAGCTCCATTTCATGATCATATACCATGGCATTCCAGCACCCTTTACACTAAGGAAAAGCAGCATGGAGAGGGAGCAGAACTTAACAAGTCCAGCGAGTGTTTCCACCACTCAACAACAAAAGACAGCAGGGGATCAGGGAATTCAAGACTCCCTGTGCCTATCAGCTGGTCCAAGTTGCTCATCAGAAGTTATGTCCCACCTCCTGTCAGTCTGTTTAATAACCATGGTTAGGTAGGTCATTGTGTGCCCTGACAGTAAGTTTGGCCTGGTATTACTTAACTTGCTGTCATCTCAGAGATAATTGTACTACTAATTTGTATTTGTCACAGTACCATTGTTGAGGTAAATTGTTTATCCCTAAAGTTGTTGGTCTGGTGTTTCTTACTATCCCCAAACTATAATTTAGCCAGGCCAAGTTAGGTCCCTACAAATGGTTCCTCCTTCTGAAAAGGATTAAAACCTTCCAGGTTAAAGCACGCTAATTAAACAAGCATCTCAAAAACGTTAAGCAACAACAATAATCTCACACCAGTGGCCATGGGAAGCCGTGCATACACAGAAAGGAAACCAAGAAGTGTTGTTACTGTTGCTATTGACCAGAGGTTTGCCAAAAGAAACAACAAATCTCAGCTGGTTCGTGAGATGAGGCAACTGACCTCTAAAAATCTACTCAAGTACTCTGGTACAACCCTTCATTTAATTTGAAGAGCTAAAACAGAGAGTACCAAGTAAAACTTTCATCAGTCTGTTAAACAAAAGGACTCACAGGCCACTGTTCCTCTGTTGGAGTGCCCAGTGTTTCAAATATCCTTGTCAGTTGGTCAAGGTCAGAGTCCCCAGGCAAAAAAGGAACCTGGAAGAAGGCAACAGCATTTGATTGAATTAACTTCTGAACTTCAGTTTTAGAGAGAAGCTTTGAGTGATATTTCATAATTGCAAGGCAAAAACCATGTGTATATCATCTCCCCACAAAGAGGCACACTGGGTATTTGAGGCATTCTAGTTATGCCCAAGTAGATTCTGAAGGTTTATTGAAACCAGGCTTGATATCACTGACTTGATAGCAGAGAGCTTAAACATAAGATTACACCACAACCACATTAATGTAAAATAACTAAACACGGAAAAGATTTTACATTTCAGTTGTCAGCTCAAAATCAGTTGGTCATGGTGATCTTTTCACCACCTGTTCTCTGGAGTAGCTTTCATATATATTCAAAGTGTTTAAAGTGAATCATAACTGTATTACACAAGTTAGACTTAAATGATAGCATGAGGGAGAGTAGAGACCCACTAGGATAGAAAACTGTCTGATCAGCATCGCATCTCATTTAAACAAAGCAGAAGACTGAAAAAGGGATATCTGCCCTATTGCATACCATGCACACAATGCAAGTAAAAAGAAACCTGGCGACCAAAGCAAATTCATGAAGAATTAGAGGCAGTGTTTAATTAATTAGAACAGAAAGACCATAATGAACATCTCTAGTAGACAGCATACTAAATTTTGGCATCATGAAAGCCCCTTGAATATAAACTGCTTTCATAAAAAGCCTCCAGAATTTGCCTTGTCCTGAAAAAGGACAAATACCTTTCAAAATATCAGAGTGATAAAAACTGAACCATAATAAATTTTCTGTTTCGTGACAAACCAAAGAATCAACTGAATTCAAGAGCTTTTTATTTGCTTTCTAGTTTTGCTTAAATGTATTCAACTTTAGAAGGTCTAATGCATATTTATGTACACATCACCAGTGCTGATTAAAGAGCCACTTTACATTCCATGTCTGAACTGCCAACCAAACTGAACTAGCATACCTATTTGGCGTGACCAATCAAGGCAAAAGGTTCCTTTCAAGGTGTTTTCACGCAGAAAGTTCTCCAGTCTGGTTATGATATGGCCACAAAAGCATTCAAAGTAAGGTGCAGAAACCAAGCAGAAGCCACTTAGTCATGGAAGACAAATTATACTGCAAGCTACTTCACGCCTCCAGCTGTGTCTGTGCCCCTGCCCTCCACTAACCCTCTCACACTTTCATGTCTTCTCCAAAGAGCTGTACAATAAACATTCTACTTCAGTGGAAAATACTCAAGGACCATTACAGCTGTGTACCACACCGAACAGTGCCATAGGATTATCCTGATGTTAACCTTCAGCTTCATTGCAGTATTATCAACTAACCACAGTTTAGAAAAACATTAGTCTTCCGTTCATTACAAATAGAGCCACAATTAAGATACTGGTGATTAAAATTGAGGAACAGTGTATAAGGGACAGCCTACGCATGTGCCTGTGATGTTACATTTCTAGAACGATAGCAAACTAAAATAGATGTCTGTGGACCGGAGGAGTTCCCTACTCGACCTCTCCCAAGGCAAGACTGTGACTGTTGTAACTTTTTTAGCCGGCTGTTTTTAAAGACTTCCAATTCTTGTGATGCTTATGGAACCTCAGTCTATTCCAAAAATTCACTTTCATTACAGTTAACAAGCTTTTGGAAACTTTCTTCTAGTCTGTCTTCCCCTGCTGCTGTTAGCGGGAGAGAAGAAACCCACATAAAAAGCTATAGTGCACTGAAGAGCAAGTACAAAATGATTACATTTCAATACTTACTCTGAGGAGCAATTCAGCCAAAATACAACCAACAGCCCACATATCAACACCAACACCATACATTCTAGCCCCAAACAATAGTTCTGGGGCTCGGTACCACCTGAAAAGAAAACACATTTTGGGAGAATCACCTGGCTTTGCTAATGTCAAATGCTATGTATTGTAGCAATGCAAAAGCCAAAAAAAGAATATTGCTTCTGCTTATACGCTTTTCAGACACTGAAAATAAGTATTCTACCCTGCAAAGTGTTTTGTTTAAGAAAGAATGAACAAATTTGCACACTCCTCACCACAGGGCCACCTACAACCGCCAATTAAGTGCAGTTTCAACTGACCTGATTACAAGTATTGAACTGCAGACATTCAAGGAAAGAAGTTTTTAACAGGTGTGCATGTTGTAAACCGAAATTTTCTTAAAATTTTATGTTGAAGGAATCACAGCAAGACAGAATTCCTTCCATCTTCCAAGAATCTCCAGATATCAACAGACCTAAGTACAGAGACTACTTTTATACCAAATCAGCCTTGTTGTTTAAAATAACTACTTACACTGCCTAAGAACAATCAAGTTTAATGCAATGACACTGCATTCGAAACTACTGTAGAATTTCTGCCTTTTGAATAAAGGTCTTAAACCAGTTTTGCCTGAATAGTTTTAGCATTACAGCAGTCAGAAAGCAACAGATTGCATATTTTGCAGCTCTGCTTTTTAAAGCATACCTTAAATAAGCACGCCATAAAAAACATTTATAAATACTTTAATTCATTCAAGTGTTTCAAAATAGGTAATGTGACTAGCTCCAAAAATGGTTCTATGTCTTGTGATTATCAGAAAGTAAGAGCTGTCTTGCTCCAAAATCCAGGCTTAAATACATACTATTTCCAAGCATTTGAAAATAGTATCATACCCCAGAACAACGCCCACACATGCATATTCTAGCAGTTCTTACAGAGACTTTGTTAAACAATGCTTCCTTGTGTTTTTTTTATGAGGTTCTTGACACATCACATGAGCTAGATGCCACTCTGAATATATTGATTTGACAGGACATATTTCAAGAAACATCTCCAAAACAACTAAACAATCTCTGTGTAAGAAACAAAATACAATGTCTTACCTTGTTACTACCTGGTGTGTATAAACTCTATTTGGGCTTCCAAAAGATTTTGCCAAGCCAAAGTCAGCCAATTTTAAAACCCCATTTTCATCTAGCAACAAGTTATTTGGTTTAAGATCCTGTCAGTATAGAAAGCAAATAATGAGTTTTGTCAGTATTGGTAAAAACAGACATATAATGAGTCTCCTGGCAGACACGTCATACCAGTATTCTAAAATGAAAGATTCCTAAAATCTACATTGTGAGCAAAAAAATTTAAAACCCCCTGGAAATAAGTATTTCACCATATATGAAAATCATAGTGAGACAGACCCATTTATATATTAACATATTTAAGCTGTAGAGTTTAAAAAAGCCACCTGATAGGTTTTAGCATTGCTGCAGGACTAGCAGTTATGTTAACTGCATAGCTGCCAAGTGAATAATAAAAAGACCTCGCAAATGCTTCAAATAACTGCAGAAATCACAGAAGTCATACAGTTTAATACAGTAGAAGTGTGTTGTGTGTTGTCCTCTGGCCAGCAGAAAAGCATTCACACAGCCTTTTGCTCATTCTATTCTCATCCCACTTGCCACCCTCAGCAGTATAGGGGAGAGAAGATCAAAAGCACGAAAACTCTAGAAGCAATATAAAGGCAACTTAACAAGTGAAGGAAAGAGGAAAAAACCCAAGCAAAGAAGCAATGCAATGCAAATCATTCACTACCTCTCACAAGCAAAGCTATACACAAAACAGTGTCCAAACAACAGCCAGCTTGGAGACCAAAATTCCCCCTTTTTCCTCTAGTCCAGTTTTTATTGCTGAGCAAGGTGTTACATGGCATGCAATATCCTTATGGACAACTTGGGTCAGCTGCCCTACCCACATCTCCTCCCTACTTCCTGCCCACCCCCAGCCTATGCATCAGGGCAAGGGCAGAGTGGGAAAAAGAGAAAGCCTTGACAGTGCCCAGTAGAAAGGAGAGAGCCTCAAGAATTTAGCTGCTGTGACAAAAGTTCAATCCATCCCAGCAAGTCCCCGTTCACAGTGATAATTAAAGTCACATCTAACTGGAAAACCTTTTATATAAGTATCCATGTCATAACCACATCAGTAATTCTTAACATTTCTGGTACTGCTATTATCTCCCCAAAACAGCAAATATGAATGCTTATGGAATGAGAATGTCTGAACTCCAAAACCGCTTTAATTAGACTTCAGACTCTAATCCTATCCAATGTGACTTTTGTTGCAGGATGAAGGCTGTCAATTTAGTACATGCTTACCCTGTGTAGAATCCAATGTTGATGTAAATATTCTAATCCTTGAAGTGTCATGAGCATATATGCCTTGATGTGGGACTGTGTCAACACAATGCTTGTATCCTTTATAATAACCTGCAAAGTGTTAAAGTGATGGTAAAGCTCAGCACACAAGATAAACTTATTTCCATTCCTTCAGCTTAAAAGTTATTTCAGCCTTTAAGACAAAGTTCGAATTGTCAGTCACATATTCTCTACTATTCTCACCCCTTTTTCAGAAAAATGGATCTATTCTGGAGATCAAATGCTGAAACAGGCAGTTCAGATAGCTTACGTGAACTTGCATAACCAGCCAATGAAAAAATGTGTGAGAAACAGAAGTTTATTATTTAATCTCAGTTCCATGTTGATACCCAAACTTTCAAGACAAAGATGCACACCTAAAAATATAAATGTGTCAGTAAACTTGAAATTACGTTTCCACTTATTCCTTCTTTATCTTTGCAGCCTAAGCAACTAATTTTTGTAAATACAATGATTTCCTCTTTTATTTCCAAACAGACCAGAAGGTATGGCCACTTCATTATATTTTAAAAAATCTATTTAATTTTTCTACATCCTTTGATTTTTAACATTAAAACTCTATGCAAACACCACGTTTGAAAGTATTTTCTACACTACTCCCCAAAGCCTGCTTGTTAATACTACTGTCCTGTTCAGTAATAGCCTTTCACAAGCTTTAAGTTGTTTGAGTTACAAAAGCGCTAAGACTGCACAAATTTCATGTATTCAGCAATGCCTGATCACAACAGGCTGCGGTCTCAGTGGCAGCCTGAGTGATACCACAGTACAGTTTAAAGGCTCTGCATACCCCAGCATTATGCAGTACTAGACTATTTAAGTATTCTTTGTACACTGATCTTCTTCATCTCTAAATGTTGCATAGCTACTATGTAAACGGAATGAATCCTCCAAAAGTCTACTATTACTACCTTATATTAGCAAAAATCTGGCCTAACCTTTTCAAGTCTTGCATTCGCCTAAATTTCAGCAAGCCTGTATCTGTAAGGTACTAATTTGCAATTACATAGCATTGCTACATTCGAAAAAATGTTTTAGGTGCATGTGATTTTGCTACCAGCTTGTCTCTTCCTATATTTTAGTATCACACTTACCGGAACATATTTGATATTATGCTTATTAATTGCATTCTACAAGCAATGATCTGTGACAGAGGTTCTATGCTCTGACTGGAGTTCCAGAAAACTAACATAGCAAACACAATTTGTTTCTTTAAGATCATGCTGACAAGTATTTAAAAGTAAAGGAGTTAATCAAATGAGAACTCACAAAAACTGGAATTACACAAGCTACTTTTAAGACATGATCTTCATCAACTGACATAATAAAAGTTACCTTTCTATTATGGGCAAATGTAAACCTGTTAAAGCAGCACTTTCACAAACCATCTTAAGATACAGAAACAAAAACAGTCTTTAAAAATCTTACCTCTAGATCTGTTTCCATAAAATCAAACACCAAACTAATATTTGACTTGTGTCCAAATGCATCTATAAGCTGCAAAACAAAATACATTATGATTGAGCATGCTCTGATTCTTCCAGTTTTCTGAAATTCAACACCATTGGAGTCTGCATGTGGATTTGCAGCTTCCTGAGAACTGGTTTAAGTTTTTTGAGTTGTAAAACAAAAATTCTTCCTTAGTTTAGCTACTTAATTCAGTTTCCAAACCAAAAAAAATCCCCATTAAGTATGAAAATAACATTTTACATGATTGCCCTTCCTTCCTGGAGACAGAAAAAAAGAGAAAAAATTAACTTTATCATGTTAACTCGAAGAGATAATGTAATGAGCACCTTGTCCTCAAAACTTTGCTGTTCTACAAAAGTCCCACCCTTTATTGAGACCAGACTAAGTTTGTCCATGGATTCAGCTCTATCTGCTTCCTGTAGGCATACAGTATTTAGAAATTCTAAGTGTTACATTTATTCACTTCAGATATTTTTAGGTGTGTATTCATTTTACATGAAAGTAGCAAGCTTTCCAGGATAAGTGAAACTCTTTGAACAACATCCAAACGGCCCTTTCTTAGGATGAAGCTGTGTAGTGACAGAATCAGTCTTTAATGTGAGATAACACGAGTGTGATTCTGAATGAAAGCAAGAGATTATCTAGCCTGGTGTTCTCCCTCCAAGTTGAGGAAGGTACGCTCTCCATGGTGCAGCTCATTCCTTAGTCTCAGTGTGATGACCATGTGAATTGCCAATTGCAACATACTTGTTTGAATAGTTCATAACCGCAGTAACTGTGTCCCTTACACTCTCAAAATCCACAAAAGTTTTGTAAGAACTACTAAGAGGGGCACAACATTGTCTATTGTTTTTAGTACCTGCTTATGGAACTGCTGATCATAAATTTGTCTAACTCCTTTTTGAACTGCTGGTGCAATTTGCTTCTACATTGCCCATGGCAACACGTGCTAGAAATTCATTATACACTGAGTGAAGCAGTACAATTTCCATTCCTCCGTAAATACATCTCCTATTTCTAGTACAATGGTGTTTGGAAATCAGCTCTGTATGGATACCACCTACCACCTTGGTTTTGTAGACCTTCCCATTCCCAACCTTCTCCTCTCCAGAGTGATGAATCCCTCACTTTTTCATAAAGAATACGCTCCATCCCTTTGCCATTTTAGTTGTCCTTCTCTGTTTATTCTCTAACCTCAACAGCCAAAGCAACCACTTTGAAAGTAAGTTCGCAATCCACAAGAGAACCATATTTCCACTTTGAAAAGTATCTGGAAAATTCACATTTGGTCTATGTGGTCATATTTAATGGACTTTCTAATTACCACTATGAGCTAACTTTAAAATGTCTTTAGTTCCAGCTGAATATCCATAGCTGTAAGTCTACCAAAATGCAACCGAAACAAAAAAGATACAGGTTTTACTCCTTCCAATAGAGATTTTAGACATCATATCTGTGTGCTAAAACCTAATAAGCCACATGACTTTCTCTTTACCATTGCTTACAAAAGCCTGCTTTTTGACTCTCACCAGTTCCCCATGAAGCAATCAGGTCAGCACTGTGCTCATCTGCAATTCTGTCAGAGAGATGAAAAATCAAGGAACCTAAATTTCCACAATTCTTCCCACCATTAACATCTATATAGTCCCAGGCTAAAAAGTAAAAGGATTAAAAAAACCTGCCATGTCTTTGTTACTGAAATAGGCATTTTGCCATAACAATTGTTGTACTGCCCACTTCAGGCTGGGAAAAAAGCTTAATGCTATTTAAGCTCCATGACCCAACTAGTTCTAAATTTCAGCCTGAACCTGTACCAGAAGTATTTGAAGACTGATTCTAGAACAAGCATTCATTTTACTTACACCAATAATATTCGGATGGCTTAGCTCCTGTAACAGTTTTATCTCCCTGAGGGCTGTCCTGTTGATTCCTACATTGACAGAAAGAAGAATAAAAGATGAAAGAACAAAACTAAAACCTTTGGATTAAGCTCCAAACAAACCTCTCATTCTGCTACTCACAGACTATTTACTACTACAAATTACATTTTTACCATTTCATAATTTGCTAAATAACAAGTACATTACCATAACTAAGTAAATTGCTGCAAAACAGAAGTGGGCATAGACCTTCTTCCACAGCAAGTCCATTTTACACCACAGTTATCGGGTTTAGATTATGAAGCAACATGTCTACCTTTCGGCATAAAGGGAAAGTCCTGCAAAAGCCTAGGGGAAAAAAAATTCACCTTTTTCAGGGTATTGGAAGACTTGCTTTTATTTTAAAGAAAAGCTTCATCTTGCAAACTTCAGTTCTTCAGCATGTCTCACTTCCAGAGGGAGGCATACTGACAAACCTCATGAATAAATCTCTTTTCTTTTTGACACAGCACTGTTTAATAATGCAAGGCACATGTTTTTCTACATTCATGCTGTAGCATATATAAGGCATAAAAGATAGAGTGATCAAAACCTGCTCACTCTTGGCTTGAATCTTTTCACAGGCAGATTTTGTAGAGAAAAATCAGTGGCCAACGGGGAGCAAATGGTGCACTTCAGAGTCACACTGATGGTGCTGTATCAAACCATGATTGCTGCAGGGTACCAATTCCTCCTTCAAAAATGCTAGTATGTGTGGCTTATATGAAACTGGCAAGCAAATGCTCCTGTGGTATATCATGCGGGAAGTTTCAGCTGCACATGAGCTGAAAAACAAGGTTGTCCTAAAACCTGGGATATGATTCAATGCTAAGACTAGCAAAGTTTTGGGCAAAGCTACATGGATTACTTTACATTCCTGCTTTGTCTATTTTAATTACCTGTTTTGGAATCGAATTGACAATGGCTGCTTTTGGGCGAGCATAGCCTTAGACGAAGACAAAAAGCATGCCACATTATCAGGTAACACAGGGAAAGCAGACATGATCATTGATTTTAAAAACACCTTTCATCTACAGCCAGATACTGTAGAGGCCAAAAGTAATGACTGTCCCTAAAGGCCATTAGGCCACTGAAGGCCAGGTGGATCACGACTGTCAGGCAGTTGGCTCAGTTGTGAGACTCTGGGATGAGTGATCAGTATCCCTTTAAAAGTTTTTTTCATAGAAAGAAACTGGAGAGTTGATAGCAAAGACTCTTGACTGGAAAGATGGTAACCTGATGCAGGATTCCTGAAGGACAGCAACCTGCACACAAACACAATTCTGCTGCATCACACAGGCTATAAGAGAAGACCAAGATTACTGCGTTTCAATTAGCAATATCCATGCCTAGAGGAACATGGCTGATCAGAGCACATGCTCTACAGTGCTGAACATAAAACAAACTGACAGAGACAAGAGTTTTCATCTTGTTTATATCAACTTTTGCCCGTGCATATATCACAAAAATAAAACAAAGGAAACATCTGAAAATGGATACAAATACTCTCACTTGTCTTAAATATTTAAGGCACAGAGATGTATTGATACAAAAAGGTATTCCAAACTCAGGGCTGCTGTTATTATTATTATATGCCATACTCATGCTTGTATTCCATTAAAATTGAGAAGCTAAGCAGTTATATACTCATATTTAGATATATGCCATGCATGCAAGTATACCTGCCGCTTTTGGCTGTCCCTGCAGTTTGCGAAGCAATCCTCTACTAAGCGTTACAGTGGGCATTGGGCTCAATTTTATCAGCCAAGGTATGGTATGAGAAATTAGTGTATTAATTTATAAAAATAAAGCGAACAAAGCACAGCTTCTACAGCATCAATTTGTTTTAAAACTCACCATCTTTAGCTTCTGATCTATGCCCCAGTTTAATCTGAAAAGAAATATTTCACATAAAACAAGATTAAGACATCTGCCCACATGGTGGGGAATACATTTTCTAGTATTGCTCTTCTAAGACAGAACGAGTTTCAGTATAATGAAGCACTTTACCAGCTAGGTTGGTTTTAGCTGGGTTTTTTCTCTCTCTTAAAAAACAACTGTCTCCACAGCATTAGTTTTTACAAAAAATAGCCATGCTGGTACTGAAAACAGACATAATGCAAACTGACAGCATAAACTGCTTTGTAGCCACAAAGCTTTATTATATCACTAATGAGCTTCTCCTCAGGGAGAAATGAGAGCTAAGTAATTGACAGTTATCTTAGAATGAATCTAGTAAAATTAGCATAGGCTTGGGCTGGCTTATAGTCCTTTTGTCTAAGTCATCTACTGCCCTGAAATTTCAAGTCGAGAATCCCACCATTGATACTTCCAGATGATAAAAGTTAAGAAAATATTCTGATAAAACCAAGAATGCTTTTCACAACAGCTGCTACCAGCAGAAATCATAAAAGAGAAGTATTGCAATGCTAAAAGGGATTAGTGCATTAAACAAAATTACATACTATTGATACAATTCAACTTGCTGAGTAACCTTTAGTTAAAGTGTCCTGGGTTAATCAAAAAAAGGATGTATTCTATCACCACCCACATATTTCCTCGATAAATTGGGTCATTTGCTCCCTGAGACTCCCTGTGCTCATGTGAGGTGGGGTGATACTCCCTATCTTAACTGAGATAACCATTCCAGCTGACAGCAAGCACCACTCATCCTGGATAATTATCTCGGTTAATGGCCTATTACCGAACTGTATAAGCATGGACGAATAGAATGTCGGGAACGTCCCTTTCCACTGTGGAAATCCCCGCCCCTGGGGGAGGTACCAGCCAAGGAACACAACATAAAAGTAGGCTTTGGGTTGAGAGAGATCACTGGATTACCAGACGACTAGAAAGCCAGAGGACTCCAGATTACCAGGTGGTGGTACCAGGATTACCAGAGATCACTGGATTACCAGACGACTAGAAAGCCAGAGGAGTCTGGACCACCATGACTGGACCCTTCCCCACTGGACAACCAGAGGACGGGACCACCATCACTGGATACTCAGTGGACCAGGCCTTTCTTTGGGACTACTGCTTTGAACAGGATTGCAATCACTGCCAGGTTGTACCATGGCTCTGTCGGTTTGTTTAGACCAGTGTTTCTGTATTTCTGCATTTATTTTAACCTTTTTATTAAAATTGTAATTCTGATCTAAAATCTCTTGAGGTATTTGTGTGGGATTAATTTCCCCTGCTGGTTACAGTCAAACCAGCACATAAAGAAACTGCTGCAATGTGCATTTTTCATCCCTCACAAAGAACAGCTGAAGACCCATTTTTAATACAAAAATTTTCTGCAGTCCCTTCAGATAGCGACAAGGGAAACACAATGTGAAACACCATTTGTATCCAAACAAGCATGTTGCAGATCTGAGATCACTTTTATCCTCTTTTATCAAAAAACTACTATATTGGATAAGGGACATTATTGGAAAACTCTCCAGTCTAGTAAGGCCCTCTGACTACTATCCATTATTGGTTGTTCAAACCAGCAGCAACGAAATAACAAACAGAAGTCCAGGGCAATCAAAAGAGACTTCAGGGCAGCGGGATGATCAATAGAGGGATCAGAAGCACAGGTAGTGATTTCCCTGATCCTTCTAGTAAAAAGAAATAATACTGAGAGGGACAGGCAGATCCATCAGATCGACATGTGCCTCTGAGGTTGGCGTCATCAGAAAAACTTTGGGTTCTTTGACCATGGAATGACTTATTTAACACCTGTTCTACTGACACCTGATGGGATGCACCTTTCTCAGAGGGGAAAAAGAGCTCTAGCACAGGAGCTGGGGGGCTTACTGACAGAGTTTTAAAAACCGGCTTGGAAGGGGGAAAAGGAGAATACCAGGCTTGGCAGTGATGGGCAATGGGATGGTGTGTCAAAACTTGAGGAAATGAGCACTAATGGGATTCCTCAATATCCTTCACAAGGTGTTGGCTACAAAGTACAACACCTGAAATGTTTCTCTACCAATGCAGGCAGCACGAGGAACAAACAAGAGAGCTCAAGACTTTGGCTCAGTTCCAGAGATTTGATATCCTTGGCATAAGTGAAAGCTAGTGAGATGAGTCCTGTGACTGAAGTGCCCTGTTCAGCAGTTATAGGCTCTTCAGGAGATGTACACAGGACAGAAGAGGCAGGCAGGTGGGATCTTATGTAATGGAAGGGCTGGACTGTATGGAGCTTACAGTCGGCAATGGCACAGTTCAGAGCCTCTGGGCAAGAATCAAGGGATGAACAAATAATGCAGATGTCACCTGGGAGTCTGCTGTAGACCTTCCAGCCACCATGATGATGCCGATGAATTCTTCTGTGAGGAACTAAGGTATGCTTCCAAGTCAATTGCCCTTGTCCTTATGGGGGACTTCAACTTGACAGAAATCAACTGGAAGCATCACACAGCGGATACAACCCGGGCCGGAAGATTCCTAAAAAGCCTGAACAACTTTGTGGAACAGGTCCTACGAGAACTGACTTGGAAAGATGCCCTCCTCGATCTGCTGCTTGTCCACAGAGCAGATCTCATAAATGAAGTGATGATTGGCAGCTGTCTGGGCCACAGCAACCACGAAGCGATAGAGTTTAAAATGTCTGTTGACCAGAGGAAAAGTGCCAGCAAAACTTCAACCCTGGCCATGAGGAGAGCAGATTTCAGGCTGCTCAGGGAATTAGTAAGTAAAGATCCCTGGGAAAATGTTTTTGCAGGTGCTGGGGTCACTTCTTAAACACCACCTCCTAAGGGCAGAGGAGCAGGAAATTCCCAAATGTCACAAGTCAAGCAGACAAGGCAGAAGTCCAACTTGGCTGGATAGGGATCTCCTCTTGGATATAAAGTACAAAAGGAAGGTGTATGCCCAGTGGAAGTAGGGTCAGGTGACATGGGAAGAATACAGAGATGCTGCTTGCCACTTCAGTATTTATTAGAATATTTCTGCAGAGAATAAGGCTTTGCTAATGCAATTATTCAGGAAACCATTTGTCTAAAAAAGAATTTAGAAAATTTGTGCAGCCAAAGTTCATGTGGACTTGAAGCTGCCAAAAATACAGGTGACAAAAACCCCAGTTTTATCAAATATATTAATGACAAAAGGCAAGGTAGAAATATCATCAGCCCATTACAGGATGAGGATGATCACCTCACAGACAGGGACATGGACAAAGTAGAGGTGTTTAATGAATTCTTTGCCTCTATCTTCAACATGATGGAACAAAGGGGGTTTCAGTGCTCTGAGCTGGAGGACCTGGACTGCAAGAATGATCCCAGTTAACCTTGAACTTGTGCAGGATCTGCTGCTCCAGCTGAATCCCTACAAATCAGTGGAGCCTGATGGGATTCATCCAAGAATCCTCAAGGAGCTAGCTGATATCATTGCAAAGCCTCTCTCAGTGATTTTTGAGCCATACTGGGAATCTGGAGAGGTCCCAGCTGACTCAAGCTGGGAATGTTGGCCTGATTTTCAACGGCAAGAGAGGGAACCCCAGAAGCTACAGCCCTGTCAGTCTCACTTCTCTTACACCTGGTAAACGAATGGAGAAGATTATTCTGGGAGGTATTGAAAAACACCTGCAGGACAATGCAGTGATCAGTCACAGCCAGCCTGGCCTAATGAGAGGAAAGTTCTGCTTATCAAACCTGACTTTCTTTTACAACAAAGTTGATAAAGGGAAGCCAATTGATTTGATCTTTTTGGATTTCAGTAAAGCTTTCTATACGGTCTCTCACAGTATCCTCCCAGACAAAATGTCCAGCCCAGAGCTGGATAAACATGTGATGAGTGAGCCACTAGCTCATGGGTCGGGCACAAAGGGTTACAGTGAATGGGACATCAGACTGGGGACCTGTCACCAGTGGGGTTCACAGGGCTCCACCCTCAGCCCTGTGCTCTTCAACATCTTCATAAACGACCTGGACACAGGATTCAAAGGAACACTAAGTTTGCTGACAACACTAAACTGGGAGGAGCTATCAACTCTCTTGAGGGCAGAAAGGCCCTGCAGAGAGACCTCAACAAATCAGAGTGTTGGGCAATCACCAACCACTTGAATTTTAACAAGGACAAGTGTCAGATTCTGCACACAGGATGGGGCAACCGTGGATGTAAGGACTGGGGAATGAGAGGCTGGAAAGCAGCACTGTGGAAAGGGACCTGGGGGTCCTGGTCAGTGACAAGTTGAACATGAGTCAGCAGTGCCCTGGCAGCCAGGAGGGCCAAGCGTGTCCTGGGGTGCATTAGGCACAGCATCGCCTGCCAGGCAAGGCACGGGATTATCCTGCTCTGCTCCACACTGGGGCAGCCTCACCTCGTGACATTAAGCTGTTAGAGAGAGCATGCAAAGGAAAGCCATGAGGATGGTGAAGGGTCTGAAGGGAAGGCTGTATGAGGAGCAGCTGAGGTCAGTTGGTTTGTTCAGGCTGGAGGAGACCTCACTGCAGTCTTCAAAATTCTCACAGGGGGAAGCAGAGGGGCAAGTGCCAATTTCTTCGCTTTCATGACCAGTGACAGGACTTGAGGTAACAGCATGAAGCTGTTTCATGGGAGGTTTAAGTTGGATATTAGGAAAAGGTTCTGCATCCAGAGGGTGGTTGAGCACTGGAACAGCCTCCCTAGGGAAGTGGTCATGGCACTAAGCCTATTTGAATTCAAGAAGTGTTTGGACAATGGTCTTGAGCACACGGTGTGATTCTTGGGGTGTCCTGCATAGGGACAGGAGTTGGACTTGATAATGTTGATAAGACCCTTCCAACTCAGCATATTCTATGATTCTATAAATTCTAAGGAACTTAATAACGGGTAACATTCTGGACTGAAGGAAATTTGGCACAGCAGAAGGAAAGATTTAAAATGAAAGAAAAAAAGCCATTATCAAGATGCAGTAAAGTCTGCAGTTTGGAAATGCGAATGGGTTGTTTTTTTTGTTGTTTGAATAAACCTAGCAAATAACCTCAAATTCAAGTCACAGACCATACAACCTTTCAGAAACTCAGAAACACAGCAAAGCCACTCTCTCTGGGGTGGGCTAGGCTGGGCATTACAAACAGGTTAACCAAATAATTTAAACAAAACTCTCTATGAACAAAAATTCACATTATCCCATTTCCCATTAAGCCAGTAAAAAAAAAAATCGTTAGGCAGGTCAAGAGCAACCAGACACTTGGTGACACACTGGGAAGGCATTCTGACACTCACCTTCTTAATAGCCACGATTCGGTTGTTCGTCTTGTCCTTGGCTTTATAGACAGTGGCGAACTAGGGACAGACAGAGATGCTGCCGTGAGCAGGGCCTGGCAGGCCGTGTGAGGGGGAGGCCGCCGAGCCCTCCTCAGGCCCGGGGTGGCACCGCCCGGCTCCCCCCGCCGCCGGGCCCAGCCGGGCTGCCGCGGCCCCGCCGCGGCCGCTCACCTGCCCCTCCCCAAGGAAGTCGAGCTTCTCGTAGCGCTTGGCGCGCGCCCGCGCATCCATAACCGGCGGGATGCGACGTGCGGGGAGACTCGCAGGACCTGCGGCGCTACCTGGCGCTGCTCGGCGCTTTAACCTCGCGGCCCCGCGCTTCCGGCCCCGCCCCCTGCGCGCGCAGGCGCCGTGCTCCAGGCGCACTCGCCAGTGTTCCTCAAGGGTGAGACCTCGGCCGTGGTGTCTCACGGGCTTCGCACTGTGCCTGTCTGCTGGAATACTCAAAGGTTTATCCCAGAAGCTGCTTCTGTTTTGACCCCAGTCTCAGGTCTGATATTCGGGGAAAATTCTGGATACTCTCTGCGTAAAGAGATAGTTTTGTTAACGAAAATGTATTATTCTCTGAAAAGGGTGCTCTCAGCCGCTTTGTTAGGTTGTACTGGAAATTCTGAATTATACGCCTATAGTATCTTCATTATGAACAATTACCTGCAATATAGTACTTAAAACTACCATTCAATAGCCATCAGTTGTAAATACTTCTGGAGAAATTCTTACTTGAAAATTAATTTCCCTACATGCCCAAGCTGTTACTTAATAAATTATTCTGTAAGATCAACAAAGCTGTGTAACTCTGAAGAACAGCCATCATTTCCGAGAGCACTTCAGAGTCCCTCTCCTGCCTGTAAAATCACTCCCAGCGAGATACCCTGGTGAGTCAGCCTTACCTCAATCCCTCGAAAAATCGCTCGAAAATCCCTCCCTCGAGCGCCTCATACTGGAGGCCATCTCTATCTACATGGATGACAAGAAGGTGATCCTGAATAGTAGCATGGATTCACTGGAGGTAAGTGATGCTTGACCAACATGATTGCCCTCTACAATGAAACAACTATCTGGATGAATGAGACGAGAGCAGTGGATATTGTCTACTCAACTTCAGCAAGGATTTCAACACTGTCTCTCATAACATCCTCGTACACAAACTCAGGAAGTGTGGGCTGGGTGAGTGCGCAGTGAGGTGGATTGAGAACTGGCTGAACGACAGATCTCGAAAGGTCACAATCAGTGGCACAGGGTCTAGTTGGAGGCCTGTCGCTGGTGGTGTTTCCCAAGATTCAACACTGGGCCCAGTACTGTTTAACTTGTTCATCCATGACTTGTAAGAAGGGCAGACGCCTCCTCAGGACATTTACTGAGGGCACAAAGCTGGGAGCAGCAGCTGATACCCCAGAGGGCTGTGCAGCCCTTCAGAAAGACCTCAACAGGTTGGAGAGATGGGCAGAGAAGAACTGTCAGAAATTCAGCAAAGGCAAGTGCAGGGTCCTGCACTGGGGAAGAACAAACCCAGGCACCAGCACAGGCTGGGGCTGACCTGCTGGGAGCCGCTCCATGGAGAAGGACCTGGGGGTCCTGGTGGACAACAAGCTGTCCATGACCCAGCAGTGTGTCCTTGTGGCCAAGGCCAGTGGTATCCTGGGGGGCATTAGGAAGAGCATTGCCAGCAGGTCATGGAAGGTGATCCTGCCCCTCTACTCAGTCCTGGTGAGGCCTCACCTGGAGTGCTGCATCCACTCTGAGGACAAGAGAGAAATTAAGCTCCTGGAGTGGCTCCAGTGGAGTCTACAAAGATTATGAGGGGTCTGGAGCATCTCTCTGATGGGGAAAGGCTGAGGGAGCTGGGCCGTTTAGCCTTGAAAAGATACAACTGAGATGGGACCCCATCAATGTATACAAGTATCTGAAGGGAGGGTGTCAAGAGGATGGACCAGGCTCTTCTCAGTGGTGCCACGAAATAGGGCAAGAGACAAGGGGCAGGAACTGATGCACAGGAAGTTCTACCTGAACATGAGGAAAAACTTCTTTAATGTGCAGGTGACCAGGCACTGGAACAGGTTGCCCAGAGAGGTTGTGGAGTCTCCCTCACTGGAGATATTCAAGAACTGTCTGGACACAATCTGGTGCAATGAGCTCTGGGATGACCCTGCTTGAGCAGGGAGGTCGGACAAGATGACCCACTGTGGTTCTTTTCAGCCTGACCCATTCTGTGATTTTGTGATCTCAATCAGTAGAAAAATAAAATGACTCTGTTAGATTGTTGACTTTGCAAATGGCTGATTAGAAAAATACTTTAATGGTGCAGAAATCATATATATTCAATTGCTATTAGACGTCAACAGAAAATCCTTCTCGGTCACAAATTGGTATCTTGTGTGTTAACTTTCTCACCCATCATATGAGCTTTTATTAAAGCTATTAGTATACAATAACTTTTAATATTAAGGAAATGCCTTTATTGTGAATATAATATTTCATTCTTCAACAGTGACAAATAATCTTCCATATTTATTCTGGACCTCCACGCTGTAAAAGAAAAGCATACAGTTAAATATATTCCACTAATAGAACGTAAAAGTGAGATCAAGTTCTCTTTTGCACTGTTATAGACTAGGAGGCATAGTTCTAGTTTTAATTTCTGATTTAAATATTGATTTTTTTATCTATATAAAACAGGCACAGAGTGTCAAATATCAGCATCCACCAGTAATGGCTCCATTTTTTTTCAAGGGAGAATCCAAAGAAATCAACACATGCAACCTATAGTTACAGCTGCTTCCACATCTCCCTCTGTGAAGAAACCTGACTCTTAACCTTAAAAATATCTGATGAACACAGTGCTAGCAAACACAAGCAAACACAAATTACTTTCACTGCCCACATTCTAAAGTGCAAAGTAAAAACAAAACTAAATGGCATCATTACAGTCTTTATGAGATATCAGAAAGGTATTCAGTTCATTATTTTCCCACCAAAATTGTTTTACAACTTTCCTCACTGTTAAGCACTTATGCCAAAAGTCAAGAAGTGTATTACTATGGGAAATAACTGATTTTATTTCTACTACATAAATGCAGCCTACCTACATACATGAAGGAAAACTGATTTCCTCTACTAACATGGTTGTGCTGTACGTGTCCTTATCATTTAACAAAGCTTTGCAAGCACCTTTTCATTTCAAACTCACAACTACCTCACAAATTCTTCACATTTTGTGCATTCCCCCTTTTTAAGCATGAATTTTTACAACTGAGAATTGTTACAGAATAGAAGCAGGTTTTTCTTGCCTTTCATGTACAATGTCTTATTTGTAAATATTACAGAAAATATTTGTATCAAGTTTAATAAAATGTTTCTGCTACTAGGAATACAAGAGTTAATTTACTAATAAATAACTTATAAAACTAGTTTCAGAAATATTTTGGACTTCGATCACTGGTAATAGCCTTTCCTGATCTAAGAACAGACTTCTGTGCTCCTGCCTGGCACAGTCAAATTACACATTAAGCAGCTGTTATAGAACCAGTAGTGGTGGCGATTACTGCAAGCTGTGACTATCACCAGCTTACTTGCACATCTGTTTTAAGTTCAAATCCCTCTACTCAGTGGTACCACAAGCTACTAATCAGTGAGAGTCGGGTGCATTCTGTATTAAGAATTTGTACCTTCAGTATTGCATATCAAAACCATGAAAGCCCAGAGCACGCACTTACCAACAATTACTATGTAATACCATACAAGAAGGTGTAGAAATAAGCTAAAGAAGAAAACTTACTTGAATATATTCAATCTCTTCATCTGACATTTGTTTCCTTCTGTATTTCTGAGGTAAGGTTCTTGTTAATTCAGAAGTATCTGGTGTACCTTGTACTCTACTAACAGGTGAAATATTTTGAAAGGCCGGTGATATGCCTCCTACAGATGCCTGTGCTTTTGAAGCATGGAGAGATGGCACACTTGCTTGTAGAGATTCCTGTACTGAAACCCAGATTTCAAAACCGTTTACAGAGATGTTACTAGACTGTAAAATTAATAAGCAGCTAATAAAACCTACCACTGCTTGAAAATCTTATTAGTTCTAACAAATACCCAAAAGAATTAAGTCACTCTGCTTCTCACAACCTACTTTTATTGTTTTTAAATATATCAAGTGGAGAATCTAAAAATTCTGACAGTAGAATAAAGCACGTTTGAGTGGCAGAAACACTGATGTAGAAACAGAAGATATATTAGCATATACCCTAACAATGGCTTTTTCACTGGGAAGCTGTACTTGGAGAAAAAGCATAAAGTTCTGTGAATGTTTGTGTGGGGGCAATTATGTAGAAAGATAACTAAGATGAATAACTGAGATGATGGTTTTCATTTACTGCAACTGTAAAAACAGAGAAGTGAAAAAGAGCTAGAGACAAAAAGATAAAGCTCACAACCACAACATACAATGGAGTGCTGTACCCATTTTTAATATTACAAAATGGCATCCTATCAAGTTTTCTTAATGACATGCAGAATGACCACCAAGTCCTCTGCATAATGATGGGGCATCAGCAATCTGTGTGAAAAGCAGAGACCAAGGAATGAATGAAGTACTTCACAGGTGAGGATCAGGAGCTAAGCTTCAGGAATTCACATTAGAGAAGTTGCCCTGATTGTGCTGATAGAAGAGATGACAAAAGGGCAGTATTGTCACAGTCAGCATTCTGAACCTTGGATCTGTCCCACCATGGCTGATTTTACAATTGAAATATGCAATTACCCTACCGGGCAGGACAGAGATCACAGCAATATGTTCACTTCAGCACTCAGTCCTATATTTATAAGGGTAAAACACCTGATAAGCAGAATACTTCTGTGGGAAGTCCCTCTCAGCACTCCAGAAAAATGAGCAAGACAAATGCAACATCTAACAGCTAGACAGAGGTACTATATAACTATAAAATAAGCAGCATGAAGACTGCATGAAGCAAAGCATGTGAGCTGCTAAAACACCACAGTGTTGCCTGCCTTTCTCCTTCCTGTCTCCAAGAAGACCAAGGACCACAAAGGAGACGAGCCAATTTTAGACCTACTCTAAGGCAGTTGCAGGATTGGGACATCAAACACCTGCAGCAGTGTGATCAAGCCACCATTGAGAGGCATATTCAGAAGCTGTCAGTCATAAGACTGTGTCTGAAAGTCCCAAGGTGGTTCAGAAATGATGGATGATCCCAAACAGAGCAAGGCAGAAGTGAGCCTGTCAGAAGCAGCATATTCTGAACAGGGGGCAAAGTATTTTTGTTTCACGAAATAACACAACTTACATATGAAAAAACCCAGTTTTTCAAAATTTGTTTCATCTACCACAAAAAAGTCTAGAGATTTGTCAATGGTTTTCCTCTACTGTATGTTTCAGTCTGAAGTGTAGTTGGAATAGACTCATTAGCCAATTAAAAACATCAGAAGTGCAGTAAACAGAAGTACAGACTTTTTACTGCTGCTGCTTTAGTTCTGATACAGTCTCTGCTACATCTCTCCCTTCCCTGTTTGAGATCATAATGTTGCAGTAGTAATATGGCAATATTTGGCTGGCTGTTCACATCCCTGCTTGCTCTGAGGAACCATTTATCTACGTAGAAGCAAGCAACAATCTGGTGCAGTTTAATGCAGTTTTTGCTACAGCTTTCAAGCAAGACAAAGTAGGTTGTACTTTACTAATGAGATGATGGATCCTGATTAGGGTACTTAAAAGATACAGTCACAAAAATCTTCTGACACAGAGATAAAAAAGAAGTAAGAAACACATTTTCAAGCTTTTGAGAAAGTAGTTCGCTGGCATAAGAAGTGGTGCATTTGGCTGAACTGTGCAAAATGTACAGAATTTTGACAGAGAATTATCACAGCAAATAGTACCTGAAGAGTTCACAGGTAAGTCAGAAGAGGCATTTATGTGCAACTGTGGACACTTTGTAATGTTAAAGTAAACTTAAAGCTAAATTGTGGACTTGATAACGCTGTGGCAAATAACATGGTATAGTATAATTTCTAAAGAAGTGAGAATAACATAACAGAGCTTGTAAAGACAACTCCTTTTCTTTAAGATGCTTTGTTGACCCAAAAGGGCTTCCAAACCAACATATTGCTAATATAAATCTGAGGTTTAAATATAGTAGTATTGGGAATACCATAAATACTAACATAGGTATAAAAGTTGTCAAAGATTGCAATGAAATTATTTTTTTTTCCTCAGCATTAATTAGTAACACAAGAAAATACTTCTTAAAATGCACAAAGGGCTGGTTCTCCCAGTGATAATCATGTTTTGAAAATACAGCAGAAAATACATCACACGCTTCTACTAAGAAAAAAGGCGGAACATGCAACATCATTTATACAAATACTGAATACCTAAAGCTGCTTCAAACTGACCTGGGCACAGTCATTTCAGTAAATATTAGTATTTGGGAAAATGTGAGTTTTTATATAAAAGTAGAAAAACAACACTGGAAATCTTTGTTAATCTATCTTGAGCAAGAAATAAAGATGAGCATGCATTATGTGTGTACACACAGTTGTGCAGAAAAGAAGTTGTAAAGAAAGTCTAAGAGTTGCCTTCAAACTAAATCAAGCGTGTTTCAGAAACCCTGCTCCAACTCAGTTGTATAGCTGAAATAGAAAAATTGTGTGCTGGTTCTTATATAAAACGGTCCATGTAAAGAAATGCGGTGAGAGCTATGTCTGTACACAAAATACTTACTTTTAGGTCTGGGACCACTTTTTCTGTCTGGAAACTTAATTAACGGAGTATGTGGCTTGACTACCTAGAATAAGAGGAGTTAGTGGGAGAAAAGACACAGGTTACCTTGCAAATAATAACATGGAATGTACAATGTATCAAACAACCACTCTCTACTGCTACTCTCTGTACCACTACTCTGATACACTTACTACTTCTTAAAGTTCTAAGTTTACCCCAGGAAGTATTCCACTTTAAAAGTAGTCCTGCATCCTAAGGTCCAGAGCACATACACACTTTCTATTTTCTCATAGCCACATCAGTGTGTATGTGCAGACACAGCCACTGCCATTGCATAAATGCAATCACAAAGCAATCTGCTCTGGTGAGACCCCACCCAGAGTGCTGTGTCCAGCTCTGGGGTCCCCAAAGCAAGAAGGACATGGACTTGCTGGAGTGAGTCCAGAGCAAGGCCATAAAGATGATCAGAGGGCTGAAGCACCCCTCCTGTGAGAACAGGCTGAGAGAGCTGGGGTTGTTCAGAGCCTGAAGAAGGCTCTGAGGAGACCTTACAACACAAAGAGGGCAGGTTTAGTTTAGAAAGATTAGAAAGAAATTATTTACTTTGAGGGTGCTGAAGCACTGGCACAGGTTGCCCAGGGAATCTGTGGCTCCCCCATGCCTGGAAGTGTCCAAGGCCAGGTTGGACGGGGCTTGGAGCAACCTGGTCTAGTGGAAGGTGTCCCTGCCCACGGCGGGGGGGGGTTGTAACTAGGTGACCTTTAAGGTCCCTTCCAGTCCAAAGGATCCTATGGTTCTACAGCGCTTTAGCACACGGAATAGCGAGCTGTGCTCTGCCTGTACAAAGAACTTTCACCTCGGAGTGGCCCAGCCTAGGAAGGTGCTACCGGCCGGCTCCGCACCCTCTGCTATCACAGCACCAGGCACCTGCGCCACCGTGCCGGCGCCACCGCACGCCTCTCCCCAAGGACACCGGCCGCCCCGGCGGCGTGTCCGCGAGCCGCGGCCGCCTTAGGCTCGCTGCTCGGCGCCGGCAGCAGGCGAAGCGAGCCCCGCCGCCCGAGCCAGGGCTTCGGCTGCCTCAGACACCGCCGTCCGGGGGCCGCACTTACCTGCACCGCCCTGGTGGCGGCCGCCATCTTGCTACCCATGGTGACGAGTCTGAGCGGTAGCGCCGCACCCCGCCCACAGGCAGCGAGGCCCCGCCCACAGGGAGCGCGAACACCCCTGTGGCCTGCCCCGCCAAGCAAACCGCGTCGTCATGAGTTAAAAAAACCCCAAACCAAATCTTTTCAGAAAAATCATCAGTTTATTCTTATTAGTAGATCAAGGCATCCACCTAAAAAAACAGCTGGTGATCACTCACGTAAAAGTGAAGATACCCACCAAGGTAAAATGGGACAGTACACGCTCTCAAAACATGCTACACCCTTCGATTTCCTTCAGACAGCAAACAAACAATTTAGAAAAGCACAAATGCTAGTGAAAACATGTAATTAATACACGGCTTAGCTGCACAGTCGACAGTATGAAGTCACCTCTTCAGACAACAGCTGCTGCTAAGAAGAACATAAAATTTCTGGTGTTTAAAATTATGCATAATGCTTTAATAACAAAAAATCCCAACTGCAGACTTTTTAGAAAGTTTTCCAGATTGAGCTTTCCACTCTCAATCCCTGGGACAGAGCAGGGTAATGCACCCTGCCTGAGCTCCACAGCCTACTGGTCCCCAGGAAAGGGCTACAGCAAATCCTTGGTCTGCTTTTACATAAAACTTTGAAATCTTTCTTGTGTTATTGTTGCCTTTCAGAGGAAGATGAGCACTTGAGACAGGATAGCTGTGATGTGAGTCTTCAGGTAGTTTAATTTCATCAGCTGCACTACCTACTCAAATATTTGTCGTCTACCAGAAGTTAAATTTAATTTCAAAAAATTGCTTGGACACATTCTGATTCTCTATAGAGAACAACATCTTTCAGAAAAGCTAAATTTTAAAATTCTTTAAGTGTGTTTTTGAGACACATACAATCTATCAAGTGTTTAGTTAAGATGCATACACTGTATAAAATTAAACACCACTTCTCCTGACTCACTGAAGATGGGCATTTTTTTCAAGCTGTAGAACAATTGCCTTTAAAGATGGATCTTCTGCCCAGTTAACTCTGCTTCCAATTATGATGTTCTGTAAATAAGAAAGATTTACAGGTTAAAACAAGCCCTTAGAAAGGACAATTCCTAGTAAAATATCTCGAAGAAAATCTGCTTTTTAATTTTCAATTTGAAAACCCTTGAAATTCACAACAGTGTTTGAAGTAGGCAGAATAGGGCATAAAGGAGAAAGGGAAGTACTGGTTTAGGTCTTATTGTTGATACATAGGCCAAAAAAAACCCAAATCCATGCATTTTAATTTCCTAGAGGGGCTTGCATACTACACCTATTTTAAATACAGAAATCTAGAGGATTTTTTTCAAAAACATGAAATAAAGTTTGCCTCAAACATAAAATAACAGTTAACATTCTCCCCCTGCCATTTTGGATTGAAATGGGAATTTAAATTTAACCAAAGAAGATTTGCTCTACTTAGGGCTCAGAAAATTTAAGGAATGCAAAACCAGGAGATACTTCTAGACGCTAGTCTAAACCCCAGTAAAATCTTAAATTTCTTCTTCTCAATCTGAGATGTGACAATATTATCAATGCAAAATAGTAGCAGCCATAGCACGCAGTGCAAAAAGACAGAACACTCTTTCTGTCCTTGACATTCTTATGCTGCCTGAGACCCTTCCACCCTAACCCAAACTATGAGCCTTTCTTCCTCACTTTGCATGAGCCCACACTCCAGGTGACCTGCCAGACAGCTGCATGGATAAAGACTAGTTGGTGGCACCTGACACATGGATAATCGAAAGGGCAACGGCAACGCTGCTGAAAGATTTTGGAGACTGGCTCTGGCTACAGGCCAAGGCTTTCACAGGGCTGCAGTGGGTGACAAAAAGGCATGTGGCTGGAAGGGGCAGATGGAGGCTGACTGGTAACATGGTATTAACATGGTTTATTTTTCCTAACAATGAGATGGGGGAACTGATTTGGAAGGGCACAGAGGTAATTCAGAATAGAAGGAAATACAGCCATTGCTGTGACAGACGTTCTTCAAGAAAATGCATTATTTTTGTACCCTTAAGGAAACAACAATAGATTGATAGAATGTCTCTAAAATCTGCGAACAATTAATGCAAAGAAGCTTGTGACAGTTTCGTGCTTTTAGCCTTTAAAGCAGTAAAAGTCTTCCTTCTATACACAGTTTTTCCATTACCGTTGTTAAACTTAAAGGCTTTAGAAAACACAGTTTTGTCTTTTTAAAGTTACATTTGCCATATACTATGAGTATCCACTTGAGTGCAATGAAAAATTGCAAACTTGGTTCTAAAAGCCACAAAACATTACCTGGAACACATTTTGAATTATTGTAGTCATCTCTCTTTCTTCTTCTAATTTATCAAGCATCTTCTCCGTTTCAGTGACATTCACACTTGCTTGTTGCTCCTTTTGCTTTTTCATCATGGTATGAATTTGCCGTAGTTTCTGTCCTCCATCTTTTTTTAGTGCTGTTCCATTATTAGGAAAATGAAGCATTAAGAAGTAGTTGGGTGAACAGTAGAACTGAAGATACTATTTTTTCCTCACAGCCACCTATAGCACTTCCACTGCAATAACCCTGACTTCACACTCCACTTCTTCCCTCCAATATATCTCAGGATATTTCTTTCACAAAAGAGGCAACACGTGCTATGGCTACCTGGTATCAAACTACAACTGGCTCCCAGCAAAACAGAAAGTACATTGTATGCTGTCTGCACTTCCCTCAGACAGGGACTGTAATTTGCACATCTGTCCTATACCCTGTTTTCTAGTGCCACAACTTTTACAGGTCTTTAAGACCCTTAATCCTTTTTCAGAGTTCGCTGAAACCAAATTCCAAACCCATACAAGGAACATATGGACATAACCAGTGAATATTACTATTTTTATAGGAAACCAGGCTAACAGCTAGACTGATTAAAAGTGTTTGGACATAGCTCATACATTGAAAGAATGCTGGCAGAGCATTCCTTCCTTTATTTGCAAAGAGATCAAGTATGTTCATTTTTCCCATGTGAACGGTTATTTCAGTGTGTTTATTCATTACTGTCAACATATACACAACTCCTATATGTGAATCAAACAACAGCTGTTAAAATTGGTGGCAAACCTGGCCATGAAAGAAGAAGCACTCCAAGAACACATTTACTTTATGAAGTCTGAATATTGACTTCACACCTAAATTTGACCCGCTCTAATAAGACTACTGAGTACCAATATATAGACACTTATTTGTAAGTGAATCCCCTCCCTATCCTGAAAACACCTCATAAAGATGCAGCACAACAAAAAAATATCTTTTAGGTGCTGTATGGCTGATTTAAACTACTAAGTGATGTGCAATTTTCTGGGGAGCTTACATTAAATAATAAAATGTTGCCACATTGTTTTTGAGTATTGTCTTGCATCTCTCATTCTAATGTGTCGGTCTCTTGTCCAAGTAGGGAACACACCACCTCACCTCTACAATACTTCTACTCTTTTAACAAGTTTTGTAAGTATGTTGGAAGTTTTGTTACTTCACATGTAAATTAATATTGCTACAAGAACAACTTGAAATTATGAACTCTACATTCAAATACAAACCAAAGTAAACACAGATAACACACTCACAGTGTCTTTTCCTTTTAATGTCAATCAATTGCTGTTCCTTCTGATGTGCTTGCTGAAAGGGAAAAAAAAAAAGTATTTCCCAGACTCTTGTCTCCAAAAATACTGAAAGATGCTAATTCAATCCACAAAAGCAGCTAAGGGCAGCTTTAAAAGCACATTTACTTACACACTCACTTCAAGTAATCATTTCAATAATTTTGACCATAGTAGGAACTGCACTCTTATCACCACGTATTTAGCTTTAAATGACTTGTGCAGTCCTGTTACTTTCAAAGTGTACTCCAGCCCATGCTGAGGTTGGTTGACCTGCACAACAGCAACAGAAGTTGCAATTGCCACTTACCTGCTGATATTCAATTATTGTCCGGCTGAGCAACACTATGTGTTTCATTGTGTCCAGGATCAGTCTAAGGAAGGAAACAGTTGCAGACCTTAAGAGCACTAATATGAGTCAACACCATAAATGTTTTAATCAAGTTTATTCGTTTTAAATAAAGAATTTCTCTTTCTCATAACAGCAAAATAATATTAGGTGTCTGCACACTTTTCTTTTTACAGTTAATATACTAAGTATCACTGTAGAGGCCAAAGAATCCATTTACTTGCCTCTCAGTTTCCCTAAGATTTCAGTAAAGTTTGTTAAACATTTTATATCACAGAGTTTGGAAGGCATCAAGAAAGACTAGCCACCTGGAAATGGCTACAAATTAAAGCTCCTAAATCATGGAGATGCAATCTCTTAGCTCTATTTCTGACAGAAATTAAATTTCTCAGATTATACTTCACATGCATGCACCTGTCAATACTGGGCAGGAATTTAGAAGCTAAGTTTAAACATGTTTAAGCTTTCAGTTCTTTTTCAAAGACATTTTCCTCCTACATGATTAATAAATGCAGCAAACCAGAGACAAGACGCTGTTACAAACCTGTAATATGTGCTCAGCTATTATAAATGCAGGTAATTCAGGCACTAAAGACAAAAAACTCTCTTAGCTACAAGCAGTTCTCACTAGTGAATGAAGAGTTATGATCACCGTAATCAAAGGTGGGTTAATTCAGAGCCCAAATGTAAATCCACTGTGCGCATATGAGGTCTGATCATGCTGATTCTAGCCAAAAGCTGGACAGTATATCATTTGTCAAATCTAGAAAAAGGAAGCTTGCTTTCAAAAGAGGTAAAATGAAATAATCTAGAAATGTGTCATAATAAACTGTGCAAAGTCCATTCCTTTCTAGCCATCTGACCCCCAAGAACACCTCACCGTGAGTCCTCATCATCTTGATTCACTTTGTTTCTCAGGGCATCCATAATTTGGACCCTGCATAGTGTAAGAAATAACATATGACTGATGAGAACTCATAAGAAACAGAGAAGCAGGAAACTGAGAGAAGCAGATGTAAATAAGTAACAGAAAAAGATAATTTCCAAGATTTCACTTATGTCCACTTTTACATCGGAATCATATAAACAAAATACTCAGTACCTTTTAAATATCACACTTCTCAAATAATGGGGCTTAACTCTCAGGACAAGAAATAAATATCAATAATCATTTGTGAGAGTGACAACCCCTTTCTTTCTTGACCAACATATTCATACACCATTCATCTCAGAGTTTGCAGAAAGGAAGCTGGGCAAAGGTGGGAATTCAAATTAACAGCTATGTAACACATGGAATGTCTAACATTATCAACTTCAATCTTTTCATATGTTTTTGGAAAATACTGCCAAGAAATATCCTTACTGATTCGTACAGTCACACTTTCACAACTGTGAGGGAACTTTTGGGTTTACACATTTCAACTAGTAAGTTTTTAGGTTTTGGGTTGTTTTGTTTTCTACAGCATATCCATCGGCATTCCCATGGCTTAATGGTACTTAAAATCTCCCCAAGTCCCCATATCACTTTAAAATCCCATTTTAATCAGACCTATGTATATGTGCATCTATGTATGCACACACAGAGAGGAAACCTCCAAATTATAAAGGGTGAAGAAAATTCTACCTTTGCAAAGCCAGTGTCTTGTTCTGGAAAGAGACTTTTGCCTCCTCTATATCTCTTTGCAAATCTTGTGTGGCACTGAAAGACGAAAAACAAGACAGACAACCAAGTGTGAACATAACAGAAAGTGTAAGAGCAGTGGCACATTTTAACTTGCTTTTTACATATCTAATGTAAGAATTTTTCATGTGAACCAAACTATTAGGGCCAAGAGTAATTTACCACGTGGAACTATATTAGTGAATTCTAGCCATCACATAAAGGACCGCAAATTTAGAAGCCATATCATATACAGAAGTGCATTAGGAGACTGAATAAAGCATTTCTTTCCCATATTTTCTCTTAGTTTCCATTATTTTCACCAAACTGCTGCAAAGTACAGATTGTTAATCCAGCAATTCAATAAGGAGGAATAACTAGAAGAGAAGTTTGAAGTTATCCAGTGACATACCTGTGCACAAATTTTTCTTCATTTACGTGATCAAGGAAATTTTCTTCACCTGCAAGAGACATCATTAAAAAAAGTACAGCAGAGACTTTAAAATACAATCTATAGAGAGTAAAGGGCCAGCATTTTTTGTGTGAACAAGTTACTTCTTACTTCTACCTCCAAGCTTTATTACCTCTTTTACTGTGGGACTACACTATCAACCAGCTGTATCAGAGAAATAATCGGGCTTTAAAAATATTAGGCTTTAATATACTTTAATTTAGAACTTTTTAGATGTGCTAGAGCTGGTTCATAGCATTATTGTGTATATGATAGCGGATAGTTCATTGGAAGAGCATGTACCCAACAGCAACCTGGGCTGCATCAGATATGTGGCCAGCAGGACAAGGGAGGTGATTCTGCCCCTCTACTCTGCTCTTGGCAGACCCCACTGGGTATGCTGCATCCAGCCCTAGCATTCCCAACATAAGATGACATGGATCTGTTCGAGCAGGACCAGAGGAAGGCAGTGAAGATGATCTGAGGGCTAGAGCAACTCTCCTATGAGGAAAGGCTGATGGAGTGGTAGTTCAGACTGGAGAAGAAAAGGTTGTGTGGTGACCTTAGTGAGTTCTTCTGGTCCCTAAAGGGAGCTTACGAGAGAGCTGGAGAAGAATCTTTTACCAGGGCAAGGTAGTGACAGGACAAGGGGGAATGGCTTTAAATGGAAAGAGGGTAGGTTTAGATTAGGTATACTGTGGGGTGGGGAGCACTGGCACGGGTTGCCCAGAGAAGCTGTGGATACCTCATCCCTGGAAGTGTTCAAGATCAGGTTGTCAAGCTAGACGGGGCTCTGAGCAACATGGTCTAGCAGAAGGTGTTCCTGCCCACGGTGGGAGGTTTGGAACCAGATGTCTTTAAGGTCCCTTCCAACCTAAATCATCTAATGACTCTACAGGAGATGGAAACACCTTAAATTAGTATTGTTGCCAAACACTTTGGCAGACTTTTGGCAAGACTTCAGCCCCAGTGACCAGATTTCTGAAAACCCTCACTGTGTGTCGGAGTCTAAAGTTCAAACCCAGAAAAGAGGGGAAAGGGCCGTGGGCAACAACTACACGGCACTTTTGTAAACATTCAAACACGTCTCAAGACCTGCCTAGAAAATGCGGTAAAATGTGCAGACTAGAAAAACATTTAGTTATTGTAATAACTACTATCGATAAATAATTTTTAGAAATTTAAATATACATACATATGTTAGCCACTTCGCATTCTTTGTTAGTGCAACATCCCGCTGGGAAGAGGGACATACTTACAGCCATGAATGGCCGCGCTGCACTCCATGAGCTGCTGCTTCATTCGGTCCCTCAGGCTGCGACCGGGAAAAAGCGACAACGGTCAGAAGCGGCGCACCCCCTCATCCCACCCCGGGGTGCTCCCCGTCCCGCCGGCACTGACCGGAGCAGCGAGAGGACAACCACGTCGCCGCCGTCCTGGGGTCGCGCCGGGGCCGGGGCCGGCGCCAGCTCCAGCTCCAGCTCCCGGGTCAGCTCCCGGGTCGGGCCCAGGGCCGGCGCCTGCATCAGTGCCGCCATCGCCGGGCCTTCAAACCGCGCGGCTCCCGGCGGCCCGCGCGCCCCGCGCCTGCGCAGAACAGCGCCGGGATGGGGGGAAGGTCCGCGCGTTCCCCGCCAGGCCTGAGGGCCGCGCAGGGTGCAGAGCAGGAGGCAAAGTGCAATGGTGCGTCTGTCCGACCTCGTGTTCTCGTGGAGATTGAAGCCAGAGGCGCAAACTAATAACGGAAGTCAAAAATAGGCTGCAAAAAATAAACACTAAGTGAAGAGACCCGTGCATAGACTTGTTTGGGGTTAAGAGCAAGTGCAGTTGACAACGCAGGACAATGATCCTGTTCACCCTTAAACCACGACCTCAAGTGACGTGTCCACACTTGAACATGCCCAGGGTTGGTGACTCCAGCACAACTCTGGGCAGCCTGTTCCAATGTCTGACAACCCTGGACAGCAGGTGTAATTGTCCAAGGGAGGGTAAAGTACAGTCAATCTCCTCCTAGAGTCCTCAATACTTTCTCCTTCCTCTCTCAGCTCTGCCACCAGGCTGAGCAGATCATCCACCTCATACGGCTGTTTCCTCTGCTGCCCTCCAAGTCTAATCTGGCAGACACTCCACCACCACACTAGCAGAGCCCATACCAATGCTCCTGTCACTACACCACGCTGGGGGACTGGCCACAACACCCGGGCTGGCCCCAGAGCTCACCCAACCTCTCAGAACTGGTCACAGCCTCCAGGGAGATGCCTGAGCTGTAGGAGGAAGGCAAGTGTACTGCCCTGCCCCCCCAAAAACAACCAAAACAAAAATGATAACAGCTTTAATAAGTTTAACACAAATGAGGTACTTTTTATATACAGTGAGCAGCATTCCAATTAAGTACATGTAAGAGTCAAAAATTTTTAACCAGAGGCTTGGCTAGATCCCATATTATAGAAGAGTACAACTGTTCAATGGTGCTTATCTTGCTGCTGTCTCTGGTCGCATATTTCTTCGTGACTGCCTGCAGAGAAATAAAGTGGATCATGTTTACCCTCTTCATGAACTAACACTATTTCAGCTCACTTAAGGCTTGGTGGTCAAGCCAAGCCCATCCTAGCACACAAGCCCTGTTCATGGATGGCTCATGCCACTTGAGCAAGATAAAAATCTTCAGCTGAAGTGAGCAGGTCTTATTCAAGTCTGTCTGCAGTGGCTCAACTAAACCAGCCTCAGTGTACCATGTATTGACACATAACCACACGTATCCCCCCACCTCTGCACCATAAGATTCTTAACTTCTGCTTGGCAACACCCTCATTCACACTGATTACATTCTTTGCTATATGCTCCAAAACTGGGAGAATGTCACTCTCAGTGTAAGACATGTAGCATTGCAGAAGTAGTAACTGAAAGGAAGCCATCAGACAAGCCTGTTAGAATAGTCCAAGTACACTGGGTTCTTGGTCTTCAGTTTGGCTTGGACAGTTGTGGTCTTTTGTCTCACAATGGGAGATTTGAACAGGTACTGCCCTACTGCTGTCCCCTTTTAGTGGACCACAGGGAGACAAGAACATGGAGTATTTACCATGAGGAACAGAGGAGGCATGCAGCTTATAAGAGTGGCCTTTTAAGCTAGTACACAGGCACACTGAATCACAAACTAGGAGGTGGTCCGACAAGCACAACTTACCGACTTGCATCCATGGAGGAGTTTCAGAGACAAACAGAAGGCAGTTGCTGCAATCCTGGATGGAGGGAAGTGAACCATATCATAGTCCAGGATGCATAACTCCGTCAGGTACTTCGCCAGAACGTACTGTTCAGAGTTCACCTGCAGTAAGTCAGAGTTGAATATTGGATATCTCCAGGGCAAGAGCATCCTGTCAAGCCTTGGTTTAGTTAAGCAGGAAGAAATACTTCCTTAGAGAACACTCTCAGAGCTACAGGGTTGAAATTCAAGTGGATTAATCACATAGCAGTTCCGTGTTGTATTAGGCTGCTCATAGTCTAGGACTGCCCCTTTGAATGGCAGTCTAGCAGTTACTTGCAATACCAGGCGTGCATTTTAACACTAAATTTGGTGAGTTAGGCTCATGTCACAGGAACAGACAAGTAAAACCCATTTCTATATGGAAGACAGGTCTCAACCAGGCTCAGTTGCTAAACTTTTGCAGTACACAAAAGTTTTGAGCCATTTTAACAAGCTGCCACAGTTAAGTATTGCCTTTTCCAGATGCAGTAACACCTTTCCTTTTACAGTAACACCTATTTTCAACGCTACCTCTGCAATCTTTGAAGCTTTCCTTAGGAAGTGCAGAGGGAGAGGGCAACCCAGACAGAAGTCCAGGGCTTTCAGGATCTTACTCTCCATCCAGTGGATATGGAACTTTGAGCAAGTGTGATAAGTTACATAGCTGAAATCTTCAATACATGAGGAAACAGTCTCTTTGTATTTGCTGGCAATGAACATAGCTGTGGCACCAACCAGCTGCAACTTACACTTGGAAACACCATTGTCCTGTACCAAGACACAATAGAGATTTATCTGAATGACTTGGCTCAGAACACAGGTTTTCAAGGTAGTCAGTGTAAGGTTTATGCTATGGCAGGATGTTCATGTTGACTTATACAGGGTAAGTATACAACCTGTTACCTCTACTGGCACCTGCAGGGGTGTTAGAAGGCCTTGAGTTCAAATCAGGGAGAGGAGTAAGTAGATTTGATACATCAACTCACTGTTCATAGCCAAGAGGTTTGTGCGGTACATACAACTGAGGATCAAATGTCCTTTGCTGGTCAACTGTAAGGGTATGTCCAACCATGTAAGGTGTTACTGATCAGCACTCGTTGTGCTTTAGCCTAGGGGAAAAGCATTGCCTGGCACTGGGCAAGAGATACTAACCTGCAGGAAGTGATTGATGATTGCAGCTGTCAAGTACAAGGTCTCTTCCTGGCGCCTGAACTTGCACAAGCCAGTCTATTAGTGTGGCACGCATGTTCCCATCGATTTTCTGTCCAGTCAGGTATTTGCATCTGACAGTCGCTCTTCCTGCGTGGCATTAATAGGGTTAATAGATGTAGTCACTTAGCTGAAGCATTTGTGAAGTCTAGTCTCTATGGCATTGTAAGGCTTAAGCCTGAGAATCATAGAATCATTTAAGATTGGAGCCCAAGATCGAGTCCAACCTACGACCAAATATCATCTTGTCAACTGACCATGCAGTCATTTCCTGAATGCTTCCAGGAAGTGACTTTACCACTTCCCTGGACAGCCCATACCAATGCCTGACCACCCTTTCAGTGAAAACATTTTTCCTGATTTCCAACCTTAACCTCCCCTGGCACATCTTAAGGCCATATCCTCTTGTCCTGTCCTTACTGTTACCAAGGAGTTTGGTACAGACATAGCCTAGAGGTGTAGACCATAAGGCACACGGTTTCCTTGCTCACTAGTCATGGGCTAGAAAGAGCATAGTACTAGTACTATGTTGATCGGTCTAACAACCAGCATCTCTTCATGTTATCGGCTGAGTTCAATCTTGTAGTTGAAGAAGCACTTATTAATGCCTCTGGAGAAATCACAGGTGAAAGTGAACACCAACTGCAAGGCAAGCCATGCCTACAAGGACAGGTTAACACTGCAAGTGTCAGTAGATGCCTACCAACCTCCAGGTGTCTCAGATACTTGTAGATGTCCTTCACCTAGCTGTTGCACAGATTTGAGTCATTACCATCTTCCATATCTAGGTCTTCAGAGCCAAGCAGGACACTAGAAAAAGCCTGACAGAGTAGGTCTTTTGCTGGAACACATTCACATAGTTCCATGGGGAGTGAAGACTGAGAATCTGACTACAAGCAAATTTAGGATCAGTGCAGATAGCACCTCCCTCCACAGCCCAGTGTGGGCCAATCTACAGCCCTGCAGCACGAGAGCACTGCAGGGGCTCACGACCCCTATGAAATAGGCATTAGAGGAGGCCATGGCTCTGCCCCAGAGGCAGCTCAGCCCTGGGCTGGGGAAGGGGCAAGGAGGCCGCAGGCAGTACCTCGGAGGGCTTTGGCTGAGGCTCCGGCGCTGGCGGTGGCGTATTTTCCTTGGCGGCAGTCCTCAGCGTCCTTCTGGGGACCTTTTCCAGGGCGGGGCCGTACGTGACAGCTGACCGCCTGTCTTACCCCTCCAACGCCGACTTCTCGGCGGCTGTCCGCACACTCGGCTTAGCCACGCAGTTGCCGATGTCCCCCAGGGCGGCGCGGGGGCGCAGCCGCATCGCGAAGGCGGCCGCCGTCCCATTCTTGGCGACGGGAGGCGCGTTTTTCCTGACTGGGGGAGCGGCTGTAGAGCGGGACTGCAGGAGAGGGCGAGGGAAAGGCGGTCAGCGGGACCGCGCGTGTGGGTGTGCGGGCGGGCTGAACGGCCGCGCCCCCGCGGGGAACCGAGGCAGCGCTGCTCGCCGTCACGGCGGGCTGCAGGAGCGGAGCCAGGGGCAGACCGCACGGCTCCGGAGCCGAAGGGCTGTAGATGCGGAGCCGAGGGGCTGCACGGCTGTTTCCCCTCGCACTAGAGAGCTGAAGGGGAGGCGAGAGAGGGAACCAACGGGTTCCCAGGAGAAAGCGAAACAGGCACACACACACCGCATTCCCCGTCAAGCAGAGACCGGGCTGCACCCCGCACTGCCCGCCAAGCTGAATGGAAGGGGAGAGCAGGACACGGAAGGGCCGCGCAGCTGCCTCCCTCCGAGTCACGGCGGCACGCCGCTCCGCACCCCCATCCGCTCCGGACCCATCGCACACGTACCCGCTTGAGCCTTCCGAACATGACAGACCAGCGGCGGCACGAGGCTCGGCGGAACCGCCGCCCATTTAAAGCCCCCAGCCGCCGCGGCTGGTTGGCCGCCCGCCCCATTGGCCGCCGCGGCCCCGCCCCGGTGCGCTGCCGCGGCGACGGCCCGGGCGCTCCCCCGTGCGGGCTCCCTCCGCGAGTCCGCGTAACTCGCTGCCCTGCTTACACCCCATGGCTTCTGCAACCGGGGAAGCCAACGTGCACGACATAAAACATTACTGAACAACATTAACGTTTTCCTCCTTATGTACACACGTACCGCTCTCTCGGAGTTCGTTTCAAACCTGTTTAATTGCTCAAAGTATTTTGTTGCAACTCTGCATACAGATCAGGTTACTAGAGTGAACCTCCCCACACCCTCCCAGCATTAAGATCTAGATCAGCTGGCCTCCACCTCTGATTTGAAAACCTACCCCTACAGCACAGTTCCAGTAGATCTTGTGGGGAAGCCTGAACCCTTCTCTGGAGGATTATTTCCAGACTAAACAAATTTAAGATAGATGTTATGAGATAGAGAACGCTTATTGCCATTGTCTTCCTGCCAGAAGAGCCAGGAAGAACACTCTGCATTTGTGTTGGGTAACATGCAAAAACCTGCCAAACGCAAGCTAAGATGCAGGTTTGCATTTGCCTGTGAAGTGTCTCAGGTTCATCTTCACTGCCATGATCACGGTGCCAGCCACCGTGATTAGTTTCAGATTCTGCCGCTAGCAGCTGAAGTAGGAAACTGCCATTTGCTCGGAGGAAGCCGCGTCAAGCATGAAAGCTTCACAATTACGTTAAGCCAACAATTTGAAAGATAGAATTACCCTCCTTTTCATCTACCTGTCACAATGGGGTTTGGTGAAATACTGTCAAGTCTAGTACAATCACCCCAAAACAGGAGTGGCACATATAAATATTAACTGAAGCTTTTTGTTTGATATTGGTTCTCAAAATGAAAAGATCACCCTACTTCTAGGCTGAGCATAACTGTAGCTCGTCAAGTAATGAGCCTTCTGCAAGAGGAAGGTAAGAAAACCACTGCCAAATGCATAAATGGGCAGAAAACAGAATCCAGCTTTGAGGAGGCTGCTGACTCTCCAGTGCTGTCCTGAGACACAGGGGACTGTGATTTGTGCACTCAACCTTCATCACTCTACGCAAACGCAATGCAACTTCTAGAAATTTTCTGACCACAGTTTTTCAAGCCAGTCTTGTACTGCATATAGTATTTTAACACAGCATGGGAGAAACTCATTCAAGAGTTACAAAACCAACCATGCAGTTTGGATCAACAGTCTGGTCACAAGAGAAGCAGAATGGCTCAAGGATGTCCCAAACTGCATTCCTGGTAAATCTGCTCCGATTATATAATTCTTTTATCACTCTGTCCTGTTGTCCAATTTCACTAACATCAAGTCTATTCTTATTATAATATACTCAAGAATCATTGAATACCAGAAACAAGAAAACAGTATTGACAAAATAATACTGCCGTGATACATCGGATGATGAAAGATGTATTCAATCTTGTTAACCACTGAATTGATTTCTTGAGTTTCAAGGAAAATATTTAAGTGCTGCATACAAGGAGAAAAGGGGGCATGATCAGCCTGTGAACAGATGTAAGGATAACTACCTCTGAAGATGTATGTTATTACCACATCGACAGGTTTTCACTAAACACACAGATTTGTTTTCTTTGCAGTATTAAGTCCTCAACATCCATAATTCTTTCTTAAAGACATTCTTTCACTTTCCAGTCAAGAAGTCTCAATTTACTGTTCATTTCAGCAACTTGTCAAGTCCAAGACTACTGTCACAGTTTAGCATTCTAAACCTGGACTGCTTCCTTGGGTAATACACAAAGGTATAGTTGGCTATGCCTGCAGCTGTTTCATGGTATTACTAAAAAAATTGAGTAAAAGACAGGATAATGTATCTTGAAGAGGTGAAGTTCAGCCGAGTGCTAGGATGCTCACCGATTGATTACTTCTAGACTTGAAATATTGCATTTGCAGTTCTTAATACAAAAAGTACAAAAGATTTATTTTACAGAGTGGTTTGAGTTATGATTCTGACTCTTACCAGGAAAGAGAAAAGTGTCTTCATTTTTTTTTCCCTTCCCTATTTCTCACTGTTAAATCTGTGGATTTCTCTTCTTAAAAAAATAATTCCATACAAATGTAAAGTGGCAACATATATTTGCTCTGGTGCATTAAGTGTAGAAATCAGATTTGTATGCTGAGACATAATATAAAAACTGTATATTTCTATTTAACAAAGTATGCAAAACACAGGACTTCATGTTTTTTACTCCCCATAATAAACATTTTTTTTTCATTTCAAGAGTCATCAAGCTATTCTTGAAAGAAAGAAAAATATTTTCCAGTTGACTATGTTTGCATTTCAATATAATCTACTTCTATTTCCCACTGCTAACAAGAAATTACAATACCGATTGTCCACACTTAAGAGAAAGTATGGAATATATCCGTGCTCATCTACAAGTTGCAAGACTTCTGTTTAATAAACACCAAGTACAGTATTTAAGATTTCAATTATTTTCACATAGACAGCAAGTCCTTCTTATTTCCTTTATAAAAGCATCTCAATCCAATTAATAAAGATAGTACACTTAAAAAAATTCAAATATATAGTACATTTGTTTCTGTACATGTATGTGCAATGTCTCCCGGAAAAAATACAAATACGGAATCCAAGAGCTTGACCATTTACACCTCCTTTGGCAAATACAAGTTTGTATCACATGATGTAAGTACCATCTTTGTAGTATTTCATGGATTCTAGTTGCTGAGTCATTGCAAGGACATCCTGAAATCCTGTACTGAGTCCGGACATGTGTTGAAAATAAGCTTCCTTCTCCACTTGGACAGTTAAGTTGTTTACGCCAGCATCTTTCAGAATCGCTGTGACCTGAGTAGAACAGTATGGCTAACATTAGTATTACACTTCAGATGTATCTCACAGTACCTTGCAGTATTCTGGCTCTGACACGCTGTAAAAACCCCCCACATATCATTGGGAAGAATTCAATTTTCTGGAAAGCGAAGAGTAGCTTGAGAGGGTATGGCTTTGCAACTTCTGCACACTGGGTGATTCTCAGTGTCTTGCATAAGTAAATATTTATCTTTTTAAGGAAAAGAAAAACCCAAGGCAGATAGGTAGTGGTAATCCAGTTATAAACCCATGATTAGCATCCAGATAGCCCTACTGTTTATTGCCTGTTTTGCAGGCCTGTTTTTCTACCTCCCCTTCTTTTCTCAGAGCAGATGTAGTGCCACTTTCAACGAGTGTTTTGGCAGATGTTCTAGCAAACAACTCTTTTTGCAGCTCATTTCAAGCTAGCAGGCAGGGGGCAGCATTAGAGATCAGCTCTGAGACATTAATGGAGAGCTAAAAAAAAAAATCACACACATCAGTTTGAAACTTCACTCTGTGATGGAAAGGCAGTTACTGAGTAGGATATTAAGAAATTAAGAGTCTAAAAACCTTGCACTTTACCTGCTGTACAATTCTCTGTTCCATCACATCTGAAACCACTTGAACATGTATTGTGCCTGCCACAACACTTGCAGAGTGACACCAAAAATGAGGATCTCTGTAGGAAATTACTCCCTCTATTTTTTGAATCTGTGAAGAAATTACATTAGCAACAATTAAATAATTTTAAACTTGAATATGTACATGACTATTGGTGGATAATATTTCACAGGGAAACAAAACCGTGTAGCACAGCAGCTTTCCAAATAAGCTATATTCAGAAATATTGAAAGGTAGTCACCTTGCTACTACTGTACAATACTAGAAGGTAAAAGTCAAACTAAATGAAACCCCCAGAAGAGCAATGCTAATAGGATGAGGAAAAAAAACCCCTGATTTAATGTAGAGATCACAGTAAAATATATAGACAGACTAACCAGAATGCTGGTTGGGCATCTACCATTTCTAGGGCATTTGTTACCTCACTGTTTAGCAGCTATATTTAGTTACCATAGCTGAACTTAATTCAGAGACATAACTTCTTTTCCACAATTTATAATTTTTTCAAATTGATCTTTGTTCTGGGTTGGTTGGGATGATTTTTCAGAGCAGGTGATACGGCACTGTGTTTTGGATTTCTGCCTAGAACCATTCTGATAACACACCAATGATTTAGGTATTGCTGAACTGTTGAGGCTTTCTCTTTTCTATCAGGTAGTGTCAAGGCTTTCTATTTTTCCCACTTTGCCCTCACCCTGATGACTAGGCTGGGGGTGGGCAAGAAGTAGGGAGATGACACAGCCAGGGCAGCTGACACAAGTCGTCCAGAGGAATACTGCATGCCATTTAATGCCTTGCTCAGCAGTAAAAGCTGGAGTAGAAGAAAAAGGGGAGATTTTGGCTTCCAAAGTGGCTGTTGTCTGGAGACTGCCTGGGTATCAATCTGCTTGTGGGAGGTGGCACACTGGTTTTTTTTCATCCTCTTCCTTCATCTTTTAAATTATATTGTTCCCAGAGTTTTCTTGCTTATGCTCCCCTGTCCCACTGGCAGTGGCAGTGGTGGTAAAGGAGTGGAGTGAGCAAATGGCTGTATGGATGCCTGGCTGCTGGCTGGGGTCAGCCTACAGCAAGCATATTGTTTTGTTGTGATGTAATTTTAAAAATGCTTTTCCTATTATCTCTTAATGAATTGGTCTTTGTTTGTTTTCAAAAAGTCCTTTCTTTTTCCCCTCTCAGCCTCTCAGAATTACTGTCTTCCCTCATCAAAAAGTGAAACCACACTCTGCACCTCACTTCACTTTCACTACACAAGTCTCTCCCAGACAATTCCCACTTGTTCTTTTCTTTCTCAGGTGGACAAGAACACATTTCCCCCTCCAGTAACTGACAGGACACCATCAGGATAGTCTTCCTTGAAGCCCCTAGTTGACGACATCTTCAAAGAACTTTTAACTCATTCTTTTACAGAGAGTTCTCCACACTGAGGTCCACACTACAATTCTGGGCAGGAACTTAAAATGAGGCAACAGCAAAGATTAAGTACAGCCTCAAGGCAGATGCCATACCGCAGCAGACAGGACAAGAACAGACTAGAATGAGAAAGTAATCAGAAAAAACAGCTTAACTTTTGCCATCCCACCTACTGTGAACCAGCATACCCTTCATGATATGGACAAATCAGAAAACCTGATATTACAAGGTCGCAATATAATCCTGCAGCCTGAATGTTCACATTAAGATTAAAAAGGCTGCAGGTTTGGGGATCTGCCGTATTATTTTCTTAGTACTAGAATCTTTACCACACTGTTACCATACTTGTCTGAAATCATGGACTACCCATAAAAGCAAAAAACAGTGCAAGTCTTTTTAGATGCAAAGCAACTTTTATCAGTGGAACTAGTAATCCTATCACTTCTCTGCAAAACAGATTTTAAACAACTTCAGACATGAGGGAAGGAAGGAAGCTGTCTCACTGAACTGCTTGCAGTTATAGCCTTGTATGTTTGTATATGAAAACAGTTAGAATTGTACCTTTTCTAAAGCAGCATGCAGATCTTTCTCCTGTTCTGGAGGGATCCTCAACAAAAGCACTTGACAGGCATCTTTCAATAGTGGGATAACACTAAGAAAAATCAACGTAGCAATAAAGAGAGAGCAGAGTGGGTCAGCTATGAGCCATCCAAATTGCTGAATAAATATCGTGGATACGATAACACCAACACTGCCAAGCGTGTCTGCTAACACATGCAGAAACACACCTAAAACCAAAACAAACACAGTGATTAACTGTTCTGTCTAAAATGTACGTATATGTTCAAGAAACTAGCAGAAACTTAGTAGGGCTTACTAAATATCCTCAAGCTAAACAGAGGTGACTCTCTGCTTAACCTGGGACAAAAGACACAAAATATTTAGCTTTTCTAATGTTTAATTACAAATTAATGTAAAAACAATTTTTAGTCTATAGGGCAATGATCTAGGTAGACATCCACAGACTAAAGTAAATGTGAAGTCTTTAAATTGTTAGTAAAATGTGTACTATATACCATAATCGTTTAAGTCTGTATATACGGACCCATTGATCCTTAACAGTGAGTTAAAAGATCAGTGTACATGCATTGACTTGCTAATGTGGATACACATTCATGTACTGATTTGTTTTTCTATGCCAATTCTACTCCAATTTTACAAGAACATTGTGCTACTGCTATGAATTTTATACTTCATGCTGCTTTAATTGTGGGTTCATTCTCAATGTACATGTAATGTGCATAGAAAAATACTCTCTAACCATTGGTGAGGTTAGTGCTAGTTAAGTGTCAGGATTTTAAAGAAATTGAAACATGAGTATAGGCAGACTTTACAAAAATGACAGACAATGAATATGAATAACCAGGATAACCACCTGAGTTAGGACATAAAATAACCTATGAAATATGAGACTATTCCCCATATTCTGACAAGCTTACACACAAAGTGTCATTCCTCTATAGTTTTTTTTGGTAAGCCAGACAGTTGGTAAATAACTACTAACTACTAGAGAAAAAATATTGTGCCGAAGTTTTATATACATCACCCTTCTCAGTTAGCTTATGATTTCAGACTTGAAAGTTTATCTTTACCACCTTATCTTCTGAATCACAAATAAAAGCATATTCTATTGCTTGTCTGTATTTGTTCTGCTTCTTATCTCCTCCCTAGTCTTTTACAACCACCTGCCACATGATACCTAGAAGCATGGTAGTATCTTTATAGAGACCTTGTACTTTCATTTCCAGTTTGAACTTAGAAACAGGGACTTTAAGCTTATTGAATATAGTTTACAGTGACCGTTTATTAATGTTAGTGAAGTGGAGATTACTCCTTTTTATTGTTCCTTATGTATTAACCACATATGCACAGAAACACTTCAAGTTAAGTTTTTTCAAGTTAAATTCATAAATGGTTTGAGCAATTCCTGTATAGCACATTTAATGGCTGTCAGATCATTCCTGGAGAGCACTTTTTAGATTGATGCATAGTATTGGCTCTGATTCTGAAAATTTTCAGTCTCCTGGAAATCGCGTACATCACTTAGGATTCAACAATCTGTACTTGCCTCTCATGTTGGTATTCATGCCTCCTCCAGAAGACCCATGGGAATGTACATGGCTGTGCCCATGGTCACTGTGGGAATGGCCGTGCCCGTGGCTGTGGCTGTGCCCATGGTGAGAATGGCTGTGATCATGTGTGGGACAGCCTCCTCGAGAAGCCCCATGGGAGTGTGCGTGGCTGAAGGCACAGATACCAACAAGGTTTACGATCAGCCCTCCAACAGAGACTGGCTGTGAGAGGGAGAAAAGTCTTTAACTTCACAGCATCATCACAAGTACTCAAACTTAGTTTCTAGAACATGGTAACCAGAAACACCGTGCACTAAATTAAGGAAAACTGTGGAAGCATTGACAGCAACACAAGAATTACTCTAATATGGATTTCTCATCATGTTCCTTTTACTATACAAACTGTTTTCGAAGAAGTTTTCTTCCCCTTTCAAAAAAATCCACTTCTCATCAAACTTCCCAAAAAACCGCACCCAAAACCATCACCTAAATGCAAAACCTACTACCTACAAATCAGGACAAGGTACCAAATTTTGTTTTAAGAAAGGCTGATCAATTTTATTTCCTTTCAAAAAAGAGATCAAGTGATTTGAATACAAGCTTCACGTTGCTTTCTCTGGACAAAAAAATAGTAATAAAAAACCCCTGTATCTTGTATCTAGGAACACACAGTCACTGAAAATTGTACTTAAGATAGCAACTACTGCTTTACTGGTTGAATTGCGCTTTTCATCTTCCTGCTTATTTTTCTGTTCTTCTCTTGAAAAACTAGCAAAGCACTAAGAGTAATTTCAGCTAAGAAAGGAATTAAGCAGTCCAGCCTTGGGGTTATTAGACCTCTCCTTGGCTATGCAGACTGTGCTCAAGTAGAGCAGGTAACTGCTCCCAGCCCCAAGAAACAAGATCAGGAGTGAAAATGGAGCAAATATTGATGATTAAAAAGAAAGCAGAAAAAAAAATCAGGCCCTGATTCCAGCAATACACATTTGTCATTGTGCCTATATAAAAACCTTTGTCACAGAAGAGTGCAGGACAGCACAAATTCATGTGTATGTGGGAAAGAAAACAAGTGAAGCCAGAAATGTAATCAATAAAGACTTGGGTTTGCGGAATTCCATAATAAAGAAAAATTCATTTGAAGAAAATGAACTACTGCATTTGAAAGAAAGGGATGGAATCTTGAAAAATTAAGTGGGGAACCCCTGAAGAAGCTGTGGAAGGTGAAGAGACACAGGTGTAATTAAGATTAGCTGTGCACAGCATCAGGATAGCCATAGTAACACACTCTGCCTAATGGTATGGATTCTGGCTGATTTTTGAGGTTTCTCAGAGCCTAATCTTTTAGTCTAGTCTATTATTTTAAATCCTTTTCTCTAATAACTGACATTGGCATATGTAACAGCAGAACCAAATTTAGTCTCGTACAGACTATATCCTTAGTATATTTTACTGTGGAAAGACCACTATGCAAAAAGATTAGAGCTCCAATATCTTAGGAAAAAAATCGCTGCTACTGTTATAATAAAATTATATTCAACTCTATATATTTTCATATTTTAAAATTAGATATAGTTTGCACTTTAAAAATATAGCATGTTAAAACATCAAGGCACAGTTTAGATCTCGAGTATGCAACTTTGATAGACTCATAGAACGGTTTGGGTTGGAAGGGACCATAAAGACCATCTACTACCAGGGATTGGGCACCCACAGCTTCTTCAGGCTACCTGTGCCAGATCCTCATCACCCTCAGAGTAAAGAATCCTTTCCTAATAGCTAGTATCTAATTAATTCCTAATATCTAATCTATACCTACCCTGCTTCATTTTGAAGCCATTCCCTCTTGTGCTGTCACTACATGCCCTGGTAAAAAAATCCCTCTCCAGCTCTTCCAGAGGCTCCCTTCAGGTACTGGAAGGACTCACTAATATCACCCTGGAGATAAACATAAATGAACCATTAACTGCAAAACTACATTGAAACAGAAGGACAAAACTTACAGTTAGCATATTTGTATCTATATCTGGAGGATCCACCAGTCTGGCCACCGATTCCATGAAGACAAAGAAAGCAATCACCATAAGAAAGAGGCCATTAATAAATCCAGAGAGAATTTCTACACGTCCATACCTGAAAGCAAACATATATACTTTTGAGACTGAAGAATGGGTACTCTGAATAAATGTCAAAGTTATAATAAATAAAGTTGTAATTATTTTAATACAGGATTAAGAATGCCATGATTTTTTTCCTCACTGTCACAGAATCATGCCTCAATTTCTGAGTTATTTTTTTCTGATTGAGAGGATGCCAGTTTCCAACTGTCCAAATTCCAAGAGAATATATAGCATTCTCTTACATACACAGCCCATTCTGGGCTTTAAATTGCTAAATTGCTATGTAAATACATAAATGTTGTTCTCGGGTTCGAATAAACACACGGACACAGCTGTCAGGGTTCTCCAACAGGCAGAGGCCAAAAGGGAGGATGATGAGAGGAGGAAGAGAGAGCTGGCCTCTGCCCTCATTTTATTTATATGTTTTCCAAATTCACCGTGGATTGGAGGATGGAAATACTACCTCCTGCTGTCCACTGGTTGGTAATAATGTCTATCACATAGGTTAGGAATTCATAACAATCTTTGCCGTTAGGTCAACAATTCATGTTTACACAAAAGTGCGTGAGAAACTATTTCGCTGAACCAAAAACACTGCACATCTGAAGAACTGCAAAATGCAGGGCTACACATAAAGTTTAATTATATCAGCCAAATCTAAATCTTCATATGAACACTGACTTTTAACATAGATTTTTGTTTGACATAAATGAATATACAGAACGAGGTAATTTCTAAATAATATTCATGGTGATAAAGTTTCACTTGTAGAGATAAATGAAAATTATATTTCAGACACATTTTTTTCAAGGGTAAGAAGAGAAAAGCATGAGCACAAACAGAACAGAAGAGACAGAGAGTGAAAAACCCACACAAGCATGCACTAGTAAAATACTCCAAACATACCAGGACATTTTGAAAATGAGTAAGTAGAGTTAAGTTTCAAATAGTCCTTAGAGAACCCAAGATACATACCCATATGAAAATATGCGAGTTGCTTTCCACCTTGTCATCAGAGCTGCAAAAAGCCCCATCACTAACGCAGAACAATCAAAAAGCATGTGAAATCCATCAGAAATAAGACCAAGGCTATTGGTCCATACTCCATAAAAAAGCTCGACAAAAGTGAAAGCCTAAAACAAAATAGAGTTTGAATTTTTCCTCAAATATTAACTTGTGTAATAATGTTTTGGTAGTTAGGAGGAAAATCTTTTCACAAAACACTCGATATTTTTCAAAGGTATCGTTCAAAGTATTTCTAAACCATTTTTTCTCTCCTCCAGTGAAATAAGAGTGATGCATTCCAAGAGACATTGAAGAGATTCCAAGATGCATTGAAGAGACATTTCTGAATCTACTCTCCTTAAAGCCTCATACCTAAAAACCCAATGCTTTAGATGAGTAAATTTAAGTTTTCATTTCAAATTTTGAATTGACATTCTGCAGACAAAATTCTAAGCATTGTATCATTAAAAAATGTAAGAGCTCTGATCTGATATGTTATTAATGTAAAAGTAATGCTGTCTACAAATCTGTTATGCCAGCACTTTCTTCACCAGTAGCTGACTGTTTAAATCTTAGGAATTGGTTCTGAGAAGGGTACGTAAGGAAACATTTTTAATACATATATTTTCCTGTACATTTTACTATTATTAATCCATCTGCCTAAAAACTTTTTTCCAATCTTTCTTATTCCTTAATGGAATTCCTTACAGTTATCATGGATACTTCAAGTTTCTCCCCTTATTTTCTCGGAGATCTTTGCAAATGAGGTTCTATCTATTTTACTTACTGCATCATCTTTTCCTATTAAAGAAAGAGAGACGCTCGAAATAAAACTAGCCTACTCCAAAATGACACTAATCAATCTCACACCTTCTATTTTGTCATCCCCATCCTTGAAAGCCTTTTCAGTTTCACCTTATCTGCTGGCAACACTGGGGTATCTCAACCTTAAACATACCATCATATAAGTATTCAGTTATTGGTGTAACCCTTACATGGAACCACTGCTGCAGTGTGACAACAAATCAGTGACCACTAATTAAATTACTCTATCAAAGGTCACTTTAAAACCAATTGACTATGGGAATCTCTTAAAGAATAACTCTTCTTACTGTATTATATATGCACTATTGTGATTGGGTTTGAATCAAAAAACCATGCACTTACCAGATTTAGGCACAAGAAATAGAAGATCTGCCTAGAATCATACTCCTCAAGGATTTGTTTCAGTGACTCCTTAATGAACCGGGGCAATGACTGAGAGCTCTGCTGCAATGCATCACCCATGAAGTTATAGAGAGGAGTGCCTTCAGGAGAATAGCCAATAAGGGTACCCTTCTGCCCTTTCCTGGAGGGGGAGGACAGGATATTGGCAGCTGCAAGGAAAGTATTGAAGTTTTTGTTGCTGTTTCTAAGCTTCACAGCTATTTTATAATGTGTTTAATCAGCAATCAAAGTTTACATGAAATTAGCAGGCAGTAAAATTATTGTCAACTTCATCTTGAGGTTTATAATCAGATTTCACTGCTATGTAAGATTAGATCATCACTTCCACATCAAATCTGTCACATTCCATTTTTTTTCATAGACAGACAGTAAAAGAGCGAAAAGCTACAGGCTGCCTTATTCAAAAGAATCCATAAAAGCTCATCCAAAAGAATGCTGCACAACTCAGTTTTCTGATTGGCTTCCCAGTCACAGAGACCACAGATTTACTAGAATTTAGATAATACGTACATAAAATGAAGAAGACAGCACTCACTACCACCCCTCCAGAAAGAACATGCTCTGTGCTTTCATGGTGTGGTGGCTTGTTCATAGCTCGAAGCTGGTCTGTTATTGGATGTGTCCAAAAGTTTCCAAAAAGCAGTGCACTGATAAAAATAAGAAAGGATCCGTATCGAGCACATGTGGAAGCTTCCATCTTCACAGAGCATATGGACTCCACGTAGAAATCCAGGATCACAACAAAAAAGATGACTGTTATGAAAGGCATGATGAGAGAAGACCAAGACTCTACTTTACTCTGCAACAAAAAATAAATTTCAAACAGGACTGCTCACCAGCAGAGTGATTGTATATATATCATTAAATCTAGTTCACTTGAATTACAAGTGTTTTCACTAATCCATCAAAGCATACATATCTTTATACTTTCAATTTATCATATAAACCCAACATTCCAGATACAGAAAGACATGTATATCTAACATGCACTACAGTACTTTATTTTAAATACTTTCTTGTTCTTGAAAGGCATGCCATCTGCAATGCCATGGTTGCAATGGCCTACTCTCCCTATGCATGCAGGCATAATGAGCATTTTTTAACATGACAATAAATAATCTACTTCTTAGGGATAAAGAGCCCTGTATTTATATAGTTATTAACACTTGTGCAATGTTAGTAGATGAAACCAAGATATAATATCTGAGCTAGAAGGATGAAATAAAGTTGTCCCACAACAGAGGAAATCAAGTTTTCATACAGATAAAAATCAAAATACAGAAGAAAAACCGAAAGGAAAAATTTCAAACAAAGCCTACTACAAAAACAAGGACAGCAACTTGTGGTAATTTTAAAGATATTTTAAAGGAAAGATTTAAATTACACTTCACAAGCATTACAAAAAATTATTTATCTTTGTACTTATTATCTTACCTCTGTTGTCAGAGAGAGAACAATAACCCATGGGCACAACAGAAGGACGGAAACAAGATGAGACAAAGCTTGAAGACGCTTAGCTCCACCTACATCTACAGATAGTTTTCGGGATGCCATGTGAAAACCAACCTTGCAGCACAATGCCAGTACCAGAAGCAGTACTCCACCCTGGAAACATAAAGGCATTCCATTAGCATTTCTTAAGTACCAAAAACCTCACTCCAACCAGTGACACTTACACGGAGAAAAGATTAATGTGCTTTCCTTAATATGGCAACAACAGCCAAAACTAGGGCATTTCCTGTCATTTTTACTCCAGTTAAAAACAGTAACATAGCATACATGGCCTTAGCACTATTCACAACAGCCCAATATGACTTGAATTTTAAGACTCTCAATAGCGTTAATTGGCTATACTCCAGCATCAAAATACTCCAGCAGCAAAATGGTAGCAAACAGCATCTGCGGAAAAAGAAAAATCGCTCAAAGCTTGTTTTCCCATCTTCCATCAAAACTGTGTTGAAAGCATACACAAACCCCCAAATGTTCACCTTGTCCTCTAGGCCTTTCATAACCTTTTCATCCACTTACCTTTGATTACACCGTATCCTATTTCTTCACAATATACTCTTTCAAAATTGCTCTATAAATGAATTACAAGATACATAGCATCTCATCTCCCTTAGATCACACTTGCTTTTGTGCACCATTAACCAGTCTTCCTAACATTTGATTTATTTCTATATTAATACTTTCTCAGCTACTCCATTTTTTTTTCTATTTTAGTCCTCAATGCAGCCAGTTTAGCAGCAAGACTAAGCTAACGCAACTCAACCAGCCAGGTGAATCCCCTACAGTAAGATTATGATATTCAGCTATTCATATCACCAATTACAATGGGACTATATTACTGAGAAGTATCAGAATCTATGTCTTCAAATACAAGTCTAATGTAAAGGAAAGACTGGGGACAGCTAAATAAGCAGCACCAAAACACACCCCAAGAGTGAAAAATGGCTTGTATGCAAAGGATTATAAACTTTCAGAACACTGATGACAGAATACGTCCTGGTAATTTTAATGACACTTTTTAGGTTATGCATTACAGCAAAGTCCTTATCAGCTATAGAGGTTGAATATTGTATGGTTTGGCTTGCTGTATTGAAGCTCCTCATACTCCAAACAGGATGTAAAAATTACAGTGCTAGTTCAGTTCCAATATGGGGTGAGGATGTTCAACCTTTTGGTTTTGATTCAGGCTTGGATCTTAGCTGGTGAAATTCTCACCTACAAAACATAGATAAATTTATTATTATTTATTATAAATATTTACCTTGTGATCTGCAACACCCAGGAAAGCAATGATTGTATACAGGACATGGGTAAGAGCACTGTCATGATGTCCCTCAGCTAAATAAAAAATTAAGGAAGAGTTTAACTTGATTTTCGTTTTTTTTTTTAACCAAGAACAGGCAAAGGTAGCAGAATACAGAAAAGAAGTAAGCAAACAGAGCTGCTTGGTGTGCTTTTTGGCACGTGCAGGACAACGAGGGGACCAGGCCCAGCCGTCAGCTGGGCACATGAAAGGCAGGTCCTGACTGACCAACCTGACCTGCTATGACTGGATGACCCACCTAGTGAATGAAAGAAAAGCTGTGGATGCATGGACTTTAGTAAAACCTTGGACACCATTTACCCCAGAATCTTCCCAGCCAAACCAGCTGCTCCGGACCCAGACAGGTTCACTGTTCACTGGGTAAAAAAATGCCTGGATGGCCAGGCCCAGAGAGTGGTGGTGAGCGGAGTTACACCCAGCTGGTGGACAGTCACAACTGTGGTTCCCCAGAGCTCAGTATTTGGGCCAGTCCTGTTTAATATCTTTATCAGTGATCTGGATGAGGGGATTGAGTGCACTCTCAGTCAGTTTGCAGGTGATACCAGCCTGGGTGGGAGTGTTGGCCTGCTGGACGGCAGGATGGCTCTGCAGAGGGATCTGAACAGGCTGGATCATGGCCTGCGGCCAGTGGAATGAGGTTCAACATGGCCCAGTGCTGGGTCCTGCCCTTGGTCACAACAACCCCAGGCAGCGCCACAGGCTGGGGTGGAGGGGCTGGAAAGTTGCCCAGTGGAAAAGGACCTGGGGGTGCTGGTGACAGTGGCTGAACATGAGCCAGTGTGTGCCCAGGTGGGCAAGGCCAATGGCATCCTGGTCTGGATCAGCAATAATGTGGCCAGCAGGACTAGGGCAGGGATTGTCCCCCTGTACTCTGCACTGGTGAGGCAACACCTCAAATCCTGTGTTCAGTTTTGGGCCCATCAGTAAAAGAAGGACTTTGAGGCGCTGAGGTCTGTTCAGAGAAGGGCAACAGAGCTGGGGAACACTTATGAGGAACGGCTGAGGGAGCTGAGGGTGTTCAGCCTGGAGAAAAGGTGGCTCAGGGGAGACCTTATCACGCTCTACAACCACCTGACAGGATCTTGTAGCCAGGTGGTTGTCAGTTCTTTCTCCCATGTATCAGGTGACAGGACAAGAAGAAATGGTTTCAAGTTGCATCAGGGGAGACTAAGACTGAACATTAGCAAGAATTTCTTCACAGAAAGGATTGTCAAGCATTGGAACAGGCTGCCCAGGGAAGTGGCTGAGTGAACATCTCTGGAGGTACTTAAAAGACATACAGATGTAGCACTTAGGGACATGATTTAGCGGTGGGCTTGGCAGCGCTGGGTTAACAGCTGGACTTAATCACCTTAAGGTGCCTTCCAACCCAGGCCATTCTATGATTCTGTTCTATGATTCTACTCACTGAAAACTAAGTAAATTCATCAATAAGGCTCCAGAATATACCATTTGCATTTGTAATTCCATGTTTTTATCCTTCCTTTGGAAAGTTTACTTTCACCTTGTTCATTTTTACTGCCCATCCTTAGATGCACTACTTTTTGTCAGTACACTGTGACGTGATGATCAATTGAAAACTTACTTCAGAATAATTTCTAATTATAATTTAATTCAGTACACTTAGTTTCACATTCTCTCTGCTCCAGTAATAACAGTCATGTGCTCTTACACATAACAAAAAAGGATACGATGTTCTGCTATTTTAGCCATGAGGTCATCATTATCAAAAAGCAGTAAGCAGATGACAGCTATGATGAAAAATGCAGCACCTCTTGTCTGTAAAAAACCAAACCAACAAACAATAAAGAACCAAACAACAAAAAAACCCAAATATTTTTATAATTTGCTACAACAGACGACTATAAAAAAAATGCAGAAATCAGTCCCCCTTGCTGGAACTGTCCCGCAGAAGTTCTACTCCCCTCAGCACGAGAGCTGGTGCCATCTTGTACCACATGTCAGGAAAGAGATATTCCTCCAACACTGGCCCCATTATCCAGACGTTTTCCGGGTCTTTGTTCCTCTGTGTCTGTGTGTGAGTGTTAGTGTTTAACAGTTATTTACTTTTTTCCCCCTTGCCTTGTGGGTGGGCATTCTGTTTGTTAATAAACATTTTTTTTTTTCACTTTCACCTATTAGTATTCATTTCCTATTGGTGGAAAGGGATTTTTGGAACCCTTTTGGAGAGAAGGACCCAGTTCAGAGAGTCCTCTCTTAAATTTGTCTCAAAACTGAGACAAGAACTATGCAAAGGCTATAAGAAAGAACAGCTCTGAAGTGCTTCTGTGGGGAAAGGACAGAAGTAGCTATGAAATCCCAGCTCCCAGAGCTTTCACCACTCAGATTTAAATCACTACAATTTTTGGTATTCATCATCTTAGCTAGATACTGAGCTCTATGTCTGAAAAATACTATTACAATTTATCTTTTACAGTCAAATAGAGCTGTCACATTCTTGTTTCAGAAAGTCAGCTGACCATTTCATAAAGCTGAAACATTCAGAGGACAGGGTTATTGCTCCCTTGTTTCTGCTGCCTTAAGATACACAGCTAAATTGCCAAACGTGGCCCACTACAATACAGATGGACAAAGAAACTCTCTGAAGCTCTACATCTATCCTTTGGGTGGATGGCTGGAGAAAATAATTTGTCTTCCAGATGAAGATCTTCATGCTGGAAGCCCTAAGCTTCTCAATTTGCAGGGTTTAAGTAGAGAGGCAGTGTAGATGACTGTGTCTTCACTCTAAGACTGCCTGAAAGTGCTTAGGGGACTCCAGCGCAGTTATGAGACATAGATTTCAGAAGTCCTAGCCTGAGATGGCACAAAAGTGAGACTTCTCTTACCCAGCAAGTCCTCTAGACTCAGGTATATATGACAGGAGGCATTTTCCTCCAACTGTTACTGTTTTTTAGTGAAAGAGGTCAAGACTGCTAGGTATTGGGATAAGATCATTCCACTTGTGGCTCATTGGGCACTTTTAGAGGACACCTTGCAAAAGTGTGTGCAATGGGACTTAAGACAAAGCATTTCTTCAGTTGAGTAAAAGGGTCCAAGTATTCAGCACATACAGGATCATGCAGACTTAAAAGTACTTAGAGAACTTTTCGGCAGAAAGAAACAACGTATGTGAAAAGCTAAACCCCTTGAAGAGTCTAGGCCAGGAACTGGAGATTGTACTGCTGTACTTCAGTGTCTAAGGGTCAGAACCACTACATGCACATATGTTCTTTTGTCAGTTTGAACCCAAAATCCCATTACAAACAACGTTGAAGTGCAAAAATAATTCTCAAGGTTCTTTTCTGCCTACAAACAGAAAAACTTCTCTGGTATCTGCCATGGATATCCAAGAGCTTCACCTACTGTTTCTCTTTCAGTGCCACATTTATTGTTTCAAGCAGTACATCTTAAAATTTCACCACTAATTAAACCAAAAGAGCACATTTTCTATGAACATGGATCCAAAACACAGTTTGTTCCAGGTAAAGAAGTACTTGAATTTATAGCATTCAGTATCTTTTACATTTGGTAAAATAGATTTTTAAATACCTTTGCTGGTCCTCCACCTGAGCTTGTGAACAAGACACTAAGAAGTGACAGCACAACTACATCACTGTGCTCAAACAGCAACAACGTCCTATAAAAAAGTGAGATAAATACACTACTTACAATGAGTTTACCTCACAACCTTGATATATACTATTTCAGCTAAAATTAATGACACAACTAAGATTTATCCTTTTAAACAATTCAAGAGGATAAACACAAATGGATTTGCCTCCACCAGCAATACATCTAGCTGAAGACAGCTAGACATATTACAAAACAAGAACTTCCTAGTTCAAGGAACAGATTAAATTATGCAATTATAGATAACTTTAAATTGTACTTTCTTCTAGCTACACAAGAAGCTACTAACTTGCTCAAGATGGAGTTATTATTCCCACTACAATACCTCCTCTAAACCAGTTTCTGCTCCCAGAGAAAAAATAGGTCCTGTTCTGTTGTATTACATCCTGTTTCCTGAGGTGCTGATGATCTAGTAGTTTATGCCACCTTAAAACCTCTTAATTGCTGAAAATAAGAGATTCTAGCTTACACGCTATGTCCTTCAGACAGCGAAGGCTGACTAACAAGCTGTATTGACAGCTTTCCTGAGCAGAACATGAAAGTAATTATTGCTGTCAAGCTTAGCAAATGCTCTTGCAATCTTCTGCAAGGCAATACAAAATGCTAGGACCCATGTTACTGGTTCTGTTTGGGAAGACTGCCAGCATACAGAAAGAACTAGGCTACTAACCACATTAATACAATTAATCACAGTATGATTACTCTCAGGTATGCCTTCTCCTATGCAGATGATAAAACTTCACCTTTATAAAATATATCATGTAAGGCTTCACTTTCCTCTCTCTAGCGAAACATGCTTTCCAATATGTTAACCTTCATTTTTGGAAGCCCAGTGTTACTCTTTTATAGTTACGCAGTATAGTAGTGCTAACACACAGCACAAATGGTTTTAGTTGTATATGCGCTAATGCTACCCAATTCCAACACAGAGCACACAGCCAACCAGATAAGGCATTACCCGGCAACAAGTGCAGAAATTGATTCTAGTCACCTGTGACAGGAATACCAGCTGCTATGACTAGCCGTCAAGCCGTGGACTCCAAACAGGTAAATAAACAATTGGCATTACATTAATGAGAGCAGGGAAGCAACAAAAACTTCAGTCAGTAAAACACTCAGTGACCTTGATGTATTACTCACATCAAGTGTTTAAGCACTATCAAGAATTTCACTGAAGAAGAAAGAACTAGTGAAGAAAATTACCAGTTCTACAGAAATTTTATGTACTTTTTCCTAAGTACAAAAGAGTTTACAGGAAAAAGCATAAGGATTCACTTAAATTTTCGAAATATACATCCAAGTGGCTATAGTATCGTGGGCTGACAGAAAACAAAAAAGAAAGGAGCAAGGCAGGGAAGGATCACAAAAGAAAAACATAGTTACAGTAGATATATATTTACCTCAGTGGTCCACAAAGAGTGAGGCCAAAAAACCACAAGAGTGAAATGATACATCCAACAACAGCATGCTTAAAAATTTTGATCCACTACAAAAGAAAGGTATTTCATTATCATTTTCTCCAGAGTTTCAAAATAAACACTCCTTTATGAGCATTCTTTTAGCACAATAGCTATAGAAATTGAGGGGAAAACATGTGCTTTGCAAGTTCTATAATTATGAGAATGATTACCTTCTTAGCTACTCTGCGAGGCAACGAAGATTTATATGGACATACTATGAACTAGAATTTTTTTTTCTACCACAGTACTAGATTCTGTAACATTATCTGAGTTTTCTTCAACAAAAAGCCTGAGAAATGGTTGAAAAAAAATCAAGTCCATTTACCTGTTTTGTAATCTATTGTATATATCTGATAAACATGGAAAGAACTAGATAAAACATACAAATTAGAGACTAAGACTGTATGCTTACAAATATTTATGTATGTGTTAAATTCTTTCTTCAGCAAGCAGGCTATAATTCAGATATTCAATACATTATTAACTTTAGATGCAAGTTTTAGAAGAAAAGAAATTAATTTTGGAAATATGTTAAACAAGGTGAAGTACCTATGACAAACATAACATCTTCAAAATCCAGAATTTAAAATTTTTTAGCAACGGTAAAACCATACACAGACAGATTTTTCTGAACTCAAATCAAAGATGTAATTTACTCCTGTTCACATTTTTAAAATTCTGCCATACATATCTAGCCATGAAAGCAGTTGACATGAGGAACACTTTGAGGCTATCCTTCCGATTCTGTCTACTTAGTGCACGTACTGGATCAAGCTTTTGTGCGGACAATTACATAAACCCAAGATGAATACAGAGAAGGTGAAGAAAATTTACTTCTTACAAATCAGCAGGTTCCAACCTGGCCCTACTCTTAACTCCTTGGGACACTGGGAACTCAACAAAGGCCTGAAGAGCAGTTAGATCAGCCTCTCACCACAAGCAGGAGGGACTCTTTCATTGTGGGGGACAAGACTGGAGCATTTTGACATTCTGACAGTCCAGAAATTGCCCATCTAGCTGTCCAAGTCAGCTAAGTAGACTAAGCTCCTTTTGAAAATCCAGTCCTCAAAGCAGATGCTTGCATGCTGATAAGGACCAATCTTCTCACTATACTCTCAAAAGAAGCTGATAAAAGCTAAAAACGCTGATTGTTTCAGTCTACAAGACACTGAATTAGTTACACACCTCTAGAAATTGTAACCACATCTTCCAAGTGCAGTAATCTTTGTTCCACTTTCACTTGTGGCAAGAGTCAAGAGCCATGTTGCCAAGAAAATTTATGAAGATGTGAGTCACCATTACGTGTGTCAACTCACCTGACGCTTGGTTACCACTTTTCCAGAAGAAAATGGTTTTTGAAACAAAACCATAAAAAATGCAGACCTGTTAAAAAGAGAAAGTTTTCTCTATTAGTGTATTAGCAGTCAGCTTTATATTCAAACCAGCTCCAAGCAACTAGGTCTCTCACATCTGGCTCAGTTTACAAAATGGCTTCCTCTACAGTCTTTCCATTAAAAGGCCACACTGACCACACTCACTGGTTTTATTTTCCTTCCTGCATTACCAGTGTCAGATACCAGTACTACAGTGATGACAAGTGAACTTCTGTTCTGGTCAACTTCAAGTTCTAGAGAGAATGGCTAATGAGAAGTCTACTTGTGATTTACAAAAATCAAAATAACTGATCTCAGAAGTTTTGAAGAGAAATAATACTCTGATTTTTATTAGCAGGATAGATACAACAAAAGGCCTACTCATATATGGAATGCTGAATACACAGTCCTTTAGAAACAGAAGACACAGCACACAACCTTTTCAAGTGGGATCAAACGTGATGGCAAAAAAAAATGATGATGCTTGAGAACATGCAAGAGAGAATTGTAGAAATGTAAATGAATTTGAAATAAAAGGAAAAAATTAAGTTCCAAATGTTCCAACTCTGTCAAGTTTATTACATAAATGCTCTTCCACATCTCATCAGCTAAGCATGAAGCATGATTTTGTCTGCAAAGGTTGTTTCTGCATATTTGCTATCAGTTTCAATACCTCAGCCCTCAGTCTGGGAAAAACAGCAGTTTAACCTCACAAGAGCTACAGGAATGCAAACTATAAAGAAGAAAGCTTATCTTCTACACCTTGGTTAAAAACACATGGACGTGCCTGAGCATCCTGGGTTCAGCTTGGACTGAGTTAATTTGTTCTCAATAGCTGGTACTAGAGTGCTCCTGCTAGTGCAGTGCTGTGTTTTGGATTCAGTGTGAGTATAATGTTGATAACACATGGGTATTTTGGCTGTTCCTTGGTAGTACTTATCCAAAATCAAGACTTTACAGTTTCCCATGCTCTGGCAGCGAGCAGGTACACAACAGGCTGGGAGGCAGCATGGCCAGGAGAGCTGGCCTGAACAGGCCAAAGGGATATTCTATACCATAGAATGCCATACCCAGTTTATAAACTGGGAGACCTACCTGGACGGGGGGCTGATCATGGTTTGGGGATGGGCTGGGTATCAGTCAGTGCATGGCGAGCAGTTGCATTGTGCATCACTTGTTTTTATTGGGTTTTCTCTCTCCCTTCCTTTTATTACTATATTTCACTTATTAAGTGATTAATAATTATTAACTTATTAATTTCAATTATTAAACTGTTCTTATCTCAACCCATTAGTTTTACTTTTTGTTTTCCTCCTGATTCTCCTCCCCAGTCCCCTGAGGTGGGGGAAAGTGAGAGCAGAGTTGTGTGATACTTGATTGCCACTTAGAGCAACTGTCACACCATGACCAACAGCACCCTCCCCAGGGTGCGCCGGCAGCTTTGAAGTAGGAAAAACACTGAAGTTTCCGGAGGGGAGAGCGGCCTCACAGAGATACATGGAAAGACACGGGCATGGGAGAGCTGGGCAATTACCAACTGTATGAAATCTAACAGGAGCAAGTGCTGGATTCTCCATCTGGAGCAGGGTAACCCTGCTTGAATGCACAAAGTAGAGGACAAAAGGCTGGAAGGCAGCCCCACAGAAAGGGATCCAGAGGTCTAGGCTGATGGCAAGTTGAATATGAATCAACAAAAAGGCAGCAAATAGGGTCAGCTGTGTCCTGGGGTGCATCTGCATTCAGGCACAGCATCACCAGCTGCTCGAGAGAGGCAACCCTCCCACTGTGCAATGCACTGGTGTGGCCTCACCTCAGGTCCTGTGTGCTGTTTTGGGTGCTTCTGTATCAGAAGGACATTAAACTGTTAAGACTGTGTCTACAGCAGGCAGCCAAGATGGTGAAAGTTCGAGGGCAAGAGGAGGAGCATCTGAGGTTGCTTGGTTTGCTGAGCTTAGACAAGGCTGAAGGGTGACCTGGTGGCACCTTCCTCAGCGGGGGCAGCAGAGGGGCTGGTGCTGACCTCTGGTGACCAGTGACAGGGCATGAGATGGAATGACACTGCTTTAGGGGAAGTTCACACTGTGTATTATGAAAAGGTTCTTCACTAAGAGGGTGGCTGGCCACTGGAACTGGCTCCCCAGGAGTGTCACAGCTCCAAGCCTGTCAGAGCTCAAGCAGTGTCTGGACAACACTCTTGATCGTATGTTTAAGTTTTAGGTAGTTCTGTGAGGAGCAGAGAGCTGGACTCAATGGACCTTCTGGGTCACTTCAAACTCGAGACATTCCAAGATACTGAAATAACAGTGAACAGAAATGTGGAGCAAAACACTGCTATGAACAGAGTATTTCCTGGATTTACTACTATGCCTTCTCCTCTTCGAGTAAACTATAACAACATAATGCAGGGTTAGAAGCCTGATGCTGTCAAAGAACACCCAAAGCAGTTGTAAGGGTGGGGGACAATGCTCCACCCCCTGCACACTCACCCCAGCTGCACTACGAAGATAAACTGCACGAGGTGGACCACTTTCAGGAGATCATAGGATTCAAACAGCCCCACGGCTTTCAAAACCTTGGCGAAGCACAGCAGCACGATGTACCGAGTCAGCCTGCAGAAGGAGAGAGGCCGGTTCGCACCTGCCACGCCGCCGCCCGGGCCCGGGCCCGACGCCTCAGCGGAGGCCGCCGGCCTCAGCCACCGGGAGGCCGCGGGGCGCAGCCCGCTGGCCCCCTGAAGAACGGACGGCGCCGGGCCGCCCGCCGGAGCCAGCGGGGCGGCCACTCCCCCCCGCCGCCGTTACCGGGCGCTGGGCACATCCACAGGCCCCAGCGCGCCGCCGCCGGCCAGGGCCTGCCCGCCGTACGGCTGCTCCATGGCGGGAGGGAGAGAGCTCCTGCAGGGAACGGCTGCGAGCGCTCAGGAGCTCAGGCGCGGCCCGCCTGCCTTGCGCCGGGGGCACCGCATCCCCTGCAGGCAGCGCGGAGGGACAGGACCGGGGGAGCGGGACGGGAACGGGGAGAGCAAGACGGAAATCGGGAACGGGAAGTACGCGGGGCACAGCGCCCGCCGGCGCGCGTGCGCGGGAGCAGTGCGCAGGCGCGGCGGCGGGACGGGGGCGGGGCCGGGGCTCTGAGGGGCGGTGGTTCCTCCCCTGGGGGCGGAGCTCCTGGAGGCGGTGGTGGAATTCTTTTTTTTAATTTTTTTTATTTGCAAACCAGTTTATTTTGTGTTATTATGACGTAATGCTCTGCGCCAGGGTCGAGCATCAGCAGACGGTCTCCCTGCTGACGTTTTCAAAGGTCCAGTTGCAACTAATGGGAAAATCGAGGCAGAATCTTGGAAAATGTCGGTATCGTGAGCTAGCTGCATTCTTCCAGCCATGTATAAATCTTTCTGGTTTTGGTTTCCAACACATGATTTTGGTACATAGTTCAGCACTGAGGCAGGACAAAGACATCAGAAATGTACTGATGTATTTGCTCAGCAATGGTCAACTGCATATTGGATTTCTTTGAAATAGAGTTGGATAGACTTTAATTAGGAAGAGATGGAGGGGTAGGAGCACAGAGGGGTGATTGCTGGGAAATGAAATTTTCAGAATTTCACTGGTCAAAAATCAGAGATTTTAAAAATTTATTTACAGATTTTCAAATTATTGCCTGTGCTGAAGACCTCAGCATGGCAAGCATAAGCCTGTTAAGTGAAATGCCGTCTCTGCTGTTCCAGCTGCCTTGTGAAGACCCCTTCAAAGTTTAATCCACAGGTCTTGTCTCTTGTTAAAAAACCCGTCAGTTAATAACCTGGAGTTCCTGAAGCCCGTGGATCAACCGCAAGATAAGGTTTGTAGGCGAGGGTGGGGGGGTGGAAAAAGGTTTAGTTACGTGCCGTGTGCGCTGTGTCCGGGAGATGGAGGTGTTGGCAAACAGCACGACGGAGAGGACTGCAAACGGGAGGCAGGGGTGGGTGGATGGCCCGGGAGCCGCACAAGGAGACCAAGTGATGTGAAAGAGGGCAGAGGGTGAGAATCAGCGCACTGGGTCAGAAAGAGAAGAGAAGAGAAAAGAGAAGAGAAAAGGAGAAGAGAAGAGAAGAGAAGAGAAGAGAAGAGAAGAGAAGAGAAGAGAAGAGAAGAGAAGAGAAGAGAAGAGAAGAGAAGAAGAGAAGAGAAGGCTAGTAAGGCACAGGGGAGAGCTTTCTGGGACCAAAATAGGGGGAAACACAAAAAGCAGAGGTGTGAGTTAAATGACAGCATTGCAAAGAGCAGGGGATGCAGACAAGGATCCTCAAAGCTTTTTAAGGGTAGAGGTATGTGGCATGCTGGGACTGGCTGCTGTGCATCAGTGGTTTTCCTGCAACTTGTGTGGTGAGAGCTCACGCAAGCCCTGTGGTGTTGCAGTCGCTGGCCTGCCGGCTTACTTAGCTGGCCCCCACTGAGTGCCTCCTCGACACATGTCTCTGGCACCTGTGCCTGGTGGCATCCTCTTGGCTGCTGGGGTCCCAGACTGGAGCGGTGGCATGGCACCCCTGCCAAGCTCTGCGCCCCAGCAGGACCCCTGGCTCAAAGGAACCTCCTGGGAGGACACGTGTCCTGACACACCAGTGGTCCTGAGTCAGCTCTACATACATAAATATCCCTAGAACATGAATTTAGATGTGTTTGTAATCTTGACATGCTGGAAATCCACTTCTGGCTTTTCAGCCTGGTGCAGTGGTATTTAGTTCGGCCAAGAGGTGTCTTGGTGTCAGCATGTGAGCTCTATTATATGTGAAAACATGTAAGAACTCCACTAGTGTTGAAAATACACATTACTAGGCCCTGCCAGGGTCTATAAAATGTGCATGTTCATATATTCCAGTGGAGCACCACTGCACCTGTAGATGGCTACTACCCTGCTGCAAAGATGGGGAGTGGGTATCTAAAAAACAAAATTGCAGGATCAAAAACCATGTGATGAAACTGATTAGAGTTGTTCAAGGGAGTGGTGAAAATAAATGTCTACTAACGAGAACAAAGTTGGTGTCTGCAGGAACAGCTGAAGGAGAGAGAAGCTAAAGTCTCAGAAAGATTAGACCCAAACCCAGAGACTTCATGATTGAAAAGAAGCCATATGCAGGGTGTGGGGTTCTTGGATAGGATTTGAAAGGGCTCTTATATAAACCCTGCAAAACGTGCAGGAATGGTGAGAAAATCAAAACATAAAATAATGTGTAAAGACCTATTGTTTCATGTGGTTCTAAATGTGTATTAAGTTAGGATTTCTGTTTGCTGAATGTTGCATGCTCCTGAAGAGTTGAATTGTGAGATCAGAGTATCTAAAAGGTGAAAAGGATAGTTGAAGTGCTAGCAGTGGTCCTAGGGTGTCTGTGTTACTCCTCTATGAAAATGTGATGTGGTAAGAAGGTGAACACAGGCCTAACAAATGTCCCTGTGAAACGATAAACCTGATTGTTACTGCAACCTAGTGAGACCAAGGGAAACTCAGAAGGAAAAGGTTCAGAGATATTTGGGAGGATAAATTTTCGTATTTTCTCCACTGAATGAGATCTTGGGGCAGTTGAAGCAAAAAAGGCACTTTCTAAGTGATGTACTTCTTTTTGTTATTTCAGGATTACAGTTAACTGTGGTTGATTAAGGGAAAAATAAAGATTGCCCTCCCTGTGAAAGCAAAAGTACTCAAACTTCTGCTCAATGAAGTGCTGCAGTCATTTCAAGTTTGGACTTTTGGTCTGTCAAGAAACATCAAGCATTTTCCTTCTGCACTGAAGGAAATTATGTCTGTGGGTGCCACGAAATGCAGGAGCAGTTATCTGGAGCTGACTCTTGGCTTAAGTCTGTGGGGAAGCACACTCAGGACTGTGGCTAATTGTCCTGGTGAGGGAGCTCTGGCAGAACTGTGCTGTCGATGGGCATTTATTTCAAGTTGTGCTTTCATGAAGAGTGTTGTTTGGAAAATATCTTAATAGCTTTGTGTTTATTGAGTAATGGTGACACAGATATCTGTTCCAGGAAAAGCTCACTGGGATTAACTAAGTAATTGGGATGGCAGAAAATGTCTTTTCTCTTTCACTCGGCGTGGGAGGACAGTGAGTTTGCTAAGACTTGGCTTCTGCATTTCTTCCATCTGATTCTAATGCAAGCTGTGGTCCTTAATTTTTCAGCTAGCAGAGAACAACCAAGTAGAGAGTGGCATTATTGGGAAATGCACAGATATCTATGGTTCCCGTCATCATACTAAACTGACACACATCAATCTGCGGAAAATTTCAGATGGTGTCTGAGGAAGCAAGGAAAGGAGGGTGAATGTCTCTGAAACAACGTTGTGACTTGGATTGCTGCGAATCTCCATCTCTTCTTGTGCTGCTGCTGTTGTATATACATATCGCTATGCAAACTGTTGAAATTTCAGTGATAGAAGAGATAGCAAGAAAGCCTTATTGTGACTTAGAAGTGACATTTTTCTGTCATAAAGCTCCAATATTAACTATATAGCAGGCATGAGAAAGGAAAAAAAGGCTGATAGAAAATCAGAAGTGTCTGAAAATCAGAGTCACTTTAGAGGCTTTTGTGATTTCCTGTAATGTGACCTAAACCACCTCTTGTGTTTTTGCTGGAAAATTTGTAGATGAATGTAGCAGAAAATAAAGTTTGAGGAAACAGACACAGGATTTCTGTGCTAGAATGAGAGTTCTGTTCCTTATCAAACCGTTCACAGAGGATGGTGCCTGTTCAAATTTACATAAAGCATGCTAAAATGTATGTATTCTGTATTCTGCCATGCTTGCTGCTTCCTGTTTGCAGGAAGCAGCAAAATGTTTAATTTTCCATTGTCAGAATGCTTGTATTTCGATATAAGCAGCTTTTTCTACTTGGACTTGTTAACACAGGTCTCTAGTGGTGGTTTTCCCTCCTCTCCCTTCACTCGCTGCAGCCCTGACAGCATCTTCCTGGTGTGGTTCAGGCTCTGCCATGCTCGGCACAGATGGAGCCTCTGGTGGTGATCTGGCTGGTTCCAGCACTGCTGTGTTGGAGGGCACTCAGCCTCCTCTTCCTAGCTCTGTGCTCAGGTGTTTGGCCCTGCTGAGAGCTAGTCTGCAGTCTGACATGGATTTTCCCCATCAAAAGCAAGAGCCCCCAAAGGTCAGTCATACCTTCTGTGTTTCCCCCTTCAGGGTTTGTCCCTGTGCTAGTGGTGATGCACGCAGAGAGCTGAGGATCTAGCAAGGTCATGTGTGTGTTATGATAACTGTTCAGTGGAGGGAACCCATACAGCAAGGGCCAGCAAAGTGATGTGGTTTCATAGGGAGTTGACCACTGGACCTCAGTTGTAGGCTAGTGATTTAACAACAAGGTCAATTCCTCATTAATTTCAACTTGTTTAATAATAAATCTGAAATAAATACTTAAAATTGTCTTAGATAATTTTTTGCAACTTTCCAGTCAGAATTAATTAGGTACTATGAGTAGTGCAACTGAATCATTAGAAATGATTCACTGCTTTCCTTCCTAAGGATGTGAATTAGCACATATTCTGCTTTGCTGACGGAGTGAATTCTGCTTTAGGAAACTCATGAAGTATGGCTAGTGAGTACAGACAAATACATGATGCTAACTTTCTGTCTAAACCTGGCAGTTTCAGTTAGCTCTTATTTTGTAATGTCTTCCCAGTGCCAGACTTGAGTGATAAGGAACATGTATTACTGGAAAGGTGAACCACATAAACCTCCTTCAGTGGCATTTTGCCTCAAATTTCCCCATTCCCTGATGACCAAAGCCATCAATTACGGGTTCACAATCATGTGACCATTAGTAATAAAACATTGGCTTCTTCAACCTCCAGGATGATACAAAGATATTAATGGTTATTTTATACCAGCTCACCTATGTTTTCTAGAAATGGTAGAAAATTGAAGAGAGCTGGTAATGCAGGCAGGGGAGATGGTGGAGACATGGTGAGTTCAAGGCAATAGATAGTCCAGACCCCATGAGTTGCTTCATCACCCTCCTGTCTTCCCCAGAAACTACCAGGGGCTTAAAAAAGAAGCCCTTGAGCAGGTGTTAAAAAAGATACAATAAAATATTCTTTAATGCCCCTATATTTGGGCTTTATTCTGGTAGACTGTGCCTCCCTGTATCTGGCTTTGTTCCAGTGTCAGCCATGTATGACCCACAAGTAACTGCTTGGACCTCCATTTCCTGGCTGTGGAGGACTGCAGATGTATGGGCTGGACATGATGTGGATGGTGAGCAAGCCTCAGGAACAAGCCTGGTCCGATGTATAACTCACAGTACAGGAATATTCAGAAAGCTCTCCATGCTGACAGAGATAAATGGAAGCTGTATGAAAGTGATAGAAAGCAGAGTTCAGACTATTCTCTGTGGGTGATATTCCTCTTCATGTTTTATTTCCAGTTATTTTAAAATTAAGCCATAAATCAAAGGCAGAATTCACATTATGCATTCGTCTCCTCTTCTACAGGCCCCAGGCAGACAGCTAGACTACTTTATCAGGATGGAGAGTGGAAGGTTTCTGATCATTGTTGAGCTTTTGTGTGTATGTACATGTACTACTTGGACAGGCAGGTGTTTTCTTTTATGTTGTCCTGGGATATATCATGCTTTTTTCCCCATACTGTTACAAGTTAACATCCATACTGGTATTCCTCAGGTCTTGTTTTGACAAACTATATAATGGGACCTGGTCCCTGGAGAACCAGGGCTTAGGCTGAGGATGCATTTTTGCTCATATTGGAACATAGGGTTTTGTAAAATAATTTTTTATTTTATTTTATTTTAAAAACCTCATTATGACAGCAGGTAATGTGAGGAGAGGAGGGAAGAGAAATTAAAAAAGGGGCTGTGAACAAAGGAACATTTTTCTTGCCAAAACCATGGCTAGTAATGATAAGTGGGTTGTGTGGAATGACTTTCTAACCACTGAATTGTCAATTGACCCTGAATGAAACTTTACCTATTATTAAGGCATTTAGAATGGTCTTACTATGTGTGGATTCTCTTTTGTCTGGTAGTTGGGCCAAACTCATACTGAAGACTTTTCCCCGGTGGGATGCCAGTCTAGATCTCTCTCATCCCCCTGGGTGCATATTTTCACAAAACTCTGGGAACTGAATGTCTCTAGGACCTCTGTTGCTCCATCAGTAGCAAAGGTTGGTCAACAAGTCAAAGTATCTTAGGAGGAGATGAAAGCAAAGCCAATGAAATTACCTGTAGGCAATGCTTGGGAGAGTGGGCTGGTAGGAAAGGACACATAGGATCATAGATTGGTTTGGGTTGGAAGGGACCTTAGAGATCATCTATTTCCAACCCATGGGCAGGGACACCTTGCACTAGACCAGGTCACCCCTTCCAACCTGGCTGTGAACACTTTCAGGGATCCAGCAACAGTGAACCTAGCTAGGAAATTAAACTGTGAAATGGTTTGATTGGCTTTTGGCACATGTGGCCAGGCTGTCTTGAGGTATGGGTTTGGCTCTAGCCCCGACGAAACTCATCAACATGATTCTCACAGCTAATTCACTCTGTGAGATCTCATGGGTTGGTACAATGGAGGTGGCTGGCTGGTTTAAGGAAAGGAGGTGTGTGGAGTTGCTGGGGACCAAATGAGGTGTCTTCTGATGAGGAAGGAAAGCAACCTGATGGTTAAGTCCTTGTTGGAGAAACAATGGAAATGGAAACGAACAGAAGAAATGCTGCAGGGGGGATCTTGAGGAAATCAGACGTTGAATTAAAATGGAGGTGCTCTGACGAACTACTTCTTGCTTCTTTTTGTTTCATAATCTGATCCTGCCTACAGCTCTGAACTCATGTTTTTGTACTCCTCAGCTTGCTCCATCTGCTCCCACTTGCTGTTTGGCAAGACTGAGTGTTTTCATGACTGGGCTACAGAGTACTAGGCTCCTTGGCACAGCTGGTGGCTGGGATCAAGGATTGCTTTGCATTCTGGCTTGGCAGGCCGTGCTTCCTCTCACTGCAAATCCTTTTGGCTTTGCCACCCAGGCTTGTTCTCGATCTGGCTGAGTGTAACCTCCTTTCACCCAGCTAATGGTGCAGCATTGCCCTCCCAGCAGCAATAATTAGCCCTTGCAAGAAGCGCTGCTCAGCACTGCTTCTCTCCCAAATGGACCAAGTGGAGCCTGAGGGGCAGAGGCTACAAACACATATTTTCTTATCTGACAAGTGACGATCCTTCTCTAACAGAGCTTCCTTGCCTTTTGGGGGAGTCTAAAGCACTGCAGCTGTATTTCACACACCCCTATGTGGCACACTCTTTGTTTCAAGCAGTAAAGACTAGCAAGAAAAGGATATGGCCAGCAAGACAATTCCCCAGATAATTGTGGAAATGTGTAATCTTATGTTGCTGTGAGCCCATTGTCTATTTCTTGATGCCAGTAGTCAGAACATTTATCATAACTCCTCTGAATTATCTCAGCATGCCATGATGTCAGGCTGAGCGAGAGTCTCCCTTTGAAGTGACCTTTCTTTCAATAGGTGGATTTAGCGAAGAAAAGGAGAAGGGATTTTAGTAAAGATTATTGGAACAACCCACAGTCAGTGAGCTCACTCGCAGTGGATGCTCTTGCATGAACAGTAGCTTTGTGTGCACTCAGAGAGAAGCAGATGATGGGTGGCCCCGCAGAATCATGGGTGATGCACAGCAAGATCTGACACTGACATCCACAAGTGTGGTCCACTGAAATCAACGGAGTGGCCTCTTGTGTCAAATCTGGATTTGGTAGTGAGTGCAAAGACAGATGACATGTGGAAGAAGGAGATTACTGAATTCAGGAAAAAGCACAGGGCTAAGTAGTTAGTCCATACTGGAGATGATCAAGCTGCACTCTGTCTCCTGATAAACAATAGCTGGGATTATGAGCTGAGAGAAATGTCATGTCTCAGTCCTTTTAGAGCAGCATATTATGAAGGCTCGTTTTTCTCATGGCCAGGGCAGCTGGAAGCACTTAAAATGTGCCATGGCATGGAGAGCTTGAGTATCACAGCTATTAAAACACAGCCACAGGCAGGCTGGAGGGGTGGTGCTAGCTCTGCCTGTGCTCAGAGCTGGTCTGAGCAGGCACCCAGCAGCTCAGCCTGAGCACAGTGCGATCAGAAGCTCAGCCACAGTGTGGCTGCACGCGTATAGAAGGATCCTTGCTCAGCTCAGCATCGGGCTACTGTGGCCACGCTCTTCCCAACATGGCATGGCACATGTCCTGGCAGGGAGGTAAAGCAGGCCTGTTCTTCCCTTTGATCTGGGACAGTGCTGGTACAAAACTGGCTTCAGCCTGGCCAGCTGCTGCAAATTACCCAATCAAGGTCTGGACATCAGACGAGTGATGGAACCTCACCAGAGCGATTTGACCCTATAGGCTCTGGAGATGCAGCTACTGGAGAAACCTGAAGCTGCAGAGGGGATTGAGTGAGGAGGGTGGCAGAGCAACATGGGCATCTGAGCTGCCAGGAGAGAGAAATTTCAGCTCTGATGGCAGCCACACTGCACAAGAGGATCTGAGGAAAAACCTGGGAACGTAGCTGGGACAACTTATATGGGTTACAGCTTTATATCCTCTGCAGCACCACGACAGCAACATTCCTTCCCCTGTATGTGTTCCTGTCAGGAACTTTGGCGTTGTTACCAATAATAGCCAAGACCAATCCTTTTTGCCCCTTTTCCCCACAAAAATTGGCCTGTTACAGCCACGCAAAGTGCATCAATGTCTGTATGCTTGCACATCTCATCTGTGGGCTAATTTCAGCTAGAGATGTAGAAGCATTTATTTAAAATAATTTTATTGAAGATAGCCTGCAGAGAGTGAAGAGATGCCGTGGAGAGATCCTTTGAGAGGCCTCTGTCTCTCTGCATTCACCTTTATTGGGTGAATTTCCATATTTGATATTTTCACAGAAAACCTCCATGGGAAAGGCACATTTTTGATGTTTCTTATAAAAGAAATCTTCACCTGGAGCTTGTGCTGGATTGGAAAACCCAAGCCTGAGAGGCAAAGTGTCAGGAAACCAGACTCCAGTAGCTCAGTGACTTTCAGTGCTACTTCTCCCTCCCTCCCTCCCTTGCTCTCTTTAGTGGACGTGTGGACCTAAGAGCAGGTTTGGTGCAGTTCTTGGACATCCTGACACTGAAGGAGCTGAACTAGGTGGAGAAACTCACCTCATGTGCAGTGCTGCCATGCCAGAGAAGTGCTGTGAGCGCAGCTTGGAGGCACTGGCCAGGAGGGAGAGGAGGACTAGGAGTGAACCTGAGGGATGGAGCAGGTTTTGTTTCTGAAGGCATGGAAGAGCCAACCTCATTCTACGTTTTTTAGCAGTGCACCTATAAAGTATAGCTCACTGAAGGGCATTGTTCCATTTGCCTGCATTTTTTGTCACTGTTAGTTGTTCTCAGGTTTTATTGGTGCTCTTTGGGGTTTCATTGGTTCACAGAGACCAAGCCCTCAAGGGCATATGACAAGGGATACGAACTAGAAAGACAAGCAGTCTCCTACTGCAAGAAGTCACGTTTCTTTACTGTAAACATGTGGAAATTCTTTTCTAAAAACACAGTATGGAAAAACAAACTTTGATGGAAACTAGATCAAGGAATGACTGAGCCAATAAACTTCATATGAAAATAAAAAATACTCAGCTAAAGAAACCCAGGAACTTTCTTGGCTGTCATGAAGTGATTTGAAACATTTTAATTGTGAATACAATTACAGTTTGTGTTTTTCCTGAGGTTTGCAAAATTCTAGCTAGCATTTTGTTCTCCTTTTTTGCATCTCCTTATGCTTCTTGGTTTTAGACATTTACCACAGAAGAAGCCATGTGTTATGAGAAAGATTGGTCTTACTATGCTTCTGGCCGGGCTGAAGTGACGTATTTTCAGAATCTTTCCTGGAAGAAAAGGCATGGGAATGCTGTAATTTTTCTAAATCAGGTAGTTTTGGACACTTGAAAACTATGCCTTGGGTACTGGTTGCTCTGCAAATAAAATCACAGGACTCTGTATGCTGGAATATTGTATTACCTGCTTTGCTGAACCATACATTGCACATGTAACTATGTAACAGGGACTAAATTTGCATTTACATGACAGCCTCTTTGCCACGTGGGCAGTGCAGTGCAATACTTAACACTGACATACATAGACACACAGCTGCACCCACAGCTACTCACAAACATGTGCATTTATCTCTAAAATGTGTACACGATACATCTCTATCTGGACGTATATTTTACAAATGAATCCAGACAGCAAGTATGAAAGTTTTTTGTTACACATGGTCATTGTGGTGTTCTCCTCTTGACATCAGTGAGAGAACAGTCAAGTGAAGAATCGAGGGTCAGCTCCTTTTTGTGGTATGTGTACTGTTAATACAAACATCCTATTCTAAATGCTGATCATATGGAAATCAGTACCAGTTCTGTAGTTGATTCCAGAGCAATGAGGAGTTGGCCCAAAATTTCAATTTACATCACCTTCTTAATGGTTTTGTCTATTAAATTTAAATTGCTGGAGACTATAACAAACATTGGGGGTAAAAAAAATGTAATAAATGGTTTAATTTTTTTCTGGGTCTATCAAATATTTGTGTTGATAGCAATTTGATGTTCTTAGTTTTCATTTTAAAATAAAAAAACCCACTGTGATGGGAGATCTCCTAATTTCCTGTTAATAGAGTTTAAATTGAAAAGCATTTTTCAGTGAGAGAGCTGCCCATTAAAATTATAGGTAGCAATTTTTTTCCGTTTTTAAGCTCTTCTCTTCTGGCTGGAGATCCTTGAATCATGAGGCATTTATAGTTTCTTTAACAACACGTAACAACAACAGAATTGATGTTTCCACATACATCTGTAAAGATGTTAAAAGCATATTTTGTTATAACAGAGAAGGGCAAAATCAACAGGTTACAAGAGAGAATCCCAATCAACTGCAGCCCCTCCACAACCATGAAACCCATGTCTCTCTCTTCCCTGTGCTAGGGATTCACTCATGTCGGTCCACAACCAGACAAGCAGAGGCCTACTTGAAATGAGAGCCCCAGCTGAGCCATGACCCTCGGTGGAGGGAGGACAGGAACATATCCACAATCCTGACCACATACCACACCTGCAGGAACTGCAGCCCGAGTCCCACTTAATTTAGAGAAGAGGAAAGAGAAAACTTGGGGGTCAGGAGATGACACCTCTCCAGTGTACTGGTGCTCCAATATAACCTGGGCTGTGCAGCTGGATCCCTGGGCAGGATAACTGCGTGAGCTGATAGGGCACTGAGACTTATACATATTGAAATCCTTAGTTTAGCTGTATACACTTCATCTTTCTCTCCTAGGAATCATAGATATACATACATGGATACGTATGTATGTGTATCTGTATCAAAAACCATACACATATAGGTATGTACATGAGCCATGTGCTCAGTAAGAGGTAGGAATTTCTTGCTGATGGTGAAGCTGTGGAGATATCTGGTGGACAGAGGGTTGAGAAGGGCAGGTAGTGGGCAGAAGTCCAGGGCACCTGCAGGGTTATGCCGAGTCACAGGTCCAATAAAATCCTAGTGTGAGGTCCTGGCCCTCCTGAAGTGAATGGAAAAATCTCACATAGTCTCTAAAGCCAATACTTCACATGGTAGGAGCAAGTTATTTAAAAGAAACTGATTCGAAGGGAGAAACCCTGGTAACTAGTGACCATGGAAAGGAAAACAGGAAAAGTACATGACATCTTAATGGGGGTTTAGTTTAGCAACATATTTTGTTCTCTTAGGGAGTGATGCAGTGTGAAAGAGATTCCTTGATTCCAAATTTATCTACTTTATTGGTTTTGTGTCACTGCCATAATTTTATCGATTTTTTGTTATAACGGTGATACCATAAGAGGCCTCTAAAGCTAAAAGTGAGTAAAATCTTCTACATCCATTTCACTTTGCAAATCAGCCTCCTGTATTTAAATCTGGTGTTCTTCGGTGCACTTTGAGGCTTATTGTAGCTGTATGTGTAGGCCATTATGTGGGAATACGAAAGGGAGAATTCTGTCCTTGAGGCTCATTTTTGATGTCTCTGATTTGAGATTATTGTCACAGTGAGTTGCATCAGTCATGTTGGATATGCAGTGAATGACCTCAACTGTTTGGAAGCCATTAATCAACAAATCATCAACAAGATAAAACTTAGTGTCTCTTTTTGTGTCTTTGAATGTAAGGGACAGTGCCTGATTGTTCCTGAGACAATATAATCAGAATAAAAATTCTTCTGACTTCCTTATGAATTAGTGTGGTTTTGTTTTCCTGGTACTAAGCTTTCCTGGTGAGCATGTGGACTCCTGTGGGCTGATATCAAGGGATGTTTTGCTGGCTACTCACCCATTGCAGGGAAATTCAGAGACTGGAATGTCTTGATTTTATGGATGTGAGCAAGTTGTATAGGCGATCTTGCCTGGTGCCTTGAACTGAAAGCAAGTGCACAAGTGGCATTGCTTGGAACACTGATGTTTAAGCATGAAGAAACATAAACCCCCCCAACATAGTGTGTGCTTCTGCAAAAGCTTTTGAACATTAGCATATCTCCCATTCTGAAGAGGTGCAAGGAGCTAAGGAATTATATTTTACCATGGGAAGTAGGACTTGAGCAGATGGCATGAAGCTGTGTCAGGGGAGGTTTAGGTTCGAAATTTTGGGAAAAGCTTTTTTGTCCAGAAGGCGGTTGGACACCGGAACAGACTTCTCAGGGAAGTGGTCGTAACATGAGGCCTGCCAGAGTTCAAGAACCATTTGGAGAACACTGTCAGACATGTGGTCTGATTCTTGGGGGTGTCCTGGGCAGGGCCTGGGGTTGGACTTGAAGACCCTTGTGGGTCCCTTCCTAGTCAGGATGTTCTGTGATTCTATGATCCTAAAATATGATTTCCAGTCCACTGGTTTTTGGTGTTGCTGGTCCAAAGCACTGACTGCTTCAGCGATTCCCTTCATTAGGGCTTCAAGCTCAATTCAGTTTTCCTGGAGTGTGTATTTGTATTTTACCTTTAGCAGAGTTAGATCTTAATATCTTTTAGGTCTTAGAGTAGGCTTTTGCAATGTGTCTGCTGCTTATGAGAATGCTTTAGTTAAGCACAGCAGTTCCATCTGATAGAAGAGGAATAGTATCAAGGAAACTTGATTTGAACAGCCTTGAAATGTGGTGCCCAAGCCTGTAACATGACTCAGTGACATGCACTCAATTCTGATGCATTTTTAAAACACTTGAAGGTCAAACACTCAGCCAACGCAGCTTTGTGCAGTTCTTTCTTGCATTTCCAGTATTTGTTCCATAAATACGTTTTTATCCTTGCCAAACTCCAAAGAAGTCTTGTCTGTTCCTTATGAAATCCCTGGGTTTCATTCAGTATTGTACAGTGTAGAAGTGGGCCTCAAACCCTGGCTTGTCTGTGTTCACAGTGCAACTTTTGAAGGAGCCAGGTTCACTGGGTAACCAATAATCTCTACAACAGGGAGAATGCAGGGAATTTGTCCTTTGTTTCCAGCAGGAATATACCAAGATACACAAGAAAATCAAAATGATGGAAGATTTTAATCAATTTTGCTTTCTAAGTACCCTTCTCTCACTTTCTTTATGGAGTTAAATGGTTTGCAGTGAATGATATATATAACCCACTTTATCTGCTATTGGGTGATGCATTGCAAACAGGTTAACAATTTTTAGGGAAGTGACTAGGGAAGCTGTTGAACAAATACGTGTGTGCATGTGCTGTGTAACAGAATGAGGCATGGTTTCTAAGGATTACCACAGTGGGTATGCATTCTCTGTGCCTGGTAAAGCTGGTTCTCAAATAATAATATAGAGATACAACATGACATCCATACTTCTGTGCTGGAGATTTCTGGAACAAAGAACACAGCACCGGTAGAGCAAGCATGCTAATAAATAGTCTTTCACATTATGCGTGTTAAAACCATGACACACAGTACTCCTAGCCACCCATGTTTATGTTTGGTGATAAAGAGGGAAAGGGACAACCAAGATTACTGGTGTAAATTTTATAAATCAACTGGTAATTCAGTTAAGTTGCAGTTTTGTTAATGCACTCCATGGCTGATGAAATTCTGCTGTAAATTAGTGAAGTGCATGTATCTGTAAGTACATGCATTAAAACCATAAATAGTATTATTGGGTTGTCCTGCAGGATCATAAACCTGCTTCCTCCACTGACTGACATGGGAGCTCAAGTAGGAGGCAAGAGAGTTAAATCTTGGTCTTCCAGAAACTTCTGCATGTGCTCAGCTTTAAGGCTGTTAATGGTACTCCTCAAGTGCCTGGAGGTGAATTGATTTTAAAAGCTTGCAGGTCTGTAGGCTAATAGCATCCCAGTATTGGACCATGGGATAAGAAGAAAAAAAATGTGTATCCCAACATGTACCATATTCATTCAACAAATGTATTTAAGTTTTAATTATTTATAATATTTCAGAGTATATTAATAACTGTCCTGTAACGTATTGATAATAGTAATGAAGTCTGAGTAATTCAAGATCTAATTACATCATCTTGCTATTAGGGTGGGCTTAGAGGTAGAAAAGAAAGCATCAATATAATTTCAAACAACAAAATATGATCCAGCAAAAAAGTGTCAGTTGCAGTAGATTTCTAAAACTTCTAGGAATATTGAGTAGTAAGTATCTCTGCTTGTCTTAGTAGATGAGATTATTTATGTTAAATGGACAACTTGGAGTCTTGGTTTTCTCACAGAATTTGTGGTAAGAAAAGCAGACTGTCATGCAATTTGTATTTATTGTACCCAGAACCCACAAAAACCTCCCCAATCCTATCCCCATCACTTTATTCATGGAAGAGGCTTTGCTACCTTGCGTGGAGCAGGTTGGAACAGCAGAAACAAGACCTGGCATACACATGGTGTTGTGGCATTGATTGTCACATCTGTGAAGGCTAGTGTTAGCATCAGCTGTGGTTTGGCAGTCACGCTGATGGTTGGTCCAAAGGGTTTGTCTTGACTGGCCTGGATGATGAGCACCATGAAGAAAAGATTTCTGTCACAGCAGCACAGGCCAGATCCCTGAGATGGCATCTGTCTTCCTACCAGCATACCAGGGCATTAAAAAAGGCTCTCATGGCTGATGGGCAGCTGTGTCTGAGACGGCTTCCCTTGCTTGTCTTGTGTCATGCTTGTTGTAATGCTCTCCTTTACCTCCTCTCTAGTGCTGTCATGAAGAGATCACCAACAGGTACCCCTTATAAATAGATCAACAGACCAAAAACTCTGATGATTAGGAAGGTAAGACCTCCCTAGCACATTGCCAATTGTTTTATGATGTTTCTGATTAATGATTCCATTGTAGCTGTTTCAGTGCTCAGCAGTCTTCATTTGTTAGTGTTGATCGTGGAAGTCCATGCCTTGCTGGAATCTGAGTTATTTTGACCAACAAATGTGAATTAAAATCAACAGAAATGTCATTAGCATCCCAGTACCGTGAAAGATAATACAAACATTTCTCATGTGTTCAGTTTATTAAAATTTGCTAAAGTGTGAAATACGTATGACAAGTAATGACGTTTTAATCTTTCACCAAGGTAACAATTGAAAGCTGATTGATTCCATTCAGTAATTACAAAATTAAAATGATGAAAGATTGTAATCAGAAGGATTCTGTCTCATACTTTGTCATGCCTACATGCAGGATAAAATTCTTTTTTGTACCATCTCTTTTATCTGAAAAGAAATCAAATTCCTGTTTGCCCAGTTTAAATCTCATGGCTAGTTGGATAACGACCCTTTTTTTTTTAAACTCTGATGAGAGGACAAAAGTGGCCTGCACTCACCAATGCTGTCAGCTTTTCCAGGAGAATTCTGTGGGAGACAGTACCAAAGGCTTTACTGAAGTCCAGGTAGACAACATCCACAGCCTTTCCCTCATCCACTAGGCAGGTCCTCTGGTCATAAATGGAGATCAGGGTGGTCAGGCAAGATCTGCCTTTCACAAACCCCTGCTGGCTGGGCCTGATCTCCTGGTTCTCCTGTGTGTGCCACATGATCACACACAAGAGGATCTTGATTCCATAACCTCTCCCAGCACTAAGGTCAGGCTGACAGGCCTGTAATTCCCCAGATCCTCCTTGAGACTGTTCCTGTAGATGGACATCACAATGGCGAACCTCCAGTCACCTGGGACCTCCCCAGTTAGCTGGAACTGATGAAAAAGGATGGAGAGCGGCTCAGTGAACTCTTCTGCCATCTCCCTCAGTACCCTTGGATGAATCCCATCTGGTCCCATATACTTAGGAGTGTCTAAATGCTCAGCAGGTCACTAACTACTTACTCCTGGATTTAGGGTGTCTTTTCTGCTCCCTGTCCCTGCCTGTCAGCTCAGGCGATACCTTGAGGGTATCCAGTGTTTCTGTAAAAGACTGAAGCAAAGAAAGCATCTCAGCCTTTCCCTCATCCTTTGTGGAAATATTCTCCCCATGTCCAATAAAGGATGCAGATTTTCCTTGGACCTTCTTTTGTTTGAAATATTTATAAAAACACTTTATTATGTTTCAAAGCAGTGACCACATTGAGTTCTAGCTGAGCTTTCACCTGTCAAACTTTCTATCTACATGACCTAATGGCTTTCTTGTGCTCTTCCAGAGTTGCCTGCCCCTTCTTCCAAAGGTCAAAAACTCTCTTTATTTCGTGAATTCATTCAAATGTTCTCTGTTTGGCTGGCCCAGTCTTTTTCCCCACTGGCTTGTCTTTTGGCACACAGGGATGGCCTGCTCCTGTGCCTTTAAGATTTCCTTCTCAAAGTATGTCCAGCCTTCCTGGACCCATTTGTTAGTAAGGACTCTTTCCCGGGGAACTCTATGAACCAGTGTCTGAACAGGTCAAAGTCTGTCCTCTGGAAGTCCAAGGCAGAGGATCTGTTGCCCACTTCCTTACTTCAGCTCAATTATTTCATGATCGTTGTGTCCAAGACACCCTCTGTCCACCATATCTCCCACCAGTCCTTTTCTGTTTGCAAACACCAGGTCTATCAGGGCACTGCCCCGATAGACTCACTTATGAGCTGTGTCAGGAAGTCATCTTCCACACACTCCAGGAATGTCCTAAACTGCCCCCTCTCTGCTGTGTTGAGTTTCCAGCAGACATTTGGCAAGGTAAAGTCTCCCACTAGAACAAGGGCTTGTGCTCATGAAACATCGGTCAACCAGTCAGAGAATAGTTCATCTGCCTCTTCATCCTGGTTGTGTAGTCTCTAACAGGCTCCCACAAGCAATATCTGCCTTGTTGGCCTTCCCCCTGATTCTTACCCATAGGCACTCAATGTTGTCGTCACTGTCCTTGGGCTCTATGCAGCGAAACCCTCCTGAATGTACAAAGCCGCTCCACCGCCTCTGCTTCCCCACCTGTCCCTTCTGAATAGTTCATACCCATTGTTGCAGCATTCCAGTCGTGTGAGCCATCCCACCATGTTTCCGTGATGGTGACTGTGTCACAGCTTTCCTGCTGCCAATGGCTTCCTCCTGTTTGTTCCCCATGCTGTGTGCATGGGTGTGCGTGCACCGGTGTGGATGCACTTCAGCTGGGTTACCAATTTCACCCCCAACGCTGGCATGCCCACCCCAGGCTCATCTCTGCTGAGCCTGGCTTTGTCATATTCCCCCTTCAAACCTAGTTTAAAACCCTCTCAATTAGCCCTACCAACTCATGGGCTAGAATCCTTTTCCCTCTTTTGGACAGGCAAACCCCATCTCTTTCCAGCAGGCCTGGTGCCGTATAAACCACCCCATGAGCAAAACAGCCAAAATTCCACTGGTGGCACCAGTCTTTAAGCTACATGTTGATCAGGCGGGTTCTCCTGTTCCTTTCAGCCTTCTTCCCTGCTACCAAAGGAATTGAGGAAAACAACACCTATGGTGCTGTCCTTACAACCAGTCATCCCAGTGCCCTGAAGTCCTTTTTGATTGCCCCAGGACTTCTCAATATCATCACTGCAAACCTGGGCAACAACAATGAATAATAATCAGAGTGCTGACTCAGGGAGGCTTCTAGTAATATCTCTTACTCAGGCTCCAGGGAGACAGCAGATTTCCCTGTGGGATGGGTCCAGTCAGCACGCAGGAGCCTCAGTTCCCCTCAGAAGGGAGTCACTTACAAAACACCAGGGATTTGCCTTTTATATGCCACCATTTAAAATGTCAAGAAATAAAAAAAAATAAAAATCAAGATTTCTTTGGTTTTCTGGTGACACAGCAAAAGCAAAATCTGGCTCTGTACTGCTTGGAAGAAGGAAATTCTAAATTATTTTCAACTGCAGCTCCTCACTGCAACATTTTGCTTCATGCAGGTTAACGGCTGACTGCTAGAAAAGAGGACTTTTCTGTTTCAGTTCTCTAATGGGATTTTTGGCAACCTGCTTGTTAGAAGGATTATTTTTTTTAACAATATTGCTGTAGGAATGCATCTTCTAAGTAGCCTGCTGCATTATTTTGCCATGACCTTCATATCTTTTGAGCTTATAGTTTCTGGAATTCTTTTTCTCCCAATAAGAAGCAGTGTTGCTGGGTGTGCTTTTTCGAATAAACCTTGATGGATGATCAGGGAAAAAAAAAGCTGATATGTCTGATGGCTTGATAATTTCAGGGTCAAAACATATTTTACGTGTTGATCTTCTTTCAAGTGCTGATACATCTGTTTGACCAAGCAGCTGGTGCATAAAATCTAACTGGCAGCACACAGAACACATTAGGAGAACAAAGAGAATGTGAGATTAAACCAAAAAGAGGCAAGAACAGCGTTTCCTCACTGTTGTGCATGAAGGCAGAAGCTGCTCCGAGAGGATACAAACTCAGTTTCCTTATTGGACTTATGGCCTCTTCCCCCCATCAGATTATTCAAAGGTAAATTTGCTTTTCACTCTCTCAGAAAGACCATTTTCCCCTCACTGGTATATTTATTTATTAGTAACATTATTTGTAAAATGGTAACTTCATTGGCTGCACTGTTATGATGTTATCTCTATGTGCTTCTGTGAGAATGTAACAATGTCATGAAGAAAAATGATGTAAAAATGATGTGGGTACATAAAATGGGATTGACAAAATGTAATAAATCACTGCTGGGCTGAAGAACAGACCTGCATGTGTAATGAAATACTTCAGCATTACATCATTGTTTATGTAACATCTGGCAGAGCCTTGTATTTCAGTGCTGCTTTGAATCAGGATCATTTTTTTCTCTCTGATAAAAGAGAAAAACAAGCCTCTAGGTTTTGCGCATAGAAAACTGGAAAGAAAAGAAAAGAAAAGAAGAAAACAACCCTTAAAATACCCATGTGAGTTTCCCCCTGAGAAGTTCTGCCATCTCCAACTGGATGCAAATAATAGAATGACTGAGCTGCATACAAAATAGTTAACATCCTGGAGGATTTTTGCATATTTATAAAAGAAACATATCTTTAATATGAAGGGGGTTTTTTTGAGGTTATTTCCCCAAAGAAGAGTTTTTCTAATTTACATCATTATACATACCTTGGAACCAGACTTTTAGAAAAAAAAAAAAAATACGGGTGTGAATTCTGTGTACTCAAGTGTTTTCCACTTAGTGTTTTTTTCAAAGGAGAATTGAATTATCTTTGTTGTGGACTTCTGATCCTGTATCATGCAGACATGTGGGTGCTACTTCGGTGTGGATTCCTCCACCCAAGGCTGCCAGCAGAATCTTCCTGATCCTTAGGGTGGATCATTCTCCCCTGTTCACCTGTGGTGCCAAGCAGGACAACGTGATGTGCTCTTAGGGTGAGGACTAGTTGAAATGTGTCTAATTGGGTGTTGCGGTAGATGAAATCAGAAATGTGTGTTCTGCAAAAGTGTCTAGGTGACACACTGACCTGTCTGAATTCAGTAGAAATGTTGCCATTAATTTCTAGGGTTCTTGGCTCTTGACTTGTGCCTCTTGCCTCTGAAACCTTTGGGACATCCTGGTGTGGTGGTGGCAGTGTTGTGCAGGGTGCTGCAGGGATCCAGGCTGCCAGCCCTCTTGGCAGCTGTGACTCTCCCCTTCCCCAAGCATTTGGTGGATGGCAGCTCCCCAGAAAGCAGCACTGGGGCATTGACAAGAACTTGCTGTATCTAAAAACAGGCTTTTGCTTTCTTTTTTCAGTACTATACTGCTCAAGGAGGAAATAGAACATGTTGTCAAGAAGAAATCACTGTTTATTTAGTTCCTTTTTAGTTAATCAAATACCATACAGACAAGCCATGATTACTGCATTTGCTCATCTCCCAGGGATTTTCACCGGTGTATTTATCCAGCAGTATAGGACTGGCTGATATGTCCATAGAGTTAGCTAGTTGTTACAGCTATGTTACTTCCTCTCCATATTTTCCCAAAGTTGGTACAGAATGGTAGATCTTACATGTCAAGTAAAATGTGATATCTGAGTTTGTTTTTTCATGGTGGAAAAGGCAAGGGGAAGATGAGCAGTCCCAAAACAACCGTTACTTGAAACCTGATGAGGTGCAGGTGTCTGGAGTGCTTTTTTCTCTTTCTGAGCAATTGTTAGAGTTACCAAAAATATTGCTTCCTTCAGTTTTTAATCCAGCAGAGACTTTTATTAATTTTCGTTTGGAGAAGAAAGGTTCTGAAGAGCACGAATGTTGTTGCAAGTAGGATTATGTAAAACTGGCAAAGGCAGAAAAGGGAAGCAGTGGCCATACGATTGAACTGTAAGATTCAGAGTCGGGACGTCTAATTCCTCTTTCTGATTTTCCTGCAGGTGACTTTGGGAAAAGAAATCACTATCAGGGGTGAAAGCTGGCTGTGTGCAGGGCCATAATGACTCTTTCTGGCAGCAGAGGCAACAGTGGGATGGTTTAGAATGGAAACACTTCTTTTCGGCACCTGAGGACTTCGGATAAACATATTTTTCCCTCATAGAAGTGTCGTGGCAATGTAGCAGTTAGCTATGGATTTCCAAGGGCAAGGAGAAACATTTTTACATCTCAGGGGCATGTCCCTGACATTTTTTATCCTGGACATTGCAGGAGAGAAAGCTGTCACATCAGGGTACTGAGCAGGGGTGGGGTAAGGTTTGAGGACAAGTGCTGGTGGAGGTTGAGATCATCTAGAGATGAAAATTGAGTTGTGATGCCATCTCAACCAACTCCCTCTCCTGTAATGAAAATTAAATTGCTGTGGTTTAAATGACAGACCTTTGCAATGAGGTGATATCTCCCCACAGCACTTTCTGCAAGACACCAGCTGAGACCTCCAGTGAGTTTAGTGTTTCTTTGCATTTGCAGTTTGTACTTGTGCCCCTCATGCTGTGTAATGGCCACAATGTGAACAGGTTAATAAAAGACTAAATTATCTAATGCTGGTAAGGTTCTCTTAGTCCCCTGGGAAGGATCACAAAAACATGAGCTAACAATGCAAGAATATCTGTGAGCGTCAGTGAGAATTGGCTTTCAAGGAGAAGAGTTCTTTGATAAAATATTGTCTGAATGGAAGGTGATTTTTTTACTCTCTGGTCGCTTCAATTTCTGCAACCTTGTCTGTGAAGAAACCTGGGACCTCTCCTGGGTGGAGGAGTCCAAGGAAAGGCAGGTAGGCAGCTTGCTTTCTCTTCCTTACATTCCTCCAGTGGTTTGGTCGAGAGGAACTTTGGTCCTTAGCTTCATCCCTGTCCTCGTGGGATCAGAGGCCTGGTATTAAGGTCTGGCTCCATGTCTAAGACTGAGCAGTATGTTAGTGAAAGAGAATGAAGAGACCCTCTCTCTTGCTGTTCTTTACTTTGCCCATGGCAAGGGCAGGAGCTGGTGAGGAGCTGTTGCTATAAGAATAATTGCCCCTGCCTTCCTCACAACTCAGTGTTGGATCTGCCTCTTCCAAAGGGATTGCCTTACCCACCTAAACAGTATGTGGGCAGTAGACTACGTGGTGAAAGACCGTATCTACTTCAATGTATGGCAAGGCTTTCAGGCAGCCCCTTACTGTGCCAAGCAGGAGAGAGCATTTTACTCTTTAATGGACCAGTAATGTGTTCAAGATTTAGTCAAGCATGAGGGCAGGTGCTAATACATACCATTGGGAAAAGAACTGACTGTGCCCAGTCTGCCAAGAAGATGAGAGCAATTCTGGAGAAGTGAAAGCAGTCACTCACTGGGGAAGAGTGCTGAAATGGTGCCTGGGTGGCCAGAGGCGCCAGAGTTGGTTCACTCCTGCTGCTGGCCCAGGGACAAGTCCCCATTCCCCACAGTCCCCAATGTCCTGTGACTTTGCAGCAAGGGCAAGATGCCCTTGTGACTTCACTCTGCATAGGAGGAGGTAAAACATGGGTTTTTCCATTTCTATCAGCCTCTGACTGTAATAACTTTGCAACCATGCCACCGGTTGGGATGTATGACTACCTCATTCACATTTGTGGTGACTTGGCTCAAATTAAGTGTGAGTTGGTGCTAGGATCCAAGCACGTCCAGGCTGGCAACCCTTAAAATGGATCCCACTCTCTGAAGTCCAGGGCATGGCTTGAGGTCCACCTCACCTGTGCCCGCACCTTCGCAGAGCATGGGCAGCTGTCACCATCACTGCCACTGCTCTCTGCCTGGACAAAGCGCTATCAGTAACCACTGTGGCCACGCCAGCCTGTGGTCGTGGGGACAGTAACCAACCAGCCTTTGACCATTGTGCAGCAATCAAAGCTTTGAATAATCTTATTGAGTTAATCCACCACCCAGCAAATCTTTCTTTGCTGGTATAACAGATAAAGGAGCAGTAATGGTTACAGGGAATGAATTTTATGTGAGGATGACTAACAGTGGCATTTCAGATTTGTTTCTTTTCGCTTCTTGACAGCTGTTTAGCCTTTCACAGATGCACATATTGATAATTTTTCCCATCATTTGTACATCACGAAGCTGCACTTATTTCCCAGATCTTCTATTTAATTCAGCCAAGAAATATTTAGTTACCTATTTAAACAGGAGATTGTGGACACACAGGGCTGGGCTGGAAGAATTGCTTGGTAAAATCATAACTGACTGTGGAAAGAGGCCTCCATCAGGCTCTGCTCTCTGCTTCCCTTCCTTGCGATTTTGTGGAGCTGTAGGGACAGGGCAAAGCAGAAGGCAGGCAAATCCTTCATCACCTACCCTGGCCTGTGCCCATGCTCCCTGCTCCCACTTGGTTGATACTGTTTGTCAGGACTCTTCCGGCAGGAGAAGTATTAAAGTGAATGGCTATCTAGATCAGTTGTTAGGCTGAAGATTACCACCAGCACACCATGTCAGGTCCATGCAAAATATTCAGAGAATTTCTGCTGCCTAAGCTTGTTTCTGTCTTGTTTCTTCCCCATGCTGGTTACTGAGGGCAACCTTTATTAAAACTGTTGGGCCGTTCCTGATTGCTTTTACAATGTGTTTTGTTTCCTTTGAGCTGGTGGTGTTCACATGCCAATTTATTCCAAATTTATTGCAGATGAGGTCAGAATCATACAATTATTTTAAAACAATGTTTGGGTTATATAGTTTGGTTATTTTTTCACTTTGTTCTCTGCTATTTGATGGTTTTCTTCCAATGTTCCTTCCTGCTGACTTCCAATAGATGTTTCTTGCTTTATAAACAACTGGATTGATTTCCAATAGAGACTTTTACTTCCTTGAAAACAGATCTTCTCAGGGGAAATTGGCAGTTCTCTCTATATGTATTTTCTTATTTGTATTTACTTGGAGGGGTTTGAAGCCCAGAGACAAGATTTATGTCAACAAATCCCTCTCCCTCTTATCCAATTTAGTTGTTTTAACATAATGCAATCATTTTCTAAATCAAACTGATGGAGCGCTTCCTAAAGGCATTACACCAACTGTATATCTGGAATCATATTTGCCTTCTTTTATTGCATTAGCACCAGGCTTGAACTTTGCAAATTTGCATTGTGCTTTGCAGAAGTTCTCAGGATATTTGAAGCAGTTTATTGCTAGAATCTGGTGTGTTTTAAACAGAGACCAGAGAGTCAATTATAGAGCAAAGCATGTGTAGAAATGAGATTTTAGTTTCACGGAACAAGTAGAAACCAGAATGAGTAAGCAAGAGCAGTATTGCATTTTCTGTGTGGTTTTGGAGGCCCTGCAAAGGGGGATGCTGTATTACAAAACTGATCCTGGGTGTTTCACCAGGCTTTCTAAGAGGTTCCATTTCTCCTCGTTGAAGAAGGTGCTGAGTAAGGATCTGACATACGGCAAAAGTGTATGAGCAGAGAGTGCCCGGGGCAATGCACTTAACACCTGGGATGTAATGTGAGCCAAAAGCCTCTGCACTGCCTTTCGGCAAATATGTCTCTTGTTATTTGAACATTGTCTTTCTTTTCACCATATGGTCTGCCACTATCAGGCATCCTTCTCAAGATATGCTTGTAATACTAATGAGGGGAATTTTCAAAAACACAAACAAGATTCTCATGCTCATCTGTGCTTTCGAATATCTCCTCCCTTTTTCTTGTGTGGTTATTTCAGTGATAATTCTTGGTCACACAAAGCAATGGGTAGTTTGGAGCAAGCTGGCCAAAGCAAGCTGAACAGAAAATAAGACCAAGGACATACAGTGAAAGGGAAAAAGAAAGCTCAGATGAAGTCGGTTCATGCACAGAAGTGAGTTCCCCAAGCTGTGGGATGGAGAGGTATGTCAGTGCAACAGCCCTCTGTGTGAACAGGACTGCAGTACGTCTGGTTCCCAGGGAGCTTGTGTGAAACCCTTCCAGTTTCTCACTGCTTGGGGCGCAGTTAAAGCACAGCAAAGTCCTCGCGTGTTACTGCGATGTCACTGAGATGAAAATCCCATCATAGTTGGATATTTTAGGGCACTGTTGAAAGGTTGTAGAAGTAACCTATTCCAATCTGGTGTCTTTTGGTGACTGTTCCCGTCTTCCACAACAGAGGCCAAGTAATCCTTTCATAAATTCTCTCCTTTTCACACACAGTTGTAGACAAGTCAGGAGGTTCTTGGAGTGCATGACTGGGTTCAAGATATCACATTGCAGCAGAGGAGTAAGCCAGCAGTGGAGCAGTGAGGGTCCTTGCAATTGCAATTCCTGTGCCATGAGCCTAGCCTGTTTCAAATGCATTATTTTCCATTCCCCGCCCTTCCAAAATATCACAACCAGCTATCGGACAATAGCTTAATATCCAAAAAATTAGTATCAGATTATGAATAATAAATTGGCAGAAGATAGCTGACAGCTGGAGACTGTTCTTTGTTTTAGCTGCAAACTTTAGATTTTAATAAATAAATGAAATTATAATAATAAAATGCATTTTGGGGTCTGTACTGCAATTTCAGGAACAAGATTACTTAAAAAAAAAAGGTAGTTCACTACCTGCAAATGGCACTTTTATTAACGTCTGGGCCCCCATTATAGACAATTAAAAGGAGACTTGTGGCATTTTCCTGCAACACAGATCAGGTGTGGCAGGCATTCCTGGGAGATATGAAAATAGCCTTGGGCCCAGTTGAAGGATCAAAACTCTTGTGTGCTGGCCCGTGGCTGGGATTTTTGGTGATCAGGGGATAATTTCTGATGGCTTGGTGATCTCTTTACAAATCCACTGAAGCGGAAGGTGTGGTCGATGGACTATGATCAGGAAAGGTACCCAGTCTGAGTCCTGTTGGCAATGAATGTTCATGACATGGGTAGTTTGGGGTTCAGTGATACTTTTTCCCCTTTTGCCCTATCCTCTCTACAGTGTGGCTTAGCTCCTCTCTCTGGAATAAGCACTGGGCAAAAAGAAGTTAACCACTGCTGAATACATACCCAGTGTACTAGATTTTCCCCAAACCCAAAAAGTTTGTGGTGTGACAGAGGTGTGTAGTCTAACTGATGCAGTTCCTGATGACACGGCACTAAACCAGCCCCATTGATGGCTGCAACACTCTCGCTGAGATGTTAACTGTTATTAAGATGTTTAAAACATCCTCTCAGTCTATTGACTGCCCACATGAGCAATTTTACTTACAGTCCTTTACTATTGATTATATTAGAAAAGATGAAAAATAGGTAACCAGCATTGCAGAGAATAGGTCAATTTCCTAAGACTCGCTCTCTAAATTAGCTACTTTAAAATTCAATATATGAACATAAAAATCTGGTCTTAGTGAGAAAAAAGTCTTCACAGAGTTTGTTCTCTTCGCTTTTTATTCTTGCACTTTGCAAAGGAACCATGAAGCTGTAGTGTGCTTGACCTATTGCCAAACGATTAGTAACATATTTTTACCTCAGATAATCACATTTTGTCACAGTTTCAAACTGCAACAAGTTGTCAGTATGCCCCACATGTATTTCCCCTTGCCCTATATCAACAATGTAGTGTTTCTGTGTGTATTATCAAGCAGCTTTTAGATCAATGCCTAACATGTGGTGGTTGGTGTTAATGTTAACTTGTAAATATTGAAGGGGCTCACAGAGTCATGGTTTTGAGGAATCCCTCCCTACTCAGGAGCAGTCCCATACAAATATGCTGCTCTCTTCCTCGTGTGGCCAGTGACTGAAGAAAAGGAGACACCCACCACAGCTGTGGCCTTTGGCAGTGGTGGGACAAAGGCTACTGGGGGTGTTTTTTAATTTGAATGGTCTTGATAGAGAAAGATAATAGAAATACCTGAACTGTAGTATCCCTTACCCTTTTTCATGCCTTTCACTTTCTGTGTCGTATGTCATGGATAACTGAATGGCCAGACTGATGGCAAAATCCCAGAGAGCGTTATGATAAAGCTCTGTAGGGAAGGAAGGATTGCCTTCTTGCCCTAGAGTATGATCCTCCTTGCTAACAGAGGGACACCACACTGATTGCCTTCCATTCACACACCACTGCCAAACTATATCTAATTGTCTGCCTGCTGCCCCCTGAGTTTATTTCAATCCTGAATTTTCAAAGGTGGTATTATTGTCCTAATGGAATTGGCACACTGCTGTATATGCTGAAATGGGACTGAAATGCAGAGACTGGGGAAGGCAGTGTTCGTACCCAACACTTGGGTGAAAGTATGTGTGGCACAAATGGCAGGTCAGATTCATGCCTTGTATGAGCATTTGCTATTCATCACACACAATGCTTCTGGAAAATCACTGCGTGAGCAAGGAATGGGAACTGTCTCCTCTCCTCTGCTCCCCAGCCTCTTGCAGCACCTTCATGTGACTTACATTGTAATGTCACCTCTGATGTCAGTGGGTTTTAACTCTACAGTTAAATCTGCCACGGGAAATCAGTAGCAAACTGTCCTAACTTGGTTTTCCTAACCTGGGGACCTCATTCACCACTGTCTTCCCAGCACACAGATTTTCCGATATCATTGTTCCCTTAATGCAGTTATGAAAGGGTGCTGTTTTGTATGACCTTAAGGATCTGCTGACAGGGTAGAGAAGAAACTCGAGCCAAATTTTGTTGTTTCTTGCTCTTCAGCCAGAAATTAATTGACCAGCAGAGGGCTCCATCATGATTATGATTAGGTGTTTTCCTTTACCAATGTTATAATGAGGTTTAAAATAAAGGATAGAATATGTATGAAGCTGGGCATGTCTCCAGACTTTAGGGCAGATGTGGGCCCGAGGTGGGTTTTGGCTCTGAGTGTGTGTGGATCTTGTTTTGCTGTGTTGGTCAGCTTAGGGAGGCAGGGGGCTGTGCTCGGCCATGGGACCTGTGCTCTCTTGGTGCTTTGCCTGCCTGCGATGAACAGCTCTTGAGATTGCTGTTGAGATAGAGAGCAAGATTTTGGAAATCCCACTGTAGGGGAAATCCTTCCAAACCTGGCCTGGGCTCCACTCAGCATCTTGGGGAGAAAGCCCAAGTTCCTTGGATATTGAAAGAAGGGTGCACACCACACCGGAAGCAGTGAGTTCCTATGGTGCAAAAGTGCTTCCTTCCACTGAGGGAAGAGGAGCCCTGGTGCAACAGCACTGCATAAACAAATTTCTGCCACCTTTGCTACAGCACGGTGGTGTCTGCTTCATCAGGAAAATCACATCTCATTTGGGGTGAAATTTACTACCTTTGATACCTTGATTAAATGCCACAGTGGAGTGTAAGTGTTATAGTGTAAGAATAAGCACAACTGCGCTAGCATCACTTGTGTTGATCCCACTCTTAGTGGAGAGATGTCTGACAAGAGCAGGGTGCTCAGTCAGGGCTGGATGTGGGCACAGCTCAAGATACGCTTCTCTTTCCAATCCTGCTGGAGATGAATAATGGCAATTGGTGTATTTCCCACATGGGTATTTGCTATTCCACAGACTTTGTCTCCCATTGCAACGTTGGCTTTAAGAAAATGTTTTGTGCGTTTTGTTTGGGTGGCTGACACAGGTGTTACTGTATGGTGAGGGTGACAAACCTGTTGTCTGCCACTTGGGATTTTTTCATGCTCCTTGTCCAAAACATCTGTGTCTCCCCCTCTTTCTCCTATTCTAACCCAAGATTTTAAATGAAATTATGGATCTGAGTTTTTCTCTTAAACTGGCAATTATGATTATTTCAAGCGTAAAACAAACCTATCATGAGAAGAACAGTCTTTAACATAATAGTTTCCTTCATCTAACTGATAGCAAACCCTGCATATGCTATATATGTTTAGTACTTACATATGATAGTATTCAGAGGTATTCAGCTAATCCCCCTTTTCCCCATGTCCCTTCCCCTCAAGGACAGCATGTCAGGCTACAAGCTGCCACGACAGCTCCAGCAGTGTTAGCTGCACCATCGGCTCCTGTTCTCACCCCTGCCCCACCAGGACGTGCATCCCCTCTGCATCTTGAACATCCATCTTTATAAGTACAAGCTTGGAGTGCAGGCGATGAGGGGAGTGATACCAGGGGAGCAGAGGTGCTGTGGGTTGTGGAGCAATGACCACAGGGAACAGGATTACAGCAGGGTATGGGAATCTGAGAACAATGTGATTACTACGGCTACTTAGCAGCTAAATGTGATGATGATTATTAGATAATGTTAGAAATTGGGTCCTGGGATTTGGCTGTAGGATCCTCAGCTTGCCTGGTGTAGCTGTACATAAGCTGAGAGGTAACTATTTTTGTACTAGTTCTGGTTGTGATGTGTGGACATTTGGTTTTAAGAATGAATGACAGTTGTCAGGGTGGGAACCAGCCCAGATCTTGGAGATGGCAATGCCAAAACAAATCTCCTAGAAGAAAATTTGGGATCAGTACATGTAAGCAGATAGAACTGGCATCTTTGAATGAATTGAACATGGACATCACCTTAATCTCCCTCGGGCACATCTACTCTGTGTTCTGCAGTGGTTTTGTAAGTGACTCTGTCCTTGTGCATACTGCTACTACTGATGGGGAAAGATTAAGTCCTTTCAAGTGACACCTGTCTTAAACAAACAGTGACAAATGAAGACCAAATCACATCATTTTTAGAGAGGTCACTAGATGAAAGTTGATCCTGATTAGAGTGTCTCCATGGATCTGCAGCCACACTTCACAGGCCTTTTGGGGGGAATGGAATGTGAGCTTTGGATGTTTCATCCAGCTCAGACTGGTCTTTGTTGTGGCATTTACAGTGTCTTAAAGGAAAATTCTAGTGATTTTTCAGAATTTTAGCCAGTTATTGAAAGCAGTTGAATTGCCTTTGGGAAAAAAAAAAGAATGTTGTATTTATGAGACCAATCATCAATCAGGCAAAGAAAGAAAGAAAACCCAACAATACAGGAAGGCAAATGGTGATAAGGATCCCAGATAAAGTCACTCTTCTCAGCGGGCAGAAAGTCTGATGAACTGAAATAGAAAGTCCTTCTCATTGATTTCACCGGGAAAAGTAATTGACTTTGAACTCTTTGAATAAGTTGCAATCTGTATTTAATTTCTTGTCCAAGGAAGAGAATGTAATTTTGTTTTTCTTGTGGCTGCTATTACCCTTAATGTCAGTTGCACAGCTGAATCTCTTGCATCAAGCTCCAAATTTACCCCTGATGTCAGTGTGCTTAGGAATAAAGCAAAAATCAGCCTTTCATCTCTCACTTGCTTAAAGGATCAGGCCATCATATCACATTTATTAATTCAAAATCTCTTTTGTCTGTACATGCACAAATGGAGCTAAGTATTCTGAGGAAAGGCAGAGAAAGTGTAAAGACTGTAATTTAACTTTTAGACATTAATGCAACCTATTAACTGAAATATTCTGAGAGTTCTAGCAAACATACATATTTTTGCCCTTAGACTGCCTGAATGGAGAGATTCAGCACTTCGGGCTGTCAAGGTCGCAGATAAGAGCTGCTGTTTTTCTCACAGGGCCACATTAACTTTTGAATGACGTGCATGCAGTGCTGAGTTTGTTGTCATCAGTTCCAACATGGACAGGGAGACCTGCATCTGGCCTCAGTGGAGTTACAGACTGGTTTCCTCATGCAGATGCATGTCAGTTCTGTATTGGGACAACCATCTGAAGACAGAGGAGTGGTGCTTGAGCTTGTGCACCATGTCTTGCCTGTTCCAGTATGAAGAGTGTGATCTGATCCTGCAGGCATTCTGGAAATAAAAATCTTACCTGTGCATTTGCTGTCCACATTACCTGGGTATGTACAATCTGTCTGTAAAAACTCCTGTCTTCTTCACCTATCACATAGACTTGTTTAGCCAAAGATTATGAGGAGAAAACAGTTTTGATAATTAATGATTTACAGTGGCAGTCTGGGGACATTACGCTTTCAATCACGAACACAAACAAGATCAGAAAGCTCATCTAGAAAGACATCTTTATGGAGAAATAATGAGTCTCGATAAGGCTCCAGATAGCAGTGTGTGCTGGAAAGGCAGCAACTGTTAAATACCAACCCACTTCAAAAATCCTTTAAAATTACAGAAAAATGTGAACAGACCATTCTGGGAATGAGGGTTGCGGGTTATTTGTTTGCATTTATCAGCCTTTGTTGCAAAAATTAAGGGACAAAGGCAGCCCAGACTGTGGGTTTTTGAAGTGCTCTGATAGGGAGAAACTGTGATCTTGAGGCACGGGCAGGTGAGGTGACCATACCTGGGTCCCTGAAGAGGCACCTTTACACAGGACAGAACATCCCTACCATGCTCATAGTTTCACAAACAAAAAAGTGTAGGGGAAACGGGAAAAACAGATGACAAATGTATTTTAAAATGATGCTAGACAGTTTCAAACCCCTCTTTTCTCAAAAAAAGAAAAAAAATGTGATCCAAATGCATCTGCTTCCCAAGAGAATATGTCTTCTTGTGTGCGGAGTAGAAAATCAGAAGAAAAACTTTTGTTTTATTCCAGAAATGTTTTTATTTGTCTGATACTTTCTTGCATTTTTCTGATTAAAAAGATAGAAGATGAGCAAAAGTATTTCTGTACACAAACTGTAACGTAGGGCTAGGGTATTCCAAGGGGCCTTAAGCTGCAGGAACAGCCCGGATGTAGATGTTCATGTCTGACTATATGCAGTCTCATATTCTGTGCCGTTCTTCATTGTGTTTTTTTTTCTTTTTCTTTTCATGTCAATCAATATACATATTTGCTCCACAAATTCTGACAGCCTGATGTTGTTCCTCGAAGGACATTCTTGTACCAGTGGAGTACCAGTTCTGGTCTTGCTTTTTACCTCTTTCTTCCTCACTCATACACTTTTCTTTTAGCACTGGTTGCATATTAAATTCTTTGAACTTTGTCATCATGTTTATCTCAAAATTCTTTTTGTCTATTTTCATGGGCTTATACCAGAAACTTTTAAGAACTTATTTTCTGTAGTCCCATTGAAAATTTTACAAACCACCTTTCCTCAAGTTCTGCTACAGAATTTTGCTTTTCCTTATTAACAGACTCTTCATTTATCTTTTCGTACTATGCGCTGTCACACACTGTTTTGTTTGAGAACATGACTCTCATCCCCAACCATGAAAACAATTTTGCTATCAGTATTAAAATCCTGTGAATGTCAGAGCAAATAGGACAATCTGGGAAGTTGTGGATAGCTCCACTGTAAAGGTCAAACCTGTAGACACTGCACTAGATGAACAATGTACGGCACTGCAGGGACTCAGAATACCTGTCTAAATCAATGAGTAATGAACTAAACCCAGAAGTGATTTTTGGACACAAAGGTCCAAGGTGATGCACCTGAGGTTGCTTTTACCTGCATTACCGCTTTTACTTTAGTATCATAAAGGCTGCCAAGAACTCCATGGCCTCCCAGCATCTCTTGTCTTTCAAAACTAGCCCTAAACCTTTCTGTGTTGCTAAGGCAAACAGAGACCCAGCCATTATGGTAAGCAGATACGACTTGCCAGAAAGACTTACCTTCATGGCAAGTCTGGGTAATTGTCTCCTCTGCGACAAAGGCCCCCTCCTGACTCTGAGGTTTCATCAGAGGTCATGATGTACAGTTAGTTCAGTGATGAATAGTTCACCATTGCTTCTGTGTAACAGGCTACAACACCAGGCAGGTTTTACTACTGATTTTTAGTTAAGATCTTTTCTGAAGCTCTTGATGCTATTGAATGGGTACTGTTGCTTCGATGGCAGTAGGTGATGTGAGTGGGCCATGGTTTTAGTCCGTTCATGGCAGAAACAAAGAAGACTGTAGAAACATCTGAGTGTACATTGCTAGACTGACATATGTTGTTCCTTGAAGCCTTACCTGTTTTCTGTCTTCTTCAATGTGTTCATGAGACATTTCATGGCACATATGCTATCGTAGAATCTCAGCACTTCAGCAACTGAGCTGTGTTTATCCTTACAACCTGCCGTGACTAAAACAGCATTTTTATCCTTATGTTTTTTAAAGAGTGAAAAATTGCCAGGAAGTTAGCAAGTGACTGGATGAAGATGACAGAGCTATTGCAGGCTAGGAAATCCTAAATCCAAAACTCATATGGTAACAATTATACCATCCTTCCTCCAAGACTGTATAAAGAGACACTTTCTAGAGAGCCATTTGATGGAAGGAAACCTGTATTTTCTTCTGGTTTCTACTCGCGAGGAAACATGGTTTGAGGCAACATGCAGCAAGAAAATCTTTGCTGTGTTTTCACCAGGCTATTTGTAGACATACGAATGGGATGTAGGCATTTTCTGTGCAATGCATCCTAATTTCTGGGTGGACTTTAATTATCTTCTGATGAACCTGAAGCAGCAAAGAAAGGTGCATTTGTTCACCCCTCTCTTTTTGGAAAGCAGAGGAAGTGGACATATGAATAGTCACAAATATTTAATTTCCAGAGCTGGCTTCAGATAACATAGCTCTAATCAAGATTTTCTGAGACTCTGTGGGTGAAAGGAGATGTATTTCTGTATAGCCTGGCACTGAAGATGTAGGATATGTAGGATTGACTCCACACTTTATCGAAGTCTTCTAATCCATCTGTCTTTTTTGAACAAAATAAATATTTGGAAAGTCTGTGGTGATAGATCTCGAAGAATGGTTGGTCATGGGGAAGCATTACAGAGTCGGGGTCACTGCAATGCTGAGATCAGTCCTAAACCTTTTGTTATTCAACACTGTTATCAGAACCCTTTTTACAAAGATAAAAGAGTTTCTGTTTATAATTCTATGCTGCCCCAAGGATTACTGAAGGCCTCCACACTATTTAGTAATTTCTGCTGGGCAAGCAGAAGAACATCCACTTAAACCAAGTAAGCTTTAGTGCATTAAAAGTAAATCATACACCAAAGACAGCAGGCTGCTGTCCTTTCTCCACCGGATGGGACACCTCAGACACTAGCTTTGACCTGGGAAAACTTAAGGTGGTGGCTCTCATCCAAGGGGCTTCATCCTCTCAAAAGAATGTTATCGAAAAGCTGCTCCACTAAGCTTACCTCACTTCAGTGTGTGCGTTACGGGATCAAAGCATTTGCTGTCTTGTTATCTATCAGAGAGGTGATCTACTTGTGGTGAGAAACTCTTCTGTGGGGAGAGAGTAGTAGCTAGTAAAAGAGAATTTAATGTAGTGGAGAAAGGCATAACTGGCTGGAGCTGTAGTGCAGGGAGGGTAATATTTCTGGAATAAACCATCAGGGCAGAATATGGAGTTTCTATTTCTTGATGTTTTCATAACAAGACTGGATGTCCAGACAGACTAAAACATCTCAGTCAGACCAAAACCAACTGTTCTTGGGTCAGATGCAAGTGTAGGATCTGTCTACCTTGGACATCTCAGGGACTCATTAGGTAACAAAATGAATCCTATAGAAATCTATAGAAAAGATGAAGTTTCTGCAATGTTTTTTGTAAACAGAATCGATAAACTGAACTGTCCCTGGTGCTACTCAGAGGCATCCTCTGAAGGACCATGGGTCCATTTGCACCTCAGTAGCTGCTCAAACACCCTCTCTTCCAGCTGCAGCAGCCACAGGCAGCCGGGTGTTCTACAGGGGCCTGCTTCCAAGTCCCTGCGGGCAGCAAGTCCATCGTGCTGGGCTGCTGGGGCTGCTGCAACACTTCCAAATCTGAAAGGAGGCTTCTTTAGAAATAATTTTGTATCTTTACCAATTACACTTATGTTTGTGATTTAATGAAGCCCGTTTTGAGACTGACATGTATGAAGTCACTTCTTCGCTTGTTTTTATTTCTATGAAACATATCCATTAGTAACACCAAATAAGAGGTTTCTTTTACACCTGCCCTTATACATGGATGGGTAGAAACCAATAAAGTTTAGAAATAAACATCCCTATATGGACAATGCAAGCAAAATTTACACTGCAGGCAGAAAACAGTCACAAAAGGAGATGTTTTAAATGCTCCACAGCCTAGCAATTAAAGGAGATTTCTAAGCATGCAGCAAGGGCAGTCCATCAGCTGGTCATCAGAGAGACCTTCCAGAAACTTCTTCCTAAAAGGAACAACTGGGCATGTGAATGGAACCTCTGGCGAGGGCAGACGGCTGTGTGCAGGTGTGAGGTGGCTCAGTGTGCAAGTCTGATAGGCTCACTGCCCACTGTAAGGAGGAAGGTTGCCAGCATGGGGCAACATTGGCTGTTGAGGCATTTGACAGGAGCTAGAGACAAGACAGGCACATAATTCAACACATTTTTAGCCTGGTGTTTACATAAGTAATCTACTTTTTGCAGTTATGCCCTATGCTGTTGGTCACCTGGGGCCATGTCTGAGGCTAGCAACATCACAGCCCTTGGGGGGACCATCGGACACCTGAATTTTTGTGTTTTGACTGCAGGGCAGAGCTGCCCAAGTAGGTGAGCAGGAGGTGCCATGGGCTTTCAGGGTGCAGGGCTAACGGCTGTGATGGCTGTGGGGAGCACTGACTGGGCCTGTCAAAGCACCCTGCCCTGATGCCCTGTCAGCAAACTGGGAGGGTTGCCAGCTGAGTCCCAGGAGTAGGTTCCTGTACTGCTGTAACATCTTTCTCCTGAGGTAATTTTTCACTGGTGAGAAGTTTCATTTAGCTGTTCCTTCCCCAGAAGTTTTAATGATATCTAGTGCAGGCAGTTGTTCTGGATCATGAGATGGTATTTAAATTTGTGTTGGTGTGAGACCTTCGCCCTCTTGCTCACCTTTCTGTGCAAATCCTGTCCTGCCCCTTTTCTGAGGTGAATTTGGCTTTGTCAGTGACTGATTGCTGTCTGCTGAACATTCTCCTCACTGCTTCCAGCAAGTAACGTAAATGGACCCCGAACAGGTCTCCGGCATGTGAAATTGCTGTAGATGATTTATTTATTCCTGCACACCCTTTGGAGAGTTTTTTCTCTCCTAGGGAAGTTGTCCAATGAATGACACACTCAGACAGGGCAGTTACTGGCACATCTTTTCTGATGCAATGGATAGCCTGGAGCATTCCTGCTTCCTTCTCTGAAGTGAAACAGGCCAGGTGTGACAAGAGGTACAGTGTAGTTGTACAGTGTAGTGCAGGACCACCCACAGGGCACGTGCAAGGGCTCCTGCCCAGGCCCCTGGCCAAAGCATGATAGCAAGTTTGCCACCTCTGGAGACCACCCAAGAAGTGGCTGCTCCTGCCGAGGGCACTGAGGGCTATCAGGGAGAATCCCACCAACTTTACAGCTGTGGCTTGTGGATATGACACCACATCTCTGAGTGGGGCAGCACAGAGCAACACTGAGGGCTGGCTGCCTTTTGAATAAGGCTTATCAATCATTTCATGATGGCTATTCCCATCTGCATAAAGCAAGGAGTCATATTTATTCTCTTTTTACTAGTGCCTTTAACTTTTAAATAGACCAGAAGAAAATTGGTTTTGTACGGCTTCTCTCACTCTTGCATATTCCAAAGCACTTTCACAGAGCAGTTAAATTAGGATATAGTGCTGGTAATGCAGTGACTCTGGGCAAATGGGGCAGTCTGAACTGCGCCATTTATCACAGCACCCACCTCCACTGGATGTGATGTGCCTGCCTTTTGATCTTTTTTGATAGCTATTCCATACCTGCCCTTGATTTTGACTGACTAAATCCAACCTATTAAATCTGTGCCTCAGTGCTTCTTTAAAACACTTTTAAAGAGAATGTTTAGCACTTGTAAAAGTTGCCAGATTAGGGCAGGTTTGTGAAATATACAGTTTTATTCCCTAATAGCAATGCCAAGGCATTCAAATATTCAAGGGGATTGTAAGAAACATCAAATCAGCAGCTGAGCTCTCCTGAGCTTTGTCTGTCTGTAGGGAAGACTGTCCTGATTCGGTGTCCTTTTATTGTAAAAAGTTTTATTCCCAGCGATAAAGAAAAGGGCTTTTTCCTTGCAGGAGATAAATTTTGAAAATAAAGCACAACTCTCTTTCCTTGCAAATATCTTTATTTACCTGTAAAATACTGGGCCTCCTGCATCTGTGGGAGTCACGCAGGTGCTGCTGGTTCCTCTGCATTGGTGGGCAGTGGGGATGTTGACACCAACAGTGGGCAGCATAGAGCAGCTGCCCAATTATGGGAGCTGCCTCAGCCAGCCAGCCTCAGGAGAAACAAATACCTTTTTACCAGCTTTTTAACCCAATCAGTGCTGCAGAGCAGTGTGGTGGTGGCTAGGCCCGCAGATGGGTCAGCCACACCCGGGACCGAAGAGTTGGTGGGCCAGGGGGCCCAAGTATTGTATAGAAGAGAGGGCTTCGAGGTCCAGATCAAGATCTGCCCCTAGGATGATTAGGAAGGTCTCTCCCATCCAGGCCCTGCTAAGTTGTGTCCCCCTATTCAGTTGGTTTATCCCTGTCAATCTATGTTCCCTTTATGGTTATGTTCTGGAAAGTTCTCCATTCCTCGATACCCCATTGGCCCTGTTCCCCTGCTCCTCCTCTCACCTACCCTTATTGGTTCTGGGTATTGTAATCCCGCCTTTCCTCCTCCCTCTTGCCCTCACGTGATTGGCCCTCAGTGTTCTCTCCGCCCCTTGTCTGTGCTATATAAAACCTTGTGTCACCCTATTCTTTTGGCTCTCCTTCCCTGACTCTCCAGAAAACACTCCCTTTTGAAACATCATAAGGAGAGTCCACCTTGAAACTCTTTACCCCCCGTCTTAAGGCGCTGGGTTGTGCGAGTGCAAAGCCAACGCACCTGCTTGCGCGGGTGTGATGAGGCCACAGCGCACTGCGCTGAGGCACCGGACGCGGGACAGCTCTTGCGAAGGTTGCAGCATTTACCACCGAGAGTGTGCCGCAACAGAGCAGCAGGTGGTTCTTTCTCAATAAATCAGAGCCAAGGCTGTGGCAGCTGCAGGAAGCTTTCAGATATTATTATTCATACTGAAATACTGGCAAAAGAGTTTATTAATAGCCATATACTCCTAAACACACTGTTCCATACCAGCTCGTAACTCTTGTGATAATTCATTTTTTGTCCTCCCATTCTTGCCTCTAAAGTGAAATAGCAAATGATTATTTCTGTACCCCAGAATCTTTCCATTAATCTTCATTAATTATTGTTTCTGTCACTTTCAAGCTGATTCTGTAAAACCAGTGCTTGTGTAACTGACCAAATCCCTCTCTCATTTCCTCTTAGGCTACATTATGGATGTCAAGTGTGAACAGAATCCCCCTGAAGTGTGAGTAAAACCTGAATATGGCTCAAAGACTATGCTATGCTAAAAGATTTCTTATTCTATTACAGGTTGTATCCAGTATTTTTCGTGGAAGAAATAATGAACTGAACAGAAATGGGGTATCTTACCTCTGAAAAATCATCAGGAGAACATATAACGGATACAGTTGAAAGACATATTATTTAGGGTTTAAAAAGAAAACTAAAAGAAAACCAAAGTCTTTAGGTCTGGTATAAAATGAGAAGCAGACTGTATTCTAGCACAGACCACTGATGGTTAAATTCTTCTTTCAGACTTTCGTAAATCAGAGTAGCCTCACAGACTTTAATAGAGTCATGCCAAAATTACACTGGTGTCGTCAGCTCATTTTGGCCTTACAAACTTGGCATTTGTCATTGTAGATCTGATCCAAACTCTGTGGAACCCCTTGGGAATCTTTATATTCAGATAATGGGATTTGGATTGGATGGTATAAGTTTAACATGAATCATAATTAGCTCAGTTTGGAATTTTTATGACTCATAATATGCAAGAGAGCCACGTGAGCCAGCTGGAGCATTGATCTTGTTTCTTACGAATGGAAGTAAAAGCATGAAGCGTTTCACTTAGTCTGCCTAATTTCAATCAGATGGTACCTAAGTAATTACCAAATCAGAACAAGCTTGAGCCCTGACCTCATATCATGGGTTCTCTCTCCTGGTGCCAGGTCTCCAGTAAAGTGATTCTTATCTTTTACTTCTCATGAGCCTTGACCATTCATAACACTCATCTCATAATGTTGATGTCATTAATTGCATTAGTACTTAATATGCTACAGAAATAGCATTTTCTTGTCTACTATGTTTGCTTAGTTCATTATGTTCTGTGCCTATAGTGGGCAAGAGGACCCAGAGGTCACAAGGCCGTTTCTGATCTTATTTACATTGGAGTTGCATCAATAGAATTTGATGAACTTTGGTGAAATTATTCTTGGTATGTAGTAGTGCAGCACAAATACAAGTCTAAGGTCTATTGTAATTCTGTTGATCTGCTAGAATGGCATTGCTAATGCTGAGGGTAAGAGGGAACTGTAGTTGACATGTATATGTGTATATTTACATAATGATTCTTTAAAATGGCTGTTAATTTTCAAAAGGAAAAAACCTGTTCTCTGTTCATTGGGAATTTTCTGGAGATATTAGACTGGTGTTAACAGCAGCAAAATTTAGCCCAGTGTATTGCATGCTTGGAAGAAAAATGACACATGAGAAGTACATGCATCCCTTTTCCAAAGTTCTCGTGGAGTAGAAAATGTCTGTAACCTTTTGTACTGAAGAAAGAAAACCAGCTTACTGCCAATTTGTATGGAGAGAAGAAGTCTTTCTTCTAGTCTTCATCTAAGAAACAAGCAGATGAAAGGAAATGATGCTTTTGTATCAATATCACATAAAGGGTAATGAAATTGGAAATAGATTAATGATTTATTGTTGTTCCAGCAGCACTCTTAAGTACATGGGAAAATTGGCTTTCAGTATATACAGTAGCTGCTTATATAGCATGACTAAAGAAAGACCCTGTGAATATGAAAGGTCCCAGATGAATGAGGCCTGAAATGGAAAACCTCTATTTCTGCTGCAGGCAGGATTGTGTGGCTTTCGCGTGCCTTGCCAGTAATTTGCCAACATTTACATTTGATCTTTGGCTTGCAGAAGCGTTGATTTAGTAGGCTGTGTAGGCCCCTTTCCCCAACTGCCATTTGCACCAATAAAAATAATTATTTTACAACCATCCTTTTTTCTAGGTGTCAAGCAGGAAAGCCTTCACCTGGGAAAAGGGGAGAAGTGATGGTAAAAATCCCGTGCAAGATTTCACATCTCTTACTACACTGAAGAAAATGAGAGGTGCATCTCTTGGCTGCAGAACAACTATTTCACCATGGAGGGGAGGAAGGTGTCCTAAGTAGCCAGGAGTGGGAGAGTATTTGCTAGCAGAGGAGACCTGGGCCTGGAGAGCATAGGGAAGGGGCAGCCCCATTTTTGAGTGTTGCCTGTCGTCATCCCCAGTGGAGCTGCTGTGCCTGTGCAAGAACAAGTCTCCCCTTCTAAGTGAATGACCTGACTACTGGAGTCTTTTTGTTAGGATGAGTCGCAACCACTTTCCTAAGACCTTGGTGCTTGTGACCTAGAACGTGAAAGAAGATGAAATCTTGAAATGCTGTGTGAGGCTGGAAAGCCTTGTTTCTAAACCTGGTTTGAAGCAGCACCAGCCTGCTTGAGGTGTTGTCTCTCTATGCCAACATGTGTGAGGAGGAGCAGGCTTGGGTGCAAAAAGCACATGTGCTCTTTGTGAGGCCCCAGCTGGTAAGGAGGTATGTGGTACAATTTATTTTCTGAATTAATATTCCTTGAGCAGGCCCTGGGACTGTATTTGTTTCTTAGATCTCTCCGGTTAATGAAACGGCCGAATACAATTGTCTGGCAATAGAATTGCACTTCAGCAATACAAACAAAAAGACACTAATTTACATTTGTGCCAATACCATTAATGTAAATTGCCTATTAGCTATTTATGCTAAAAGGCTGTAATAAAAATCATAAAGGTAGTTTTATTAACTACATTTTGCTGTATGAAATCCATGCTAGAAGGCATGCTTTGCAATCAGTTGCAATCAGGCAATATGGCATTTGCTCCACCTAACTAACATATTTATAAACAAATTACTATCCCTTTTTCTTCACTTTGCATTTTATAACACATCACTGCTATGAATTTAATAGGACAATGCTTTTGCAATGTTTTTGTAATTCAATAGCAATGTTGTATTGTTTTTTATCCTATTGTTCTCATGCATATGTAGGAAAGGGTAATTAAAGAAAAAATAGCATTTACAAACAATTATAATGCAGGAATAACAAGGAGAGAAATGTGTTTCAGTCATTGCTTTTAAATAGGGAGGCGAGGAAGACTGGCAATAGCAGGAAAACAGAGTGGCACCTGATCTGCCCTTCTGGTTTTAGTCTCTTCATGCATCTGTGGGAATTTTTTCTGGGTTGCAGGGGCCAGATTTTCCATTATATGGTGCTGTAATACCCACACTGATGGAAGGGAGAGCCTGTAACCTCTTTGATTTCTGGCACGGCCGTTCCAGTGTCATGCTATGTCACCTGGGTCTCCTCCTGAGCCTTTCTGCAGCACTTGGGTACTGGGTCCCCAGCTGCCCCAAAAGTCAGGCATGCAGGCAGTAATGGCAAGAGAAAAGGATGAGTTAAGTCTGCTGGAATGAGGAGAAAGTATGTTGGAAATGGCATGCTCTTCGGAAAGAAGGCCTGAGGTATGTGTGCATACAAATGGGACACCATGCCTGCCTCCCTCTGCCATGTTGCATAAGCATTTCTGTGAAGTGATGGAGAAGATTAAAATATTGCACGAGGTGCCCAGTCCCAGACATTTCAGTTCATGATCTCACTGGGGCTAGACTTGGACAAGTCTTTCTTCTGGCAACAGACCCAGATAGCAACACTGACCTCCAGCTCTCCTTGTTCCAGGTGCCTTGGCAAGCAAAGTATCACAAAACCAGCTTCCCAAAACCCAACGCAGGAGAGCAGACCAGCTTGACTCAAGTTGGTCTCACAATCCAGTTGTACACATCCCAACCAGCTGGCCTGGTGCAACTGAGGGGGCTGTGTGAAGACCTTCCCTGTGGCAGGATGATGTGCCTGTGTGTGATTCCTGCTTTCTGCCCCGCTCATCATCACATCAGGCGTTCAAGGCTGACGTTCTGCTCTGTTCCTCTCCCAGGAGGAGCTGCATTTGAAAGTTTGGTGTCAATTCCTTGGCATGGGAGCAGCTCCAGGATGTTTTGGACCTGAGGAGACATTTTGAGCAAACAAAAGGTGCTGGAGTGTGGTTTGAGGTTATCAGATGAACCTGGTTCAGTTACCTGCCCCTTTCAGGTAGTGCTTCAGGCATCCAAACCACATCTTCTGGTTTGGCTTCACCACCACACAGATGCAGTGTCAGCCAGGTATTTGGGTTCCTCACTTACTCTTTTGACTAATGCTCCTTTGGGGAAGGTAGGATGAGAGAGGTGAAGATGCATGCTTTTCTTTTTCCAGAAATTAAGAGTTTTTAATTCAAACAAAACTGCAATATCCCTAATAGTAACTCTAAATTTAGAGGTTGGTTTCTTATTTCTGTAAAGAATGTATTCTGATGAATGAAAATATCTTCAGTTTAATGAATTCACATATCCCCATGGAGTTTCAGTGTTTCACATTGGAATTAGAAGTTCACATTACATTATATTCTTAAATTATAGTGTCATCTAACCCAGCTATGTCTGATCTCTAATAGGCTGACGTTAGTTATTTTAAGGGAAATTAACTACTTTGGAAAAGAGGGAGGTAAATCTACTTTTTGTTCAAAGAGATTTATAAAGTCGTGATAACTAATAGGTAGTGACTAGCTCTCTGTGTAGGAATACTGTTACCCCAAGTATATTGGCATTCTCCATATGAGGATGTGTAGGAGACTCTGAGCATATATGTTCTGTGACACGAAATAATCTGGTGCTCCTTTGGTAAGGAAGAGCAGTAGACTGTTTTTGTGGTGAGTTGATATTAGAGGCTCTTTGGTTGTTTGTGTCCACTGACCCTGCAGTAGGTTGTTCTTAGAGGGTTCGTGTTGATAACTGGTAAGGGGGTGCCACACTATCCTCTGACCACTTGCTTGAGAGTCAGCACTGGTGGCTCTGGCTGCAGGGTAGAGCACGAAAAACAAGTTAATAATTGACCTATTGTCCTTGTTTTTTATTCTTGGGACTACAGACATAGAAATGATAACATCTGTTTTTTCAAAAACTTCTTATAATGAATAGAATGTTTTTACATCTCATGTTAAAAACAACAGACATAGTAGGTCAAGGAATGAGTGATTTGCTGTCTCTTTTTAATGAGCGTTCTTTAAAGAAGGAGAGATCAGATACTGCTAGGGAGGATCATGCAGCATTCAAAAACTTTGTGAATCAACCGCAACAAGCTGAGACTGCCATTTTTTGTATGACTTTCCAAGTTCACATAAAGGTTGCATGGCTACAAAGATGAAAAGCACTCATCTGTTTTTTTCTACTACAGCCTTTTTCCATTACTAAAAATGAGGATTGTGATGAATCATGTCTTCAGATGAACATCAAACACAAGTCTGTAGTCTTCACTGAGCATTAAATATAGATGTGAATATAAATAGAGAAGAAGAGGTTATTATGTAGGAAGAAGGAGGATAATAGCTAGGCACAAGTCAGATATTTAATATGTGCTTGCTATTCTTTCAGTATCCTACATTCTTTTGTTTGTGGAGAAGAGAGCGATGGATTAGCCTGACCCTGTTGTGGTCTATAGGCTTTCAGCAGAAAATTAGGATGAATAGTTACTATTATCTATGAAGCAATTGTGCTTCTGCTCTATCTCTGTAAATACCTGAATGGATATTTCATCCAGCTTTGTACTTACATGTCTTCATTCAGCAGTATTTTGTGTCATGGCACAGAGGAACCCCGGAGTTTAAATTTTCCTCATTCATCAAGCAGCCTGGTTGCAGAGAGCCTGCAATTGAACCTGGTCTTACCACCCTCATCTCTGCTCAAGACCTCAGGGCTCTGCTCTTCCCTCCAAGCCCTGTGCAAGCAGCTACAAGCAGTGCTCTGCTTTTCCTCATTTGATACACAGTGTGAGCAGGTTTTGTCTCTGAGGCAGATTTGTCTAAGCATGTCTGTTCAGCATGCTGCCACTACACGGCAGTGTTTGGCTTGCAGGGGGACTCCTGGCTGTGTCTTGTTTGAAGACTGTGCCTCCAAAGGCCTCAGTGCTCAGCTCATGTATTGGACTTCAAGACTACTACCACAACCAAATTCAGTGATTTGTCTCTCTTGGTTATATTCAAAAAATTCTGGATATAAATACTGAGATCACTGCCTCAGCTGGACCCCCAGCCTGCCTGGCTTGTTGCAGACTATAGACTGAAAATGGGATGATCTGTTGATCCTCCGTATGTGGTTTGAGGGTAGAACCTGAGAAATGTGTTACAGAATACCTTCCTATGAAGGTATTCTTCCTACCAATGAAGACTTGCATGTTGCAGGCAACCATTTCAACCAGGCTAAGGTCAAACTTATCACCAGCCAACTTCCCCTTGGTAGGGGGGTGCTTGTCACCCAATCACTCATAGAATCGGATCTTACTGTACGTTAATGTATATCAAATCACTGTTATCTGTTTCATGTAACATTTCAATCATCCTTCTCTTCTTCTATTGAGAAAATACCAAAAGCCTTGTTCATTAAACCATCCATGCTAGTCACCTTTTCTCCACAGATTACCCAAAACTATATTGCGCTGAAATAGCAACACATTTACACCTTTTGAGGATGGAGTTGGGACACTTTTCTTTGTAACTTTGTCGGGTTCCTAGAATACAAAGATTTAAAGACCTGGTTCATCTAGTTATTCAATGTTAGAAACTTAACAGTGAGATATAATGGAAGAGCCTTCAATGATTAAAAGTACTTTGTAATTCTAGGTTAAGACAGGAAACTTTTTCTAAAACCATTTAACACTTTGAAAAGAGAATCAAAAGTCATAGTTCAAATACAGCCCCTTTAATTAAGTCTTCCAAAGATAAAAAAGATAGTCTAGAAACTCTACGAAGATATTTCTAGCAGAAAAAAGTCATACTGACTTTTCATATATGTGTCTTCAGTGGATGACTTCAAGGATCAGAAGAGCCCTTAATGATTGGACTTAATTGTTACTCATCAACACCACTGCACCATCTGTCTGGAAGTGGTAATTTTCTGTGATAGCTGTATAATACCACAACAGCAGTGCTTTTCAAATATCAGGATATTAAATTAATCATGAAGGGGTTTTCATTAGCACTGGGAAAAACTGCCTCTATTTAAAAGACTTTCTTTAAAAAAAATATCTGGTCAAGGATCATTTCAACTTTTCAAGGAAACTCAAATGCGTATGATAAGCTCAGCAAGGCTGCTGTGCCATGTGCTGGTCCTGACCCCTCAGGGAATTCCTATCAGCAATATTTCTGGTCTTTCCCTGGAGATGCTTCTTGCTTTAAACTTCTCATTTTCTCCTGCTTATGGTAGGGCACAGCATTTCCTTCGAACTCTTTACTTGGCTTTAGTTGCTTATAAATTCAAAAATACTGCTGTGTACTTCACAAAACCTTTCCATTTGATCTACTTTGATAATGACCCTTCATCAAAAGATGAAAATTTCTCATCAAAAAGAGATGGTAGTAGGGTTTTGAGGTGTCTCTGCTAAATTGTAGAGGAATACAGAGTCCAGGCAAAACATTTTCCCGTTATCTTCAGTACCTGCCAAAGGTTTGAAGTTACTTGCCTTGGGAGTGCAAGTAATAGCTGAAAGTATAGCTGAGCCTTTGCAGACAAAGAAGAGCACATAGGAGAGACCTGATAACTTCATGGAGACTGGGGAAAAGGATTATTTCAGCATATTGTGTTCAGGTACAGATAGAGCACAATCCTTCCAAGCGTGCAGCCATTTGAGGTATGTGGAAATGAAGCATGCACATTCTGGGAAACTTCTCTGAGACTAACTTTTTGTTTCTGATTTGACTTAAAGAAGATGTGGGTACCTATCAATATGGTATAATTCTAGTATCTGTAGGGTTTTACTGCCTGTGAAACATGTGAAAACTTAAAGTCTGGAAAGACTCTCAAGAGCTCTCTATGTCCATCTCCTTCCACTGTGACTAGATGGGTTACTTTTGTTATCATCCCTCCGCACAAGGCTTTACAGGCAGCCTTTGCAGGTCAGTTGTTGTTCCAGGGCTTCCCTGTGCTTGCTCCTCGAGAGCTTCTCACAATGTCCAGCTTGTATCTAGCTACCCCGCTGAATAGGCCCACTCAGTCTGGTCTGTTCCACCATGGGCATGGGGACAGCTGGTTTGTTTCCTCTTTGCTGTAACCCTTCATGTGTCTGAAGTTGAATTCCCTGCAGACGCATTCTTGATCAGTGCTTTAGAGATAACATTCTCCACAAGTGTGGGTCCTCAAGGCTTTCAGAAAGGCAGTGGAAAGCAACAGCTGTCTAAACTCTTCCTACTGCTGCTAATAAACTTCCCACTCTTGCCCCTGAGCTGTCTGATGGCACATGCTGTGAAATGTCAGAAAAGGAAAGCCCCTTTGGCAGAGAGCCTGTCTTTTCCTTGCGTGGCTGAGAAGGACTATGAACCTGTCTGGGCTGCTGTAATGATGCTAAGAGTGGCTCTTTGTACTGCTGCCCAACCAGCAGCCCACGCAAGCCTGCAATTGTCCTCTTACCCACTGTCTGAACACACGGCTGCTAATCCTCTCCAAAACGCCTGTTTATAGTCTAGGTATCACTCCCTGTTGGACTTTACTGTTACTATTGAGAGTTGGCTATTGGCACTTTGAGTTCCAGTCTGCCCAGGAATTAAAATACATGCTTTTTTTAATTCTTGCCTTGTCTTTTCTTGCATATGGTGGGATATGACAGTTTTTCTGTCCACAACCAGAAGAAATCAGCACTGTTACAAAGCCTGTACTGAAAGCAGTTAGGCCACCTTGTGTGCTCTTACAAGCACTAGGATGAAGTTTGAGCATCATCAACACATGAATGACATTATTACAATGATTCCTTATTTAAATACTTAATTTTTAAGTGCTTCTTTGTTCCATAGCTGAAATTGCTTACGTGAAATGTATGAGCCAATTGCTTCTGCCCTATTGATGAGACCAGGAGATGAACACAGGAATAACTCCATGGGCAGTGGGATCACATACCTGCTGACAGATTTCATAACAATATTTGTGTTATATATGGGAAGATCCTGGCATAAAAAGTATGTCTGGATGTATCTCAACTACCTTATTCTTAAAGCCGCTAAGAATGAAGAGTGACTTCACACTTCTGCTTTTCAGCTTCACTATCTATTGTCTTCAAGAAAAGCACAAGAAAAGGGATCTTGAGCTCTTTCTTACAGGCTCTAATTTATATCCCAAGGTTTGAAAGTGAGATCCAGGCACCATGAGAGATAACAAATTGCAGTGATTTCAGCAGGCTGAGGACTTTCCGTGGAAGGATTTTCTGAGGCTTATCTGCACTTACTTTGGAATAGCAGAGCCTGGTGTTTGGAGTGTCCTCATCATCCCCAATGGCACAGTTGGGGAATCAGTTTACCATCCCTGACACAGTCGTTGCTCTTTCTCATATTTTCTCACTTGGCTTTAGTTACTGATATTTTTCTTTCATCATGTATCTTTTATTTTTCTTTTTATTTCTTAAAATTCTCCCAATGTCAACAAGAGTCACTTTCTGCAGGAGCAAAGGGGAAAAGTGTATGCACCTTGTATTTTACCTTGTTTGAGGTTAATGAACCAATTGATGTGTAAGCAGTGTAACTACTAAAAGCTGCTTTCTGCACCTTTAAATTACACCTAAAAATTATTAATCAGTATCCCATGAAAAACTGAAGTGTATTTTACAGCAGCAAAGTCTCTCGAAAGCAAGAGACAAGAATGATCTGTTGTGTATAAATTTGTCTCTTTCTATCTCCTTTCTATCTCTGCTTTTGGGTTATTATGCTGTTAAGAATAAGATTTAAAACCTTGCCAAGTCAGGAGCTATAAAATTATAATATCAATGACATTTGAAAAAAGTGGGATTTCATGTACAGCCTCCTTGATTTCAGCATGTAATGTTACATAGAAGAACCGGGCCTATAGAGGGTTCTCTGAAAGATGCTTAGTTTCCAGTTGCTGAGGAAGATATGAGAGAGACCAGTGTAGAGTGGGAAGTCCTTGGGGCATGAGCATGTGATTCTCTCCCTCCCTGGAGAGAGGGCTGTTCCCAAAGCCTTACTGAAGATACTTAAACACATTCAACAACAGAAATATGCATCGCATGCCTAAGTCCTGTTCCTGCAGTGCTACTGGTGAAGACAAATCGCTTCTGATAGGGGTTATATAGGATTCTTCCTATCTCAGGAGCACCAAGTGGGGACTCCTTACCCCAGACCTGTAAGCAGGAGTGTGAGGGTGCATGGCTTCCTGTGTCACCTCCCCTGGGTACAGCTTCTACCAGATCTGTGAAGCCATATGGAAAATATTAGAAAAAGTCAGTTCATCTCTTGTTTTACTGGTCTGAGAAGCTCCTATGATGCAGCATACAGAAAAAAACAGGAAGGAATTTGCATGGTCTTTGGTGGGACTTTCCTGCTGCTGCTTCATATCAGGGAGAAATGTCTCTGGGTTCGGGGGAAACAAACAACTTGTGCCTTGCTCTAGGAAGTTATGACAGGGCAAGGGAAAGGAGGAAATACGATTCTGTCCAGAGTCTCTACCTATGTGCCTGGTGTCAGTTAGTAAGAGCTCATGCTGATTCATTACCAGTGGAAGTCATGAAAAAGGAATGAGAATGGAAAAACAGAAATGGAAGGGAAAATTCCTGTGGAGCATTCTATTTCTGTTTGTTGGTTTTTGTTTTTTTTTTTCTGTACTAATACGCATTGACTGACATTGGAACTCCTGCTCTCTAGAACATACATAGATCAGTTCAACTGCGTCCGTAGCATTTCTCATCCTACAGGAGAACACACAAAATTGTGTGGGGCAGGGAAACTTGGGAGCAGGTGTGCTGGCTGGATGGCCTTTTTGGTGCAGAGTAAAGCAGTGGGAAGGCAAAGAACCAGGGACAGTGTGGAAGGAGCAGGCATGCGCCAGAGATAAGCCCAGGACTAAAATATGACTACAACTAGTGCAAACCACTTGATGGAGTCTGAGTCTGAACTTAGGCATGGCTACCAATGACCATATACCTGTAGCCACTGCTGCCTCTGTTATTTTGGGATAATTTTTCAACTGCAGTAATTTTCTTTTTCTTTGGTGGACCCAAGGAAATAAACCATTTTGCCTGGCTGATATCACCTTTGGGATGTATTCTGAACACTTAAAGAATCACCTGGTGAGAGAAGGATCAGAATGTTCTTCGTCTTGACGGCTGCTATGCTCTTGATCTCTTAATATTTATTCTCTATGAGTGTCAATGAAGAATGGGCCTGGTGCCCAGATAGTTATAATCTGAGTCTACATGGCCAATCTGGCACATAATACGATGCATCGAAGTGACATTTTCATCTTTCAAAGTCTACTTCATTTTTGCTGGAGACATAATAGCAAAAACATCCACAAATGACATAATTTCTAAAACTTGTCCTGGAAGTTCCACTTTACTGAGGCTCTTGCAATATTTTTTTTCTGCATTCCATCTCACATTGTGAGCCTTTGAGTTTTAAGAGTTAGAGTGTGAAAAACCATTTTAATGGTTTGATCTGGGGTTTGACTAATCTGAAATGGAGCTTCCAGGGGGGACTCTTCTGTCTGACCTCAGAATCACTTACAACCCAATTCAACTTGAAAAGGTAGTGAGTCTCTGTCAATTTATCAGGGAACTGGGGTAAGATTAGTTCTTGTAATCACACTTGAGGAACCATGGTAATCTATCCTGCAAATTCTCAGGTGTGAGCTTAAATTTAGCTGTTCTTTTCAGTGAAGGTACTTGGGTATTTGAAATTCAGGAGGAGCTGATGAGTTTTCCAGAACTAGATCCTAATGAGCTTCTGAATTTGGTACAGTTCAAGTAATTTCAGAAATAGTAAGCAAAAATCATCTGTGTATTGTGCTCTAACTGAGAATACACCTTTAAGTTTTCTTTGTCTAGCAGCTTGCTGTGATACAAAACAGTCACATCTGTCTTTACTAGCACTCTCCATGACATCTTAATGAAAATTAAGAGATGCATGTTTCCTGTGCCAGCATCACCCTGGCATTTATTAACTGGCTGAGCTAAAAACTAGCCTTAGATAGAAATAATGAAAACATGAATCCAATGTGACTTGATGATCTCTGTAGTTAATAGTCTCATTAGTGATGTAACTGTTTTAAATGATGGTAGAATAACTCAATATGCACATTAATGTAACACACTGATAGATTATTAATTATCCAAATGCTGAACTAAATTAATCCCTTACATAATTCGAGGGAAGTCGCATCATGCCAGAAATAAAATTGATCCATATTATTCTCAGTGTTATTGTTATGGCTAAATTAATACTGGTTTACTATCTAAATATCTGATGAAAGCCCAGACAGTCTTCCTATACAATCAGAAAACCATGAAATGAATATCAGGGCCTTTTTTAGAGTTGTAGAGCTGGATGGCCTCAAGAGTTTGTGCAGCCCATTTCTTGCTGGAACACAGGAGCAATGATGCCCAGGTTATTCCTGGCTGATGTTTGTCTAGTCTGCTCTGAGGAAATCTTGAAAAATGGCAATTCCACGACTTTTCACGGCAATCTATTCCCCTGCTTGACATCTGTAGTGTACATAAATCACAGGACATTCAGAGATGCTGAAAGGCAGCCGGATGCCTGCCTCTTCTAACAATCAAAATATATTAGTGACTTAGATAATTTTGATGATTTGGGTATATGTGACCTTGATTTTTATTTGTTACCGGTTTGCAGGTCTATTCATTAATCAGATACATTGAAGTAAAACTAAAATCAGATTGTCTAGCATTACGCTCTGGATACTGATGTTATGATTTTAATACACAATAAATCCATCCAGAGGGTTGTTCTGTATTCTAACTTCTTGTTAGGTAGGTATGTGCTGAGTCTTGTGTGAATGCCTCTTACTCAAAACCAATGACATTGCTGAAGAACTCCTACCCAGAAAAAAAAAAACCTTTATGCAGCTAAAATTGAAGATTCAGAGGTCTGATTCTATCATAATTCCATAGTCAGAATAAGTTAATTTTCTCAGTACCCATTAGGGGACTAGTATTGTGGTGCTTTAATGCTATCAATGTTTTATACAGAATTGCCTTGACTGTCACAAATATCGGGAGAGTGCCTAACTGATTGTCAGACTCCTTAAGTAGCATTGATTTTACAGCTGCAATATTCAGATGATGAGGTAATTGCATCTTATCAGCTTATTGAAAAAGTCTTGTTAAAGCAGTCAATGGTCATGGACTTATCCAGCTTCCTCATTTCTCTTTTTTTCTGTTCTGGTTTTTCCTTTTTTATCTTTTTTTTTTTTTTTTTTAATCCATTGCATCTGAGTTCTGGAAGGTAGGATAGAGGTCATGTCATTGCTCTGTGTTCACAAATATACAAAGCTACCACTGTTTTTTCCTGTTCTTGGGAAAGATGTCAGTCTGTGGTAAGGTGCTGACAAACTTGGACGTCCTGTGGTGCTCACATGTCAGGCAGAGTAAGACAACAGTTTAGCTCTGGAGAGAACTTGCACATACAGGCACTTGCACTCTGCACACATGTGAAGTGGTATGGTACTTGCATGAGATACTTACGCCGACAGGCTTTGCAACGAAAACAGGTGTCCTGGGAGTCACTACTGGTGTGAAAACACAGGTTGCTCCGTGCTGTGAAACCACACTGTCTTTTGGTGCTTGCACTGGCAGGAATGTTATTAAACAGCAGATTGCCCATGCTGATTCATAGCGCTCGTGGCCATCCAACGGCACCCACAGCTCTGTGCTCCGTGCAATCCGTAACACCCTTGCCCCGGTCTGAGCTGTATCTCCACAAGAACCTCCTGTATTTCTGGCAATCGCCTATCGATCACCAACTGGCAGAAACTTTAATCTGATTACAAGCAATAAAACTGGTTTCTATCTCTGGCGCCTGACTCAGGTTTCAGAGCAAAGTAAAAAGTATGACATCACCCCTGCTTGCATCTGTGTTGGGTAGCTAATGAAATTACGTGAAGGGTTTGAAGACCATTAAAGTCAATGTTGATCCTCATTATTATTAAGAGCACTTTCCAATTTACTGCACCACAGGGCACTCTTGAAAGCATCATTTTTCAAAGGTGTGTGCATTGCATTGGATTGCAGCAAAGAGCCCTGCTGGTGGTAAAGGATGCCGGCAGAAGAGAGAATCAATTCTAAAATTAATTGGCTAAAAGTCTGCATAGCTCCTTTCCTGCACAGATCCACACCTCCCATTATTAGGTGATAATAGGCACGGTAGTGACCTTGGGATAAGAAAGCCCCAGGCTGGCGCTCGTGTCTGAGGAGTAAGTGGTTTGCAGAGGTTTCCTCCTGAAGCCTGCTGTGGCTCTGGGGCTGCATGTGGCATGGCTGAGCTCTGTGCAGGAGCACAAATGCCTTTAATTAATCCCAGCATAAGCCTGTGAGTCCTCCCTTTACCTGCTCCAGCATGATGGTTAGGATTTTTTTTCTTCCAAAAATTGATATTGACATTTTGAGGCTCAGACCAAAGATACTTGGATGCTTGGTGTTCACTTACATGAAATGCCTCTGATGCTAAGTATTTTCCATTCTGTAGCTGCTTGGGCTTCTCTGTTTTGTGCGAAGGTGAATTCAAGCTCACTATCAAAAAACTGAGATATTTCGTGTCAAAGTCTTTGTTCTGTTAAATTGTTATTGGAAAAAACCCTAAGGCATTCCCTTGAATATTTTGTTATCTGAATATTTATTGCATCTCATGACATTGTTTCCTCAGTCCACCAAAGGACAATTTTACTCCAGGTGGTGTAGATTTTTCATGAGCTTTATGAACAGGTAATACGGTTCTCTGTATTTTAGAACTTTGAAAAATGGAAGGAAGAACTTTTTGCATTGGTTGTGGTATGAGCAGGATGAACCTCTAGGGATCCCTGGATTTTGCTTAGGAGAAGGTGTCCCTGGTCAGGCTCAAGTTATACAAAAGGGCTTTACAGGCAACGACAAAAATAGAAACTGCTTATGTCACATGTGAGCTTTCAAAACCAGCTCAGGAAGGCTTAAAAACTTGAGCAAGCACACAAAGGTTTCATTAGCATAAGAGGTGGCAGGCAGACAGAGGCAGGGAAGGATGCAGATGTCTTCTCTGCAGGAGGTTTTGGGGTGGGTCTGCCCAAGTGTCTAACAGTGTTTTGGGGCTCAAACTGCCTGCTGTGTTAGGCAGTGCTGGCAATGGGACTACAGTCATCTTTGCTTCTCTGGTAAGTTTACCATGAAAAGGGTGTTCCCAGCACAGAGGAACAACTAGAAGTAATCTAGATACACTTCTACCATATCTTGACTTGTTGCTTCATTCTCTCAGCATCTGTTGTCTGTCTGCACAAGGCAGAGCAAAGCTTAGCTTGTTATATGTTTTCAACAGGATCATTTTTTTCATAGGAAGGCAGTTCCCAAGTTCAGGGGGGGAGAAGCCTCAGAGATGCTGTCCGCTAGCCTGCTTATCACACTAGCGTCATGAGCTTCTCTAAGAATCTGGCAGTAGCTCTGTAGCTCTGCTAGGCATCTTCTGGACAGGAATCATCCCTGGCTGATATATGCTCATAAACTGCTAGTACACAGCAACAGGTCTGAGGTAAGCACTTGGGGCCACTGGAACTTGGAGAAAAACATTTTATTTTATACAACCGTTTAATGGTGGAGATGAAATGCCCATCCATGCATTTCATTCCTACCTCCTGATGCATTCATGAAGAGAAGGAAGACATATCCATGGGAATCCTCATGAAGAGTTACTTCTGCTTTTCAGTTTTGCACTGCCTTGTCCCATCAGGCTCACAAAACCTTTTTAATGGTCTGTTCTGTCTAAGGAGGTGGCTGGGGGGGATAGTGTCCCTCCTAGAGTGAATAATGGTGCCTCGTTTTCCAAAGAGAGACAATTTACAATGGTGGAAATGGTATAAACAGAATGAGCGCATCATTTGAATCTCTTCTAAGCATCCCCGTATCAAATTTTTATTTTATTTGAAAGATGTATAACACCAGCCTTAGCACGACAGAGCAGCATCAATTAATACTGGCCAGATAAGGAACTGCATAAAGAGACAGAACAGAGATGGCCCTAAATAAAAAAAAATGGAACTACCAAGAGGTCTGCCTCTCATAAAAAAAATTAGTCTCCTTTCTGCAGACATCACAATCTCACAGTTGCTAAATACAAAAGGCAGAAGGCATAGAGGCAAAATTTTAAAATAATATGTGCTGTCGCTCAAGTGTATTTTTGTTACCTGTAACATCCTCCCTTAGTGTGAATTTGTATGGAGAGGACTCTTGCTAATGATAGGTTTTCTTACCAGGTACTTGCCATGCTGCAGCCTGGAGGCTCTGTCCTGGGCACAGGTGGGTGTAGCTCCCAAAACAGTCAGAGACAGCATGGTCAAAAGCAGTTAGGTATACTTTTCTGGATAGAAGCCATAGATTTTCTTTTTTTTTAATGTTGGAATTCCACTATGGAGACATTGAACATTGTGACTGCGTTAATATTAGAACCAATGTCCTGAAAATCAGAAATTCCAGTGAAATGGTGTACTATGCAAGGTATTTTCCAGCCCTTTGCACTACCATTGAAGCCTTCCATATATTTTGTTCCCTCATTTTCATATATATTATATTGCCCATCAGTGTGCTGCCGAGTGTTGCAAACCAGTGAGAGTTAGTGGTGTTCTGCTTGGAGGCAAAGTCCAACTACAAGCATTTGCTCTGTGCTTAAACCTTGTCTCTTTGAAATAGAGAAGTTCCCTTTAAAAACTGCACACACTGGTTTTCTCATTTAAGACAAATATCTGTTGAAGTACTGGTCAGTTTGCCCATGGACTAGGGCTTCAATGGTGCCTGCAAATCTGAAGAAAAGTCAGTCACTCAACTATGAAATTAAGAATATCTATTTGGAAAAAGCCTCCATTCCTTCCCTTAAAAAAATCCCTAACCTGCAAGGTCCTTAGGTTGGAGAAGGCACATATCACTGCAATGCAATCATGAATACGGCTCCAGAGCCATAGCATGTAACAGTTGTCTGGACACTTGAGGCAAATTTCTGACAAGCCTGACGAAAGCTCCTAGAGGCAAGCACTAGAAGAAGGTAATTACAAGGACAGTAGGTGCTGGCTTAAAATCCAACTGAGTATAGCCTGACAGCTAAATCTTTTTAGGCTTTGAGGTGTAGGGGAAGCCTTGGATGCCACAATAGGGTGAGGACAGGCTCATGGCTATACTTTCATGTGGAAAAGACCTTTCTGGGTGGTGCAGGAAGGTAAGGGGGTGAGCAAGCAATTTTGGTGATTTCTCTGCTCACCTTCCCTAATTAGGGAAGAATGCAAAAACTTGTTGGGCAGCCTTCTCATATAAGCAGCCAAGACATCTTGCCTTGCCCTTGCTGAGGCACTACATGTCAAGGATAAAAATCCTGATCAAAGATCCAGCCGAGGCTAGGTGAAGCAGCTCAAAAGTCTTAGCTTAGGACTGTCTTTCTCTGTCAATTGTACTTCTTGTGTTCAGTGAAGACCAATGGATCAGATGTTCCAACACAGCCTTAGGGAGAGCAGCTACTTTGACAGCAGCCTTCATTGTGAATATAATGAAAAATTAAAACTGTTGATGAAAACTTACGAGTTTACTTCAGAGTAAGACTTCTCAAACAGGGGTGCATGGATTACACAATCTGGTGCAGAGTTAGCTTCTGCTGGTAAGTGTTTACCTCAGCTGCTGCTCTCTATACCTTCCATTATTGGCTGTGGTATCCAGCAGAAATATTTAGGACATTGCTTCAAAACTGCATCCATAGCAGGAGGAAACATCCATTCAAAAAACAGTTTGGAGTTACCAAGGGAGCTCACGAGTATTAGCTATAGCAGACCTAATTAACAACCTGTATTTTGGAGTCTAGAGACTGCTCCCAGAAGACCTTGAGATATTCAGGTGGGTTTTTATAGGAGCCATTGTGAAGATATCGCTTGTTTAAGGCTTCAGCGGAAAGGTACAACCTGTGATTCAATCACTTTTGCTAGTCAGCAGTTTGGTGCCAGTCAAGCCAAGGAACAAGCTGCTATTTTATTTGCTTCCCTCAGTCTTTTCTCACATGTGTGTTCAACGACCTGTTCACTTACCTCTCATTAATCATAAATTCAATACCAGGCCCCCTGCTAGGTGGCAAGATTTCGCTGATACAGGTTTGTCTTAAAGAATTTGTTCAATAAATCTCTAACAGGATCTGTTTTGCTTTTAATTGCCAGCTGGCCCCTTTTCAGAATGCAAGAAATTTTCCTTCCTACATCATTGTTGCATCTTTAGTTGAGTGGAAAAAGACAAAAAATTAAAAAGGCCTAACTAGCATAAGGTAGAAGGATATTTTATAGAAATGCATGGATATACTGGAAAACACAACTCCTTCCCCTGGACTGATGTGGTTTGCATTTCAAGATTTGGGAGTCAGGTTCCTTCTTCATGTCCATCAGCCTGCGGGCTGTAGAACCATGCTTCAATCACAATCCAACAAAGTGCAAATTTTGTCACAGGTTAATTTAAAAGGGCTTCAAAACTAATTTACAAGCTAAACTGTGACATATTTCACTGGCAAACTTAGCATTTGTTTCAGAATAATTTACTGCCTGTATATTGGGTGTTCTATCTATACAAAACCATATTGCTGGCTGTTAAGTTATAAAAAATAGGAGAGTGAGAAAACATTCTAATTTCTCATCAGTGTAAGAAGAGATAAGAAAAAAATATTAACACATTGGATAATAGCTTTTAGGATATAATTGGATGAGTTTGCAAGAAAGGAGTCCTAGGCACTGATCCTAGCCTCTGTTAGAGCTGGAGTCTGTGTAACACAATATTCCCAATTTTGGGAATAATACACTTTTTAAGAAGCAGTTAATACAGGCCAGATTCTGCATGGATCTTCATAGCATGGATCTGGTATAATGTCATTAGTGTTAGTGGTGTCTCTGGGTTGTGTAAGTGTCACTGGATTGCAGTCAATGGGCAGGCACCATCTACAGCCTTGCTCCACATTCCATAGTCACAGTGCAGTGATACCTGGGGAACTAGTGAAAGGCAACATATGGCCAATACAGAAAGATGTATTTACACTGGGAAGTGAACAGTGGCCTGTTGAGACACTGCTTCAGTGAATCTCCTGGGAAACAATCCTTAAGAACAACGGGCTGCATGAAAGCTGGGCATACTTTAAGAAGAAAATCGTAAAGGCACAGGAGCAGGCCATCCCTGTGTGCCCAAAAATATAGTGGGGAAGAAGACTGGCCTTGCTTAACAGAGAAACTTTGCATGAATTCAAGGAAATAAAGAGACTTTTTGACCTTTGAAGAAGGGGCAGGCAACACTGGAAGAGTACAAGCAAGTCGTTAGATCATGTAGATAGACATTTAGAAAGGTGAAAGCTCAACTAGAACTCAATCTGGTCACTGCTGTGAAAGATAATAAAGAGTGTTCTTACAAATATTTCAGCAACAAAAGGAGGTCCAAGGAAAATCTCAGTCCATGATGGGACATAGGGGGAACGTTGTCACCAAGGTTAAAGAGAAGGCTGAGATACTTGATGCATTCTTTGCCTCGGCCTTTAACAGAAAGATCTGATATCCTCAGGACAACCAGCCCCTGAGCTGGTAGACAGGGAGCAGAATAGCCCCCCTCTAATCCAGGAGGAAGCAGTCAGTGACCTTCTGTGTCACTTAGATCCTCACAAGTCTCTGGGACCAGGTGGGATCCAAGGGTACTGAGGAACCTGGCGGAAGAGGTCACCAAGATATACTCCATAATTTATCATCAGTCCTATTAACCAGAGAGGTTCCAGGTGACAGGAGGCTGGCCCATGCAATGCCCATCTACAAGAAGGGTCACGAGGAGGATCCAGGGAACCGTGGCCTGTCAGGCTGACCTTGGTGCTAGGGGAGGTTATGAAACAAATCATCTCAAGTGCCATCACACTCAAAGCATGTACAGGAGCACCAAGGGATCAGGCCCAGCCAGCATGGGTCTGTGAAAGGCAGGTCCTGCTTGACCAACCCGATCTCCACTTATGACCACGTGACCTGCCTAGTGCATGAGGGAAAGGCTGTGGATATTGTCTACCTGGAGGCTAGTAAAATCTTTTATACTGTCTCCCACAGCATTCTCCTAGAAAAACTGGCAGCTCATGGCTTGAACAGGTGCATTGTTCACCTGGTAAAAAAGCTGCCTGGGTGGCCAGGCCCAAAAAGTGATGGTGAGTGGAGTTACATCCAGGTGGAGATCAGTCACCAGTACTGTTCCCTAGGGATCAGCATTGAGGCCAAATTCTTTTTAATATATTTATCAGTGATCTGGACAAAGGAATTGAGCATTCTTTCAGTCAGGAGGGCTCTGCAGAGGGATCTGTACATTGATGGGCCAAGGACACTGATATAAAGTTCAACAAGGTGCGGTGCTGGGTCCTGCCCTTGGGTCACCAGAACACCAGGCAGCTTCACAGGCTGGGGTGGAGGGGCTGGAAAGCTGCCCAGTGGAAAAGGACCTGGGGGTGCTGATGACAGCAGCTGAACATGAGCCAGTGTGTACCCAGGTGGCCAAGAAGGCCAGTGGCATCCTGGCCTGGATCAGCAATAGTGTGGCCAGCAGGACCAGGGCAGTGATCATCCCCCTGTGCTGGGCACTGGTGAGACCACACCTTGAATCCTGTGTCCAGCTGTTAAGGAAACTTCCCTGCCCAGCCATCCAGGGGCCACTGTGTCAGTCACTCTCGCACCACCTGAGCTGTGACTGAAGCCCATTCACACGTACACACCCCACGCTCACACAACCAGATCAGGTTTTCTTACCGGCTCAATCCCAGGTTCCTCTTGGCAGAGACTCAGATGTCCAATAATTTAACCATGGCATAATAACAGCTCTTTATTAGGGGTGCTGGGTGCCTTTGAGGAGGGATTCAGAACAAAGGAACCCCTGGGCTTTTATACCCTCACAGTGTAACACAGGAAATTCTGGGTGTCATTGGCTCCTGCCATATCTCTCAGTGTCTGCTCACCTGGCAGTGCTACAGGTCCCACAGCCCCTTGTTCTGCAAAGGGTTGGCAGAGCCTCTTGCCTGGGACTCTCAACTCCTAGAGCTCAACCTGCAGCTCCCACTGCAGCTGCACCGTGAGCTACCTGCCCTGGATGTGTTCCTCAACACAGTTTATGTGCCTTATGACAAGCAGGACATTGGGGTGCTGGAGTGTGTCCAGAGAAGGACAACAGAGCTGGTGTAGGGCCTGGAACACGAGTCCTTTGAGGAACAGCTAAGGGAGCTGGGATAGTTTATCCTGGAGAAAAGGAGGCTCAGAGAAGACCTTATTGCTCTCTACAACTGCCTGAAAAGAGTTCTTCACTGAAAAGGTGGCAAAGCATTGGAACAGACTGTGCAGGGGGGTGGAAGTGTTTAAAAAGTGACTGGACATAGCACTTAGTGGACATGGTGGTGATCAGTCAAAGGCTGGACTCAATGATCTTGGAGGTCTTTTCCAAATTTAATGATTCTGTGATTCTGTGATTCTATACTGTTTCATTGCCATAATCCTTCTGTGGTAGAGATTGTTATTCCAATTTCACAGAGATGCTGGAGAATGGATTTACCACGACTACAATTTTAAAACATTGGAAAATATATTTCTATCTGAAATCTGCATTTGGTTTTTCAGTTTTGAACATTTTATTTCAGAAAGGTGGCAGAAGTAACAGAGGAACTCAGCTGAAATTACTCAGAGTTGCATCTTTATTTTAATCGACTCAAATCTTTAATTTTGAGTTAATTTAATTTTAATCTTTTAATTAATCAAATCTTTATTTTTCCCTTTTTAATGAGAAGGCTGTTTGTCCTTTATATTTCTTGGTCAATTAAAAGGTGCAAAAAACCCCTACAGGAAAACTTGTCAGCATCTGCCTAGCTTTGGGCAAATTTGGAAGTTTTTGCAGCCTAAACCAGAATTATTTCACTACAGCCAAGGCAGGCACCACTGCAGCAGTAATGTGAAAATGTCCAGTTTATATTCTGCAACAGTGTCTTTTACACCATTGCCTCTTTGTAACACTTGTCTGGTGGCTGTTGGCAAGTGCTGTTTCAATCCCCAAGTGACAGAACAGTGTATGGCAGATGATAAAGGAAGTCTTGGTGGAAAAGTGTCCTTCTTCCCTATTTTCTTTCTTTCTTCAAAAAAAAAAACAAACAAAGAGAGAAAGTTCGGTGGTTTTCCCTGCCCCCCTAAATACTTTCTGCTCTATGCATTTCAAGCATTTTGAAATCTCTGGCACTTTTCATCTTTGAATTCGGAGAACTTTTGCGTAGTAAAATCACTGGCTAGCTAAGCCTGTTGTCTAGTAGAAGAGGATTAGTTTTCTTTTGATTATGAGAATGACCTTATACAGAGCATTTGACACGGGCATGTTTTTCTTGCTGTCAGCCATGTTTTTCGCCATTAATCTGCTTAACCACAAGATGAGATTTTATTTACTTGTTTTGTCAAAAGATACATGAAAAGCATTTTAGAACTTGATTCTCCTTGAATTTGTATTGAAACCTTCCATAGAAATTTAGAATACTGGACAGAAACCTCTTATTGGCTTAGCCTGAGTGAGCAGGAAGGTAGCAAGGGACACTTCACCAAAAAGAGTGAAGCGAAATGGCAGTTTCTTACTACAGCAAAATGTGCCCTCTGAGCTGGTTTCTGACCTCTCCCACTCCAGATTAATCACCTCAGGTCTTCAGAAGAGTCCCTTTGAATAAAAATTCTCCTGTATTAAGGAGTTTCTTCCCCTCTGTTAGACAATGTGAACTATCTTTCTAACTTAGTTTGTCCGAAACTGAGTCGAGAGAGTTGGCAACTTCTCATCTGTCTATGTTTTCCCAGTCTTGGACACCCCAGTGCAGATGCCTCCGTCTGTGTGGCTCACTCAGGCCCACGCACGACCAGAGGAGTTGAGTGGGACTCCCAGGCATGTGATTCATTTTGTCTTGAAGCACAACATTAGATCAGCCCAGATGAATTGCAGTCTGAGTCTTCAGCTCAGATGAATGCAGCCTGAGTCTCTGCTAGGACCTCACTGGTAACTTCAGTTGCTTGGTCCAGATGTTGCTGTCACACTACATAAGTCCTCAGAGGGTGTTCACAGCCCTGATGTTCCTGGGGACCCGGACCTGGGGTTTCTCCACACCCTACAGCCCGGGACACCATTTCAGTCACTGAGGGTGAGGAAGGGGATCTGGTCATCCCCTGTGGTGAGAGCAAGGGTTGGGGACACAGACACTGGCAAGTTTGCATGTTAGGAGCTGGAAGAGGATCAGTGTCACGGCTCATCCTGTGGTCAGATGCTGCTGTCCTAACAGCCAGTGGCTGAGCTGTAGTGGTGAGAACTCCTTTTTCTCCTGCAGCCAGTGCTGCCAGCCCTCCTTGAGGTGGTTTCAGGAGCCTGACCCTGAGTCTGTGGCTGCCAGAACAGCCAGAGAAGAGAGCCCAGACCTGCTGCACCTCAGAGGGACCTTCCTGGGATGATATGACAATATAGAAAACCTGTACATACCTAATCTGAAGAAGGAACCTGAATCTCCTCCTGTAGCCCTGCCTATTTAAACGGCTTCCCCAGTGCCCCTCATTCTTGTTGAGATGTGGTATAACCTATTACAGCATCCCCAGTATCACACTCTGCAGAGCATTCTCATACCCTGAGAGTAAAAGATGTCTTAAAAATGTAAGTATATTCTACATCTGATGTTAATATCATATTCTTTCAGCTAATGGAGGACTTTTGCAGTGCTCATTTCATTTCCCTAATGTTAATGTTCTAGACAAATTTAGCTATGGTACAAAGGTCTTATGTTGAGAAGGCTCTTTCCTTTTAATTTCTTCCTGTTCTCCCTTTGCAGCAGGAGGTCTGATTCTGTAGTGCACATTGTTCTGTGGAATATTCTCACTCCCGGTTTCTGCTAGCTGTAGACAAAGAAAGAACCATTTGCTCGAGAGTTCATTGTGATGGAGAAATTCATTTGCAGTACATTGCTTGAAGTGTATTTAGCCAGTTGTTAACCCCTGCCTTTAAGTTTATTTTAAGAATTAGGAAGTATTTGCCTACTCCATCTTGACCGTCTGAGGGCAGTGTCACCTAATACTTGCTAGAAGTGATTTGCCTGGTCACTGCAAACTGTCTGCACTGCACCCGCCTTCTAAGGCTGTTATCCAAAACTTACAGACATCAAGAAGAGCCTTTCCATGCGTCTTAACTATATCTTGGACTTGGATATATTTCAATCACTCACAGGGCCAGAGTGTCTATTGCTCTAAGTCTTTATTGGCACTGAATCCAGTTGGAGGCATTCTACCTGACTCTCTCATCTAGACCTGAATCTAGATGGGACCATGACTGACCTTCAGGTCAGAACTCTCACAAACATCCAACACAGATGATGGGAAAGTGCTTTTTGCATGATGCAGTTGATGCTTGGCCAGGGCATGACTCTGAGAAGAGCGTCTGATTTTAAAGACCTCAAGTGATAAAGAATCTACAGCAGTCTTTGATAAATTGTTCTATGGGCAATCAACCTTGCTGTTAAAAAATTCCATCTTATTTTAGACTAAATATGTTTACATTCACATTCCACCAGATAATAAGTTAGTCTGAATAAGTTGTCCTTCAATTAATGTTGCCTTTGTTGTTAATGCTAAATGCATGTTGTGGATCATGGCAAAACACCAGACCTTCTTTTGGAGGTTTCTATTAATTACGTGCATAAGGCAGCTCTCTCTTTTCCTTTAATTCCATCTCATCCTCAAAAAAAGCCTTCTGTCTGTGGTCAAAATGGGAGTTTTGGATAGGAAGTAATGAGAAATCCTACGGAAGGGGCATCAGTGAGAAAGGAATATGGGGGTTCTGCAATGGGTAGACTTTTTCTAGATTTCCTCCTCTGGACTAAAGGTGCATAGGATGGGAATGATGGGAAAACATGGAAGACAGTAGAATTATGGTGGTTTATACCAGTAAAAAAGCTGACCTTGTGGTTATGCTTTATACTGTCTCGTTGTGGGCAACTGCAGAGTAGCATGATTGTGTTTCAACTAGCATACATAGGCAGTGACACGGAAGAGAAGATGCACTCATGTAGACATACCTTGTCGTTCTCCTTGTCTTGCCTGGACTACTACACAGTTACAAGTTCCTCTTTAAACTACGATGGAAACCTTTGTTATTTCTTTTGGTGGGAAATGGCAGATTATGCTGATTTTGAGGAGGTAACAAAAGAGATGAAGTAATGAGGCAGTGCTTCTTGGTCTTTCTCTAGCAACAAAGATATTAGGTGGCCAAGTTCTAGATAAATGTCAAATAATCAAGGATAATTTTGGCAGAAATGTATAAAAACCCCTAAAGGCTATCATAATCAGCCTAGTAATCCCAGCACGTTAGGAGTTTGCTCATCACCCTAAGGCATTAAACGTGAGGATTCCTTCTTTCATGATTGGCGCTGAGCATGGTGGATGTTGACAGCAGAAGAACAGTGGTAGATACAATACGCTGAAATTCATGCATTCAATTAAACACCAGTGTACCAAATGAGTGTTAATGGTTGTTTAGGCACTAGTAACCAGCTCTGGGCATAAAGGGTGATTCTGAACACACTGGAGAACAATTTTGGAAATGGGAAAAATTTTCTGGAAATTTGCTGTCATTGCTGTCACTGCCATGATCTCATTGCAATTACAGAGACATGGTGGGATAGCTTGCACTACTGGAGTGCTGCCCTGGACAGCTACATGCTTTTTTCAGGAAGGTAGGCCAACAAGGCAAGGTGGTGGAGCTGCTCTTTATTGAGAGAGCAACCAGAATGTATCCAGCTCTGCCAAAGGATGGATGAAGAACGAGTCAAGAGCTTACAGGCAAGAATTAAGGGGCAGGCTAACATGGGTGACACTGCTGTGTTTGCTACAGGCTGTTTGATCAGGAGAAAGGAGTAGGTGAGGCCTTCAACAAACAGCTGGAAGCAGCCTCATGGTCAGAAGCCCTCGTTATCGTGAGAGAATTCAATCACTGTGCTTAAGGACAATACAGAGAAGCACACACAGTCCAAGAGGTTCCTGCAGCGCATTGATGATAACACTTTGGCACAGATGGTGGAGGAGACAATGAGGAGAGGTGGGCTACTGGACCTTGTACTAGTGAACAAAGGACTAGTTGGGGATGTGAAGGGCTGGGGACTTGACTGCAGTGACCATGAGAAGTGGAGTTGTCTGGGTCCCCACATCTGCCTGAGCTTTGTTTCATGCTACTAGTCTCATCACTAAGTAGACCTCCCTGCATTGTATCTCTCCTGATAAGTGCTATGGTTTAGGAATTGTACTGCCCAATGCAGTGCACCCACAAACTCTCCCAAACCAGATGCTGATCTCCCACTCTCCCTTTCCCTCCCACTTCCCACTGCAGCAAAATGGAGTTGAGATTTGGAGGCACAAAACGTGAAGATCACAGGTTGAGACAAAAACATTTAAACATTTCCAAATTTACTAGAAACTGCAATGAGATAAGAAAATGAAGAGTAACAGCAATAATATTAATTACAGAAGTATATAAAAGAGAGGGTGATTTGCATGCAAAAATGCTCACCACGGACCCGGTGAAAAATCAACAATGATGGATGGCTTTCCCCCTTCCACCATTTTTTTTGACTGGAAGCCATGCCCTTCTTCTCATAAGCCAGAGAGGGTCCCTTTTCCCTGCCTCTGGCAATGATGTGAGGTGGTATCAAGTAACATAAGGGTCCTGGTTGAAACTAGGATGATTAGTTACCGATGACTTTCCTACCTCATAACCTTTTGCTTTTCCCACCACGCTACTGATGCTCTTACCTTTTGGCCTGTTCTCTGGGAGATGAGAATTCAGATGCAGTATTGGCTAAGAAACGGAAATGTTTTTAACCTCATTACCATGAGTAATGATCCATGCCAGCCATAAAAACGTGAGGCTGAAGAAAACCGCAGGTGATGGTATCCTTGCAGTAGATGATCTATATTTGTTTTTTAAGAAAGAAAATAAATAGAAAATTAAGGATAAACCATCTTCCTGAAGGACTTACTGAAACACTTTATGCGCAGCATGTCACCTGCACATAGAATAGGATGTGTACACCGACATAAACTACTGTGTTCTTGGGACTTGACACCATCTTACTTGCCGGTTTTCATGTTGTCTGGAAAAGAAACGGAAGAAGGTCAAAGGACATGTTAGACAGAGACCGTTGGCACCAGAGAAAGAAGGCTCAGACATTGTGCTGGAGTGAGATAGCAGTGCAGTCTTTCTTCTGTGACCATCACAGACTGTTTCAATCCAAAAGTTGAGGAATGGGGTCGTGAATTGGCCAGGTAGACTGATGTCTCCTTGGAAAAACAAGTTAATAATATTCTTTCTCTACTAGGAGATATTCTTGGCAACTTGAGCCATATCCTGGAGAGAGGGGAGGGGAAAAAGTAGAGTGGAGCCAGTAGGAAAGTGTGTTATGTGGTTTGGTTTCTGCATGCTTAGGGAAGCTGTTCAGTTGCACAGGAAAATGTCTGATTGCTGACAAAGAGCATACAAAATAATTATGCTTAGTTTTGGAAACCTCATCACCACTTCTCAGTATTTCTTTTATTACTTTTTTTCTGCAGAATATAGTGACAATAATGTTTCCCAGACAATGGTATAATAGTTGCAGCTTGATCTGTTGCCTACTTATGTGGCAGGTGTGAGGCTAACTAAGCAGCTAGGAAACAGAACTGCTTTCCTGATTGGGGTTAGAATGTAAAAGACAGTAAACTCTGTTTTGATATTGCAGGTCTTTGTTTTTATTGTTGTTTATGGACATAGTTCCTCCGCAAAGTAACTTTGGCCTAATTATCATTTCCTTTTTTGGTTGGTACATGGCATTTAGTTATTCAATTCTCTGATGTTTCAGCAAATAGCCAGGCATTTTCTTAAATAACTGTTCTCTTAGACTCTCCGTATTTTTCTTTCTGTTCATTTCTGGATCTGGGAAATTGGAAAGAGACTTCAGGAGCAGCTCAAATTTGTTTTGCAAAGAGAAATATGTTTGCCATTTTTTTTTTTTTTTTTCATGTACCACAGCATTGTTTTCTCCATTTTACTGTCTCAGAGCTGATGTTAAGTGTGATTTTTTTTTTTTAGGACATGCTTTACTTTTTCAGTATTTCTTAAGCACCATTTTTTCTGCATCATAGAAGTCAGAATCCATTTACTGCCAGGTAACTGATGTACACCCATGTTGCTTAGCTGGATGGTTACTAGATGCTATATGTATTTCATCTGTAACATCCTAGAAAAACCTTTCTCCTGTGTGTCTCTGTCTCATTCCTCATTTTCATGTCTCATTCCTTCTGTAGCTTCAGCCTCTCTTGGTCACTCTGACGACTTTTGAACTAGTTTGTCAATTTAAATGAAAGTAGCAAGAGGTCACGAGGGAGGTTCCAGCACATTTCATAAAAGTAGGAGGTCTGTTAACAGATAGTTGCACTAACAGTATTGGCCATGCTCCCATGTCCTCCTGCATGCCCTGTGCAGTTGCAGGCACAAGGAACAGTTGCTGTCCTCAGACCTGAATTCTGCGGTGATTTCAAACTGGCTGAAATGCAACAGCAATGACCACACGCTCTGTCCTGTGCTGTCAGTGCAATTGTCATCTCCTGCCTCGGGCTGTGACTACCACAGAGAAGGGCTGTGCAGACAGAAAGGAACTCTTGGGGAGAAAATGCGTAACTCCACCAGCTGGCATTGTGCTAGGTCTGAGTGGACGGGTGATGTCACTGTCTGCCATGTCCATGCCGGCTTTCGAGCTAGTGACGGATGTAGCACAGCCTGCCTCACGGAGCGGAGTCAGTTGTCCCTAGAGAAACTGCAAGGATCATATGACATTACACGGAGCTTTTCAAAAAGAGAATGGCGAGACCGTCTACCTAGAAAGCTCATCAGCCCGTGTATCAGAGAAGTGTTAGAGCCAGTTTGGAGCAGAATATGACACTCTGCATGCCATTGGTATATCATCATGGATACACTAATACACTTTCAGCTTGAGGCTCGGATGGCCGGAATGCACATACGCAAAATAACTCTGTGCTTCTCAGTCCTTGAGACACCGTCTTGAATGGGCTCAGAAGCCTCCACATCTCCCGAGTGCATTTAAAGAAACACACCTGGCGTGAAGGGGCTGTGCTGTCCTGCGCCCAGCAGCGTTTGGAAAAGGCATCCTGAGCTCGGTGCCTGTGCTCGGGGGCGCTGCCTGCAGCTGCCAGCGGGGAGGCTCGGGCGAGCGGCCGTGTGCCCAGGGCCCTACGCTCTTGGAAGGATGGTTGCATCAGACTGCTAAATTCTTGGGCTTGGAGCTGGCCAGCCTAACTCGGGTGTCTGGCTTTGGCACCTAAATTGCACTTAGATTTTAGGCCCCTTGTGAAGCAGTCTTGCTGAAGTGTCTGTGCTCCCTGCCTACCGAGTGGGCGGAGGCAGGAGTCTGTACCTGGTCAGGCAGGGTACTGCTGGAGGCTTTCAGAAGCCGTGGTTTGTTTGCTCTGCCAGCATGGGTATCTGTTACTCCATTCTGCTTTCTTAGGCACCTTACTGTTGAGGGGCTGGTAGGTTAGGTGATTTGGGTGCTGCTCTCTTAGTTCAAACATCGTTTTGCAGAGTAGCAGTTGATAGGCAGGACTGTGTGCGCGAGGCTGCAGGGCGCTCAGAGGAGTGCTTCAACACAGGTACACTCACTGCTCAAGGCACTGCCCGAGGTTTGGGTGAAATGTGCTCTCTTGTTACAGACAATTTTCCTGTCGCCTCTCCTAAGATATGCATTTGCCGGGGTGTAAGCAAGTCTTCAATATCTTAACTCATCACAAAGTTTAATAAAAAGAAGGCAGTGCACACTTGTGTGGCTTCAGGTACACCCGGCGGGATGCCAGCTGCTCAGAAGGTTTTATTTAATCCTAAAGAGAAGGAATAAGTTGAAATTTCTAGCCAACTGATTTTGTTACCTTAGAAATCATCACACCAATATGAACAACAGGCGCTGAAAAAGCAGATGTAAATAGCAGTGAGATTTGCTTATTTCTGCTATTCTTGCTAAGATCTTATGATGTGCTTTTTAGTCTTGAGTATACACCTTGAGGTACAAAACAGACTAAACCAGATTTTTTTATCAATTGTTATTTATGAACACCCATATTGTTGGCTTTTGCATGTTTTTTTAATGATCCCTTAATTGATGCAAAAGTTATTAGGATGTTAATGAGTTTAATTCTTAGTGATGTTAAGAAGTTGTTAAAATGTTTTATCAAATTTGGTTGTTATAGGATAAAAATGTTAAAACCCCAGTTTATGAAGTTTGCCTTTGAGGTTATGTTTTTGAACAGTTTTATGAAATTTTATTGTTGAGGGTATGTTGTATAGTGGGCTGTTGGATTGTTCCAAGTTATTTGTGTGGTGTTTTAGTTAGTTTTCATAAGTTTTCCTTATGTTAAAAGAAGTGCCTATTCCCTTTTGACCATTCTTTAAGCTTCAATATTAAGGTGCAGCAGACCCTCCTGGGGAAATCCCGGGCTATTTTTAGTAACTGACAGTTGGGCTGCAGCTCAGTTCCACCCTGCCCTGAATTTCAATGAGGATGATTTCCCGCCGAAAGACCCTCTCCCTGATGACAGCGAGCCATTGGAAGATTCGTATGATCTCACTGCGGGACTCCACCAATCCTCCTGGACCTTGTGGGCTGGACTGTGGGCGGTCATGGGCGGAGCCAAGAGACCATAAAAACCCCTGCACAGCAGCAGGAGCTGCTCTTTTGCCCTGGACTAGCCTGGGTAAAGCCCGACACTGGGTTGCTGGCCTAGCTCCTCAGAGAGACTGAATTAATTTGCCCTGTTTCAGACTAGCTGAAGCAGACCCCAGTGTTGCGAGGCTTCGGCCCCGGGTTAACAGCCGGACAGGCTACTCAGGTCTCCGATCCTGCCACCCGGTTTTATTTATTTTATTTTTATTATATTCTTTTTTTTGGATTCCGGACTTTATTTTTTTTACTAATTATTTTTTTTCCTGTTAATAAATTACCTGTTTTTTTTAATTAAGCAACAAGAGTTGTCTTTTATTCCTGACATCAATCGTGCAATGAACTTTGCAGTATTTCCTTGGTCCTATCGTTGTCTTTCAGAGGAAATTCAAAAGGAAAAAAAATATTTTTACAGCCTATCACTTAGCAGATAGCCTCTCTTATTAAAATGGTCTTATCTGCTGTGGTTTCTGATGTTAGGCTTTCGTTGCTAGAGGTATTACCATTTATTTTTCATTCTGAATCTCTCTTACTAAAGAAGTCAAAGCACATCCTATTTATTGTCCAATTTTGAAAATTCACGGATTCACAAATTCACATAGGAACTTAAAATCTACTTAATTTTCTGAATGAATTTTTTCTCCTGTTATGAATCATGACACTGCTTTTTAATGTATTTATAGATAGTGCAGTTTGAATAATGAACAAAGTCACTAGCAGACTTTTCCTTATGTTTCTCATCACCTGATGACCAAAAAAAAAAAATCTGACAAAGAAGTGTTAGACAGTATTTGTTTGAGGTTGGTGGAGTGAGTGAGTCTGGATAAAAACCATTAGCTACTGAAAACCTGAAACCATAAACTACTTTTTAGTTTAGACTGTACAAAATGCTAGATACCAAGGGAAAAATAAAAAACTAGACTTATCTCACAGGAATACCAGTTAGTTGATGTCTGTAAAATATGTTGAAATAAAGGAGTGTGAATCAAAATTTAATTATAGCAAAAATTATTTTTTGAATTTTAAAAATCTCTTTATTGGGTCAGTAAAAAAGTATTACAGAACAAAAAGTAGACTAGAATCCAGAATTAATCTTATAGAAACAATAACTCAATAAAACATGAAAAGAATATAAGCTAAGGTCCCTCTGCTTTGAAAACCAAGCCTAGGTATCCCTTCTGGAAGGCAGATAAGGATGAGGATGAGGATGAGGATGAGGATGAGGATGAGGATGAGGATGAGGATGAGGATGAGGATGAGGATGAGGAAAGTCAGAACACGAGGATGTTCCGACTAGCTTAAATTTTTACTGGGTTTACAAGTAAATATCTTCACAGTGAGTTGTACCTTCCTGTATTCTGCATTTCTCACTGCATATTCAGTATACTAAAGGACTGAGTAATTTAAATGTCTTAACTTCTGAGTTTTATAAAACCTTCCGTTTTCAATCAAAAGTGAATAGTAAACACAGGTGGATTATAAAATATACTGTCTGTTCATTGTTTCTCTGAGTAAAAACTTACATATGACAGAGACTTTGTGACCAAATTTTAACTTTGGAGAGAAATGTACTCTGAAAGTGGAATATAGTCCATAGAGAAAAATACCTTCCCTTTTGATCTTTGGATCAATTCACTGACATCGAGAAGACAAGATGCAAAGAAACAATCCCTAGATAAAGAATAAAATGAATAGATTTGGTTTGGTTTGGTTTGGTTTGGTTTTTTGTAGTCCTGCGCACTCTTACTGTCTTCAATTGCAGAGGAAACAACACCACTTGGAAAGCAATAAACAGGTCTATCCTGACAGTAACCTGAGGCTTCATCATGCGGAATGAAAAATGAGAAGTAAGGACAAACTCAAAGGGAATGCAGGGCACAGCACAGGAGAAATCTACTTAGTAAATATTTGTAAGAGGGACAGTTCTTGAAAGTGCACAAACATGCTAGAAAAATTATATGACCTCTGGGGTCCCTGTCTTTTCAGACAAGAGCCTTTTTGCTCAATATGTCTCTACCTCAAGTATATCTTTAGACATGAGAAAAGAAGAAAAGAGTTGGCAGGGCAGAGTGTAATATATGACATGTACTGAATCGTGATAAATAGGAGTGGAAAAAAAAAAGGAGCAATACAAAGATACACTTAAAACCTACACTGTTAATTGGAATTGAGTCACAGTGCTTTTTTTCTTGGAAAAATAGCAATTTGTCTTCAGCTTTGGCAGAAAAGCAGCATGCATAAGAGCAAATAAAATGTGAAAGTAGAACAAGCCAACATGGCACCAAGTGAGATAAATGCTTAGCTCATGATCATTAACTCCTGGCCTAGCTACTGCTTTGCATTGCCAAAAAATCAGGATTTGGAGATGAATTATATAGGCTATAAATAATAGTTCTGAGATGCAGCATCAGAAAATAGTTGTAACTTTATTTGCCCATGATCATTAAAGTGCTATAAAAACAAAGAAAAAAAGAACATCTCCTCTTGGGAGCCCTAAATCACAGATTTGTTCTGGTAGCTACTAATTTTTGCTGCAAAAGTAGCTAATGTCCTTGTTATTCACGAACCAAGTGCCTTCTTCTGTTGGCAATCTTTTCCATCATTACCTGCCTGAGCAGAAAAGCTCTACTGTTCTTAGAAGGGAGGGAAAGTGGTTGCAGCATCTTGTAGATGACAGATCAAAAGTGTTCTGGACTTCTGCCGCAGCATGAAGCTGATCTACTGTGTTAAGCCATCTATTTAGCAAGATAACCAACTGGCTGGAGTAGCCTCGATGAGGTAATGGTTTTATTAATTTCTTGTAATAAGTAAGATGAGTAGATGAGGTTGCCTATGGCATACAGATATGAGTATTTCACCTTTACAAAATCATTTACCTTCCTTTCTGGTGCAAAACTTGATTTTCAGAGTATCAAAGGAGTTACCAGATGAATTTTCCCAGTGTTTTGCAGTGAGCATTGGAAGGTCCAAACTTGCTTTTCACATCTGCAGAACAGGCACTTTTTAAGTATGAAGACTGAGGTAAGAAAAGGCTATTTCCTCCAGACACCTCTGTTTTCTCTGCACTGAAGGACATTGCATACTATCTGCATGGTCTTCTAACTCTGCTGAAGATTTCTGAAGATTTGCTGCTCTCAAACAGAAAAAGTATTGCTTTCCTTGGCAGCTTGTCTGAAAGTTGTCCCCCACACTACTTAAAAATGGTGACCTGTTCCTTAGCTACATTTCCATTTTAAATTTCCATCTACTAGTTTTACCTGTGCCTCTATCTTAAGCATAAAAGGTTCTCCAGGACTCAGTATCTTCATTGCCTAAAGGAGCCACAGCAAAGTGCTTTGCTTTGTTAAATGTGCAAATCAAACTCCTGAACCTTTCCCTGTGCTGCTCTTCTTCTGGTCCTGGGCTAATTTATATAGCTTTTACCTCCAATCTGCAAGTTTTCAGTGTATTTTTAGAAATGAGGATGCCAGAGGTGGATGGAATTGCACTGTGGGCAAAGATACTTGTATTAATGGAATAACAAATTTTTTAATTTTGAAAGAGATTTTAAGGTAAATTCAGACTCCATAGCAACCTTAGCAGCTAAGTAACACAAGCTAAGGAAAAGGAGCTCGTATGCCTGGAAGGGTCTTTAAGAGGTGGTAACTAAAGAGATACGGTGATCAATCATGGTCAGCACTTCTTGTACATTAAATGGGAGGAATGTTGAAAAGGCTGCTACCAAATGATATAGGGGTATCCCCTTTTTCTATCTGCAAAGATAAATTTTAATAACACTGCTCAGTGCATCCAAGAATGATCTTATGAACATATCTGCAGGCGTCTGCAGTCTCTGACGCAGAATGGCCAACACAAACATGCTCAGTAACATGTGTGTTTTGTTTGTCTGTGTGCTCACTTTATCTCCATCACTTCATCACTCTGATGTTCATAATAAGGCTTCATTTGCCCTTTCATTTTACTCCTCTGGTCTTCCACTGGAATTCATGTTGGAAAGCACCAAACCTGAATGAGCTGTCCTGGGTAAGGAGTGAGCACAGACAAACACTGAATTCAAGAGGGAGAGGTCTCATTGGCCTCCAAAGAGCTCAACAGGTTGCTCCTGATGGTCATCAGTAAATCATTGCTGTAGAGGCTTTGGCCTCTTATCAGAGATTGTCAGGGATATGGCTGAGGAGCCGTAGGTGATCCTTGTCTGAGCTATTCATCTTTAATTCTGCCACCCCAGGCTCAGCTAAGCCAGATGCTGTTTCTTTGGACATGGTAAATGGGTTGTCCTCGCCAGGTCCCTTCTGTGCCTCTTGCATGGGGACTTCCTTAGTCTTGGGGTCTAGCCCAGGTTGGGCAGGACCATAGAGAAGCTGTGGCTGGGGTCACCGTGTCCTGATGCCACACCAGCAGCATGAGCCATGCACAGCTCTTGGCGTGTGCTACACACCACCATCGCCAGCCTGGCGACACTATGGCAACTTCTGCTGGTGCCCATGAGGACACACTCATTCAAGGAATAGAGGGATTCAAACCAACTTTGGGTATGTTGCAGTGGTTACAGCAAGGGAAGGAACACTCCCACAGGGACAGGTTTTCTCCAAATTTTCCTAGTTATGTTCTGAACATAAGGTTCATGCCTTACTCATGCATTAAGTTTAGAGCTGCTGAAACATAACACTTCCAGGAATCTTGTCTCACCAGCTCTGTGGGGAGGCATTTCAGCTTGAACAAGGAAAAGAACCAAAGGAAAGTTTAGCCAGAAGGACACATGGCAGGAAGAGTTGGAGGAAAATGGTAGCCTGTTGTCCATGCCTGTGGCCAGAGGAGCAGAGGAGCTGGGGTCGGTGTCAAGGAGGCAGCACAGCACAGTTATGTGCTCTCACTTGTGATAGGGACCTTCTCCCAGAACAGCCAAAAACTTTAACGATAGTAGAAAGGATGGGTACAACTGGGAAAAGCTATTTAAAAAGATAGGATGGGAAACCAGCACTTGTGGGCAGGTATTGAAGAAGCTGACAGAGAAAAGGGACTTAGAGTTGTTAAGGCAAAATCCAGTGTACTGCACTCCCATGGTCAGTTATGGGATAAGGAGAAATTATGAGGCTCCCTCCCTCCCTTCCTCTCTCTCTCCCTTCCTCTCTTCTGGCTGCAGCAGGCCTGTTTCTGCAGTAATCTGCTTCTCCAAGGCTGTGTTTTTCACAGCTCTGTACATAGCCTTTCACGTCCCTCAGGAAAGGCGGCTTTCCTTAGAAATGAAGAAGGCCACTGTGTGCATGAGCCATGCTTTGCTGTTGAGCAAATGCACTGGAATTTTCTGTTAAATGCTTTTATGCATGGAAAAGTGTACTTTGCTTTTGTGTTACGCTCACTTGTGTGGTCGCGCTGAGGAGAGGCAGGGCACGCACAGAGATATTCCTAGCACTAAGGGTTAAAATAATAGAGGCTGCTTATAAATAAATACCTTTCACTGAGTAGCTATTAGTAGTGTAAACCTTCTGTTTAGAGGCTACTGAACGACACCGGGAGAGGAGGACCCAGCATAATGTGAGTTCCTTGGTACATGCCAGGATCCCTGCGGCTGGGAGCCAGCTGGCTGTGCTCATGTCAGGTCACTGCCTATCCTACTGAACCTTTCTCTTATGGCTTCTTGAGGAGACCAGGTTGTGGACCCACACTTACCGTTTCCCTTACCAGGCTTTGAATTTATCCTTTCCTTGTGCCCATGGCCTCCCCTGACTTTGTTTCCTCCACGCTTGAAGAAACCATCCTTGGGTGGAGGCTGAGCTCCCCCACCTCTTGCCCTAAAGGCAGCAGGGTGGGCATGTACCTCCTGTTAAGCATCTCACAGAGGGTGTGGTGGAGAATATCAGGTCGGCTTCTGTATCTGCCTAAATTCAACTGTAACATCTCCATTTGCCTTCAATGCCTCCCCTGGCTGCAGAGAGGGCAGAGCCCAGACAGCCTTGTGGGATGGCCCGGGGTGGAGAGGAGTGTCCACGCCCCCGGGAGCCACGTGGGGTCCGTGCCGGGGCAGCCGGGCGCGCGCGGTGTGTGCGGCGGGGCGGCAGGTGACCCTGGCCCCAGGCGGCAGGGCGATTGAATGCCTTACAGGTGTCGGGCACCCAGCAGCCGCCCTCAGCCCCCAGGGCGTGAGGAGCAGGGTCAGCTAATGGCTGGCTTGCACCTCGGGCTGTGGGATATCTGATCGGTTATCTCATGTTTCCCTGCTGGAACCAGGCACACGCACACCAGCGTCGGTCTCAGCCGCACTGCCTGGTGGCCAGCAGCACAGAGGAGCTGCTCTGTAATCACAGACGTAAACACGGATGGGGCTGACCTCTCTAGCTCCTGGCTTTAATCAAAATAACATGTAGCTCTCTGCAACCCTAAGGATGCTTTTTTTTTTTTTAAGTACAAAAAAAAGGACAATGTTCCTGTAGCTGTTCTTTGGAATAGAAACTTTGTGAATTAGCTGCAGAATTCATGCACGCTTGTACAAAGTTGAAACAGATTTAAAATAGCACAGATCAGTTCTTGGGGATGTAATTATAAATGCCTCATCAAAACTGCCAGGGAAAACCCAGAGAAAGGGACTTGTTCAATTTTTTTTTCCCTGTAAAAGTTTCTGAAGAATACTACTTTTCTTTCAAAGTAAATTTCAGCCCTACTTTTAGTCTGCTCTTTACACAGGAATTCTTAACCTACAAATGCTGAATTTGCTGTATTGCAAAGTCTTTGAAAGACAGGGCCTGATTGCTTAATTTCTGCAGGGAGATGACTATTTTATCTGTAGATGGCAGAATGGATCTAATTGAAATATCACATTTGGGGTATGAATTTCCCATTCCAAGTTTTAATGGTCTTGTGTAGTAATTGTTTGTGATACAACTCCATTAGAAGTTCTTTTCTTTAAAATATTTGGGATATTACGGAACTGGAAGATGTTATGCAAAGGAGGTTTCATTAAAACTCACTCTAACCCTGCATCTTTGAGGGGTTTTCTATTGGCTGCTGTTTCTAAAAATGAGCATATCAATAACCAGATTATGGGCAAGGCAGAAATTTATCTGTTCACTGGATCACTACTGAAATTATTTGCATGACAAAAGTGCATGTGATTGCTAGAATACCCAAACAAGAGGAGATATAGATATAATATTCATTATTCTTAAAAAAAAAAAAGATATCCTTTAAAAATTGTTTTTAAATATGAAAGTAAAATGTTGATCTGAATAATGCTAAGTCAGCCTGCTCCAGTTGGGAATCTGCCCCATGTAGTCATACTCAGAGGGATGGATATTAATCTATTATTCAACTGCACAAAGTTCAGTGGAATAACTGTTCTCACTAATTGCTAATGGGCAAAATTGCTGGTGCTTATAGGAGATATTCTGGTAACAGATAATTAAGCAACCAAGTAGTTGAAAATGTCAGGAGAGAAAAATGATCTTTTCACCTCACTGAGTTCATTTCTAAAACTGTGTCAGCTGAGCTCACTGTGCTCTGTACAGCCAGCCTGCAGCTCTGGTGGGTGGGTGTGCTATGGCCACCAAGCACACACACAGAGGGCAAAATGAGGGAAAACCTCTTTTCTTGATCCCCCTTCCACAGCTGCCATTCATGCTCAACGAGGAACTACAAACCTCCAACAACTGCTGTGTGTAGCTCCTGCTTGCAGTGTCTTATAGAAGGCTTTGACCGTCACTTGCTTCCTGGCTGAGAGATGTTGTTCCCTCCCACAAGCCATATCCCCATGCTACTAAATCCAGAAAACTCTATTCTGTCTCTGTCGTCCAGATATAGTCCTGGAGCCTCTCCTTTTTTGGGAAGTGCCAGACCAAGGGTGGACAAGTTGTTGACTGTAAAGACGAGGAGAAAGCACCTCTCAGCCTTTTCAACATGGATTGGACGGAGAAGGGAGTTCAGCCAGCAAGTGAGGACAGGAGCCACAGCATGCTGTTTTGGCTCCTCCACCATGTTTGAAATTCATCTCTCGGTGTTCCTGGGGAGAGAAAGGGAGCAATCCCTGACCCTGAGCCTTGGGGCAATGCAGCCAGCACCTGACCTCCTGGTGTTTCAGCACCCTCTGGGACAGCAGTGTGGACACAGGCACGAGGCAAAGGCAGTCTCAAGCAGCGCTTTGAAAGCTGTCGTATCACCCCAAAGCCTCAGCACCTGCTTCAAATCTGTCACCCTTTTTGGGATAGAGTGCAGCTGGGGATTCCTTCTGCTCCCTCTACCCCCCCATCGCAGCCTCAAGAAGACTGTGCATACGAAACGCTGGGTGCCCTCCGAGTTCACAGCTTTACTGGCAGCAACAGAGTGCTTTGGTAGCTATTTCTGCACATTATGAGGACACCCTGAACGCTTCTCTCTCTCAGGTGTGAGCCTGTTCCCGTTTGCACCTATTCGTGCTATCACCCAACATCCCCTTGCACTTCCCTGTAATCTGCATAGAGAAGAACAGAGAGTATTTGCCATATTTTTCTGCTGGCCACAGACAGGTTTTTCTGATTAAGTGTTAATGAGTTTCTAATGAAGAAAGCAAGACTCCCAATGAGTAAGCCTTGCATCCCTAGCTCCCGCATGCTATCCTTCTGCGTATCACTCAAATTCACCTCCTCCTGCAAACCTGTCTGCCCACCCTGTGCCAATGGCAAGCTGATGCAACAAGGAGCACATGCCTACTCAACAGTAACTATTACAGTGAAATATGATATTGCATCAACATTTGTCTCCAGGATGGCCACAGAAATACTAGCACACCCTTGCTCAGACGCTCGCGTTGTACAGAGAGCAGTGCCACTCAGAACCTTATACTGGGGTTTGAAAGGTCAGTCTGGATGACTGGATAACATTAACGCTTAATTGGAATGAATTTTCCTCAAGAGTTTGAAAGTTAAAATTCTTTTAAGTTGCAAGATTATAAAATAGAGCGACAGATGTAGTCCATTACAGGTACACTTAAAAATTTTTCTGTTTTGCTCATATAAAGGCAATTTAAAAATCACCCTCACTGACTGTCAAGAAACCTTACCAAAAAGGAGTCTTCTGCCAAAACTACTGTCTCCAGTAATGCTTCAGCAGGGCAGCTGAGAGCCTGCTGGCTGAGTTCAGCAAAAAGGCTGCAGTGGGCTCTAAGTCAGACCTGTATTGATTCTAACATGAATAAGACACAAGGCAGTTTTCTCCACAGATGACCACAGTGACTTCACACAGCTCCTCTATACAACTGGGGCTAACTACATGGAGGCAGAATTTCTTCTATAAACAGAATTCTTTGAAGATAAATTAATGGGATAAGAGTAAGTCAGTGGACCTAGGAACTAGGTTGCCCTGTCGGGACATGGCAGAAGATTTAAATAATTATCTAAATACATATGTGTTCAGTATATGAGAACAGCTTAGTAGTTAGAGACAATTTTACTTGATTACCTACACTAGGTAGAGGATGAATGAATGTGCAGAATTCTCAGCATCCAGGGCATGGCATGTTCAGATAGCTGCAGGAGAAACTAAAAGCTGTGGATACATTTGTACTGGTTTGAGCATGAACTGGGAGGGGAAATTAACCCCACACAAATACCTCAAGAGAGATTTAGGTCAGAATTACAATTTTAATAGAAAGGTTAAAATAAATGCAGGAATACAGAAAACATGGGCTTAAACTGGCAGAGCCATGGTACAACCTGGCAGTGGTTGCAGTCCTGCTGAAAGTCTGGAACTCTGGTTGTGCACTGGTTGCAGTCCTGTTGAAAGCAATAGTCCCATAGAAAGGCCTGGTCCACTGAGTATCCAGTGGTGGTGGTCCTGTCCTGTGGTTCTCTAGTGGTGGTTGTCCAGTGGTCTGGTTTTCCAGTGGCCTCTCTCCATCCCAAAGCCTGCTTTTATGTCGTGTTTCCTTAGCCTGTGCCTCCCCCAGGGGTGGGGATTTCCACAATGGAGTGGGATGTTCCCGACGTTCTATTGGTTGGTGCTTATCCGGTTCGGTAATGAGCTCACATGAGCCAAGTCTCAGAGAGCAAATGGTTTCTGACATTCTATTGGCTGGTGCTTATCCAGTTTGGTAATGGGCCATTAACCGAGATAATCCACTCAGGATGGGTGGTGCTTGCTGTTGGCTGCAATGGTTATCACAGTTGAGATAACGAGCACCACCCCACCTCACATGAGCACAGTCTCAGGGAGCAAACGACCCAGTTTATCAAGGCAATATGGGGGTGGTGATAGAATATATCCTTTTTTGGTTAACCCAGGACAATATCAAAAAGAGATTTCTGTGCCCACTTTGGAGTGAATGGCAAGTTCAGGTGTCCTCTGTCAGGGCTTGGGCTTTTGTCATGTCCCACCATTTTCTGCCCAGAGCGTGTGTGCTGAATGTGCTGAACCACTGCCTGCTTGGCTGTTATTTGTGCAGTACAGCTGAGTGAAAAACAGGCCTTGTAATTTTGTGGCTAATTAAAACCACAAATTATGGAGAAGCCACGAGATAAAATACAAGAAAATTTAGAGACTTTAATTGAATTAACGCCCAAATTCTGGCTGACCTGTAAAAGATATTTCAGTTTCATTTTAACATTGCTTAATGTTTTGAAAAACACTTATTTTCATTTCAGAGGAAGGGACACCTGTATCAGTTTTGAAGTGGGGAACAGGGTTACCAAACAAGGAATAAAAAAGTTTTGTTCTTCAACATCAAATGAAAACCCTAAACTCATAGAATGGCCTGGGTTTGATGGAATCTTAAAGATCATCTCCTTCCAATCATCCTTCTGAGGGCAGTGACACCTTCCACTAGACCAGGTTGCTCTGACTTCCATTCAACATGTCCTTGAACACTTCCAGGGATGCGGCATCCACAACTTCTCTGGGCAACCTGTTCCAATGCCTTACAACCCTCACAGTAAAGATTTTTTTTCCCAATATCTAATCTAAACATAACCTCTTTCAGTTCAAATCCATCCCCGTTGTCCTGTCACTACATTTGCCTTTCTATCTTTCTCATAGGCTCCCTTCAAGTACTGGAAGGTCACAATTAGATCACCCCAAAGCCTTCTCTTTCCCTGGCTGAACAAATCCAATTCTCTCAGCCTGTCTTCATAGGAGAGGTGCTCCATCCCTCTGATCATCTTGATGTCCATCCTGTGGACCTGCTCCAACAGGTCGATGTCCTTCCTGTGCTGGGACCCGGAGCTGGGTGCAGCACTGCAGGGCGGGTCTCACCAGAGCGAAGCAGAGGAGCAGAATCCCCTCCCTGTCCCTGCTGGCCACGCTGCTTTGGATGCAGCCCAGGACACATTTGGCTCTTTGGGCTCTGAGTGCACATGGCTGGGTCATGTCCAGCCTCTCATCCATCAGCACACCCAAGTCCTTCTCATCAGAGCTGCTCTGATCTATTCATCCACAGCCTGTGCTGATACCAGGGCTGCTCTGACCCAGCTGCAGCACCTTGCGCTTGGTCTTGTTGAACCTCATCGGACTCCCATGGGCCCTCTCCTAGAGCTTGCGTGGGTGTCTCTGGACAGCATCCCATCCTTCAGCTGTGTCAGCCACACTACTCAAATTTGTGTCATCTGCAAATGGTGCAACACTTCTAAAACAAATTCCCAAATGTTAAAACACAAAAATCTTGAGCTTTGATACAATTGTGCCATTTTTTTTCCCTTGGAAACTAATCAAGTTTGACCTAATTCTTTCAAAAATACATGTTTAAGCATTTCACTTGTTGACAAAAAGACTCCTTCTCCGTCTAAATTAACGTTAAAGCTGTGAGCTGCAGTCCCACAAGTTAAAGCTCTTTCACTGGATCTGGAGCAGGCTGGAGCAGGCTGGTGTCTTCTCTTGACATAAATTCACTAGTGAGCCTCATAACTCAGAGAAGTACAAAATCGGTTTAGCTACAGGGCTGTAAAACCAGAGCCGTGCAGTGGGGAATCAGGCATAGGCTGCTAATTTCACACCAATGGGGAAAAAAATAGGATTTTAAAGTTAATGAAAATCAGAAGAATCCCTTTAAATTATGTCTGAGGATGTTGGAGTGAAAAGGAAAGAAGGCAAAGGAATATTTAAGGCAGGGAACTGAACCAGATCTGGTAGAAGCAGGTAAGGCCCATCTTTGGCCACACTGTTTTTCTTGCAGCTGAGGAGACCTACTCATGTAGGGTCTGCTCCCAAGATGCAGGCAGGGTCTGGAGTGTGTGCATTGCCTGGAGCTGGGTACTGGAGAAGTCTCGTGACTGTTACTTGCTGCCCATAGTGTTTGACAATCTGCTGGCAAGGGGAAAGCCTGAAGCTGGCCTCTCAGGCACTCCAGGTGTGCACATGAGGAGGAATGTTCTGCCGACTGCTGTTCACATAGGCACAGGCAGCTGGAGATGGAAAGGTATGGAGGATCCATGGGATGTGAGACGAGATCAACACCTGCCGCAGAAGGGTTCCCACAGCTGGGAGGGAATGAGAGCAGATGGAACTGCTGGGAAGGGGAAGGGGAATCTCCATCTGCAGGGTGACCTGTGGGCTGGGGGAATCTCCATCTGCAGGGAAGCTGAGGGTTAGAGCATCCCTTCCTGCGTCCACCAGCACAGAGATGCTATTTTCCTGCTGGGGTGATGCCCTCCAGCAACAGCCTTCCTCCAGCAGCTTCTGCTAGAAGGGGGTTTCTTTGTGCAGGCTGGAGAATGCATGAAACCTGCACAAGTCCTCCCTAAGGAGCTTGGTCTGTTATTGATCCATCACTTGGCACCGTTGGCCAAATTATTCTCTCATTTAAACCGGCATAAAACTCCACTAGAGTCCAACAAATAATGCAGGTTTATACTCTGCTAATCTGGAAGTTTGATCGTGTTATTTTGTAACGCTGTGACTTCATTTTTACCAGTTCTTGGGCGGAAGAACAAAACTATTTGTATTTACTTGGTCTGAATTTTAAGAGCATTTTGTTGTGATACCTTAACTGAAGCATGTTTCAGAAGTCTGGATCTCTCAGATCAATATATTCTACTCTGTTGGTGAATTGTGACCTAATGTCCTGAGCCTTGCAGGACCCATAAAGCACCAGTCTATAACAGCATTTCACCTCAGTGAATCTAGCAGCTCTTACCATGTTACATACAACATTACTCCTGACCTTCCAGAGGACTCAGCAGCCAGTCAGACCACCTGTCTGTGGGCTGCCTTGCTGACACTTCAGTCAGGGGGTAATTCACTGTCTTGTGATGACATCCACGTTTACTTCAGGTGATGTATAACAGCCCATCGTCACCTTTTCCTGGCAGAAGGAATCATTGCCAAAAAGCCCATGAGTATATTTTCAGTGAAAATGTCTGGAAAGCCACTTTTTCCCAGCTCTTATGAATGGCTCTTTAGCAAAACAAGGTGATTTTTTCCTCCTGTGGGTAGCAGTTTTACGTCCAATGGGGTGTTACCTTTTCACAACGGCAAAGTGTAGCAGGATGGGGACTTGCCACATGCATCTCTCTGGGAACATTAAGTATTAAAGGCCCTTGGACCCCAAACCGTAAAACTTCTGCCTGTGCAAGTAGACTACTCGGACCAGAAAATTCACCTTGCAAATATGGAGATGGGGACAGCAGGTGCCAAGTACACATGAGAACTTGTTCTTCTTCCTAAAACTCTGTTTTTCCAGCTCTGTGATCCAAAAGGAAAAGAAGGAAAAAATGGTCTTTCAATACAAGTTGGAAAGAGATCTCTGGAAGGATTAAAGGGTGTCCTGCTTCCCGAGTTCTGGTTATGCCACTAATCATACCTTCAAGATGGAAAGAATTGCTGTTTCAACCTTTCTAGGAAATGCACTACAGCTGTAGCAGAGAACCTTTAAGCACCAAACACTAAACACACAACGGAGCAGAGAAATTAAAGCTCTCCACTGAATAGAATTAGTTTATAACAAGAGAAGGAATTGCAATTTAGTCATGGTTGAATGTTTCCCATTTCCTTTTAGCACTCGCAACTTCTTTTTTTAATTGTGCTTTTGTGGAGAAAGGTATTGGAATTCTCCAAGGTTTTGGAAATATCCTTGCCTTTATCCTGAAAGCACTTGCCTGGTCCCTTCGTGACACAGCATCTAATCCCGCCCTGGATGCAGTGAGATGAAATGGGCTTCTAATTTCATGGCTGAAGTCAGAAGAGATAGTATCTGCTCAGTTCCCTGCATAAAAATTGCTCTCTAATATAAGCCTCCTGGAATTCTGGTTTTGTGTTCTCAAAAGTATCAGGATGTAAAGATCCATATGGGTGTGCATGATCTCTGTACAGGCTGAAAAACAGAATACCAGAGTTGCTTGATACTATATAAAATTTAATAAGAGATTGAGTCACATAAATCTTTCACTGCCTTCCCCTTTTATCCCTGATATGTGTTCTAGACGTGTCTGTGGAATCTAGCTTGTCAGTGTATGTAGGTACAATCTGATTCATGTGATGTCTTATAAAGATCGGGGAGGTGTTATTCAGGCAGCTGCAAGGGCAATTCTCAGAGAGTGGGAAGGAACACTGTATTATGCCCCCTCTAAAGTGAGCTTTTAAAGGTTACTTCATTGGTGCAGCATGTCCAAAGACATCAAAACAAAGTCCCAGAAAGTAGCAGAGTCAAGAGAGGGTTAAGGAAGTCAGTGATGCCTGATGTTAACATCTTTCCTCTTTTTCCAGCTTTGTAAAAGATAAACGTTTCAGATTTCAATCTGTGGTTCCCAGCAGTGCTTTGGAAACACTGCAGTAGGCCCGCAAAAATCGCTAATGCTGGGCCAAGCTGAGATAATGCGTCTCAGCAGGAATGACATAATGTCCTAAAAGAAGACTATGATGTAATGCATATCTCACAAATCAGAGCCAATTTCCATTAGAGAGCCTTGAAGTCTAGCACTAATACTGCAGTATGCAAAACTTTGGGGGCATGGATCTTTTTTCCTTTTTATTTTTTAGGAATGATTTTGTAAGGCTTACAGCACTCACGCAGTCTGTCTCAATTACTAGAGAAGTTTCTCTCTTGTTCCACCCTTTCTTGCTATTCAGGTGCTTACTGAAAGCCATTAAACATTTCACCTTGGCTGAGGTGCCTGTGATCCGTTAGTACGAGCACTGTAATTTATAGCATTAACATGGCTGTTTGTGTAGGTGAGGCATAAAGCGTATATAGCATATTACAGTAAATCCCGCTTAATGAAGGTGTTATGCAGGGATTTATTAGATTCAGTAATGTCTCATGTAAAAGTTAAGTAGTATTTCTGCAAAGCTCAGCTTTGCTTTCAGCCACTGCAACTCCTTGGTCCTTGGTGGCGTTGCTCCTCTGGGTGAGCCGGATTTGGACCCACGCAGTTTATAAACGCTCATGGTTAGCTTTCCTGTCTTTTATTCATAAACATGATCCTGTGGTGCATGAGCCAGTGGAACCAGAGTGCTGGGAGCTGCTGCAGGGCTTATTCCCAAGCAGGGCGTCCCTGAGAAAGCCTTCTGGGGTCCCGCACCCGCCCTGACCCGGTCCCTTGCAAAGTGGTGGGATGTCCTGGAGGGTGTCGCTGTCCCGTTGGCACCCTCATGGTTTGTGAGAAGGAGACCACTATTATTTCCAGGCACGCAGCTGCCTTCAGGGCCATGGCCCTGCATGTTTTGTACACCCTTTTGTGCACCCTATTGTGGATGATGGCAGGAGCTGCTGCTGCTGGCTGGCTCTGTCCCTTGGATGCAGGACAGAGCCAGGAGTCTAAGTCTGCAGCTAGGGGAAAGATCCCATAGTTCCTGGCACTGGAGGGAATGGCAGCAGCTCCTGCAGGGCAGGATGTGGCCTTGTCTACCTGTGTGGCCACATCACCCTGCAGTTGTACTGTGGCAATGTATACCCATTTTTGTGCCTTCATCTCACTATTGCCATGTCATTGGAGTTGGACTTCCCATGCCTTCAAAATACCTCCAGAACCAGCTGTAATCAGGGCTGTGCATCCAGTTCCTGGGATGAGCTCAGGGACCAGGGACTTTTCGGAGTCCCATCCCAGTCAGGACTTGGGTCTCTGGGCCAGAACCCGTCTCCCAGGAAAAGAGAATTGTACTGCAGCCCGTTGCACCTACTCGCAGAGATATTCCCAAGGATGTATCCTGAGCACCAGAGTCAATTCAAGAGTGTTTACACTGGAAAACACAATCTTTAAAAAATGGCCGTTGAGGTAGATCATGCACATCAGCCCTCTACCATGGCAAGCAACCGTCAGAATAGTTTTGACTACCATTGTCTCTGTGACAGAGAGCTGATCTGTACTTATCAAACCATCTCATCTTAAGCAACTGAAATATTAATATGTAACCTTGGCTGGCTCTTGTAAATTGGAGGTTTACATTTTTGTTTCTCTGTGTTAAGAAACGTCAGGAGTGTCAGATTCTGAAGGCTTGTGTTTACTTGCCTACGAGATGCGGGGTTGCTAACTGAGATTCAGCAGGCAAATAAACTTGTGACCTTGTTCTAAAAATTAATGAACCACCATCAGCACCTCAAGGGAGGGGGAAGCTGGCATCTGCTCCTGTTGGTTCAAGCCTGGACCTGCTTTTCATTCAGAACGGCCTGACTGCAGATGGAGACTGCTGTATTTTATGTTACAGACTGCCTTCTGAAGGAGACTGGCCCACGACACATGGCATCACTAAACTGGGAATGATGCTGGACATGTACCGCGATCTCACAAGTGAAAGGTGTGTTGCTGTCTCAAGTTTTTTGGAAAACTCATTAGCATTAATAAATACCAAGCTGTGTTACGTGCACCATTTCATTAAAAGAATGTAGCCAGAAGGAGAGCTTAATTATCAAGCTCTAGCAAAAAGCTCTAGAGGCAGATGGGAAATATATAATTACAGTGTCAATATGGCCTGCTGGCCTGCTGGTGGCCTGGCGAAATGGGGACCTGGCTCTCTAATCCTGACCTCAGCTCTGCTGTATGGAACCGTTGGGGCAAGTCATTTAACCTTCTTTCTGACATGGGAGCTCTCATACTTCCAGAAGCAAGCAATCAAAGTGCCTTGCAGATGAATTTTTGTGTAAGGACTGGAGAATTTGTAACCTACTTTGGCATTTCCAGTTTGCCTTTATGCCTACCTACTCACCTTATCCCAGCTGACTTGAGCTCAGCAACCAGGATTACATCGGCTAAGGATGTAAGACCACGCCAGCCAGTACCCAGCCACACTGTGAGATTCCCCATGTCAGTTGTCCTGAAACCATGCAGAAAACAATGTAGCTGCTACTACATAACCACAACATGCAGAACCATGCAGAAAACAACGTAGCCAAATAGGACCAATTTTGGTAAGAGCTGAAGAAAGGCAAGTGCAGGACTGGGTTTGCAGTATATTTACAACTACAAACTGAGTGCAATGGGCGGTACATCTTCTAATCAGTGCAGAGATAGTCAGTGTATAACAAAACTATGTTTGTACAGCATGAACCAGCCCAGGATGCCCAGGGTCCTTGAGTATCCAGTTATACTGCTGGCCTGTTAACCTACATTCCTTATCTTTGTGTCTACTGCTACCACTCCAGCCAAAAGAGAGCCACCAGATAGGTCTGGCCAGCAGTCTTCTGTCCCAGAGGTGTTCCTCTGTGCAGTCATGTAGTGCTTATACCCTGACAACCTGTGGTTGACATTGAGTCCATTTCTTTGGGCATCCATTTAATCTCAACAGCTACATTACATGGTACTGAGTGAAGCATCTCACCTGGCGGTGAAGTGCCTTGGGTTTATGGATGATCTTTGGGAACTTTCAGTGGCATTGGTATGGTACAATGGGGAAGGTTGCCTCCTGTTGTGACCTTTGATGTAGGATAATCTCTGTTGGGCTAGCAGATGATGGAGAAGAACACATCCTCGGTGCAGTATAGCACTAGTGCAGTGAACTGCCTTGCCTTGGGTATGGTAGCTCAGGAAGGGCAACACAGCAGCATTCCTGGCACCTCTGGTTCCGGTGCTTGCTTTGAGCTGCCCACAGTGTTCCCGCACAAGTGATGCAGAGATGTGCTGTGTGGCCTTGCTCTGGTGGCAAGACAGCCGGGAGGACAGCTGGGGGCTCCGTCTTGCCATCCTGCTTTTCTACCTAAACACTTGCTATGCCTTTAACACTTCTCATTTTTGCCTCTCACAGGCTGCCCAGTTATTGAATATCTCTTCTCCACTTTGAGGGTAGGAAGATCTGTGAGCGTATAATCCTGCTTTAAAGGTACAGCGAGATCTACTTAGGAAAAAGAACTGGTCTTCTTGGAAATGTCCCATGCAATGAGAAATTGCGAGATCCATGACCAGAGTAGCCTTTCCTAACTGAACAGTGAGCTGAGTTAAAAAGCATTTGGGTGAGGTATTTCCAATTCTGAAGGGCAGAGAGAGCACTCATCAGCTTCCCGCTTCTGACCCTATCCCACAGTATGATAACAATAGGTTTCTGTGAAATTAAAGGCAATAAATTTAGAAGGAATTACAAAGCATATTGCTTTGCACACTGAATAGAGAGGCTGTACTCTTCACTAATGCAGACATTCAATGTCAAGCATGTGTGGACGGATTTTTGAAAAGTGTTGGCTAATTTAATCATCACTAGCTACCACATGTAGTGCTGAAATAATCCAGGGCTGGATTTCATTCTACAGTGTTGCAAATGATTACCTCCGGGGTACCTGTGTGCCTCTGTGAGAGAACTGCACAACTGGATGAGTATATCCAAATTTTTTTCTTCTCCTGAGTCTTTATTTATAATATCTCCAGAGATGTGAGGCTGAAGCAAATGGAGTAACACTGGCATGATAACATTTCAAAGTAAGTCAGATCCAAAAGGAAATCGACATGTCAAGATCTTCCTTGTTTGTATCTCCAGTATAGCATTGAACTTGGTAAGAAATCAGTACCTAAATGTCTTAATAGGCCTGATCCTCTTGGCTGCGGTAGCAGCTGTGAAATGCATGAACTCTACACAACTAGACGGGAAGGAATGTGATTCCTGTCATCTTTGCTCCCAGGGAACTCGACACACCCTCTGCTATAATTTTGAAGGCACCTGAAGAGTTTCCTCCAGTATAATGGCTGGTTAGCTGAAATCTCTACTGTCTTTTGTTAGTTGTGCCCAAGCATGCAGTTGATTTTGCTGCATCGTGTTTCCTATTCCCTCTTGCAGGCCACTGAAATGGTGGCTTCTGGCTGCTGAGAGCGGTGGAGACCTCCTGGGTGTACCTGGGTGTAGCTGAGCATGGGCCTGGCTTCTCAATCCTCTGCTGTTTTGCAGTGTGTCTCACCTGTGCCCAGCTCTGTAGAAAAAAATAAATCACAGCTGCAGCTACAGATGACGATGGTGAGGGCAGCAGCACCAGCGCTGAGCAGAGCACAGCCTCCTGAGACCCCCTGGGCAGGCGGGATTCAGTGAGAGAAGCAGCTCAAGATGCCTTTGGGCACGTCTTTAATTCCACAAAGCAAAACCTGTTGCCAGTCTCGCAGCAATGATCTAACAAGCGGCACTGTCATTTCGCATGTCTGGAGGGTGCTTGGAGGAGCTGAATGTACTCAAGCCACAGAACGCTGCAGCACAGGCAGCTGTGGGTGAAGCAGAAGATGTGTCAACCCTGGTGTACAACAGCAAGGAGAAATGCATGTTCCTATGTCTCTGGCACAGACTGGACCCTCTGAGGGTATGATGACTCTCAGCAGCATGTCAATGATCAAATAAATACTCTGGATAGTTTCAGCTGAGGGAAAGCTGTGTATCTTGGTGCTGCTGTGTGCTGGAGAGGTTTCTGGCTGCAAGGAGTGGGTTGCTGCAGCAGCCGGCCCTTGGGTGTCACCAGGACAGAGGTGTGCAGACCTCCCCATCGAAAAGCACCTCTTGGTGACCAGGTGCCCTGACACCCCATCAAGATATCCCTTGCCTGCCCATTCCCTATCAGGCATGGTACCTCTACTCCTATGAAACTCATGTGGCATGAGAAGGCTGAAACAAGTAATTCATAACCTCAGACAGAGCTTGTGGCATCTCCTGTTAAAAGCTCTGTACAATATTTTCCATTGTAAGAGTCTGTTCCTAGTTGCTTCTCTTTTTGTCAAGTGCATCAGCCTAAAGCTGATGTTTTATTTAAATTTAATCCAAAACAATGCAGCTGTTTCTAGAAGTGAGTGGCGTTTTTTAAATTCATACACAACTGGATATATATATATATATATATATATGTGGAAAATCTGACCATGCTTTTGTGTTGCGCACTTTGGAATGGGAGTGCAGGCAATCAGCACAGGGAATTTCATCTTGTCTGTGTAAAGCTGCCCAAGCTGCAAGTCCTGTTTACCCTGGCTCCGTGGGGAAATGCTGGAGCTACAAGTGGACCTAGCTTTCCTAAAGCTCCAGCTGCAGTGAGACCACCAGTCCGTGACTCCTCAGGAAAGCTGGGGAGTGTGGTCCAGGATTCCACCCCCTCTCCCTTCGTCTCTCCCCCACACCTCTGATCCAGCTGATGCTGCTCCTGCCCTTGTTTTGCCTTGTCCTTGTCCTTGCTGTGAGAAGTTGGTGTACAGCTACTGGTCATACATCCCTTCCCCAGATCCAGCCACAGAGTGGGTTTCTACCAGTCCAGCTGGAGATGGGGCACTGGCAGGGACTGAAAACAGTGGAGGATATTTTGAAAGTGAGTTAAAATCAGGGGGGAAAAGAGCAGCTGCAGCTTTGCCACAGGATATCTGCCCACGGGAAACCAGGGCTTGTGGGTTCTGCAGCTTGCAGACCAGTTTCTTGAAATACAAGAGATGAATTTTCCCTTTGGCTGAGCAGTGTTGGAGTAGGAGAGCATTAGAGGGATTGTGAGACCATGACTTAAAGAGGAGAGGATGGACAGAAAAAAAGCTGGCTCCTCTACTTCTGAAAATTACTTGCATAAGGATAGTTGCTTAGGTCAATTTTAAGGATCCAAGAGTTTGGGTTTACAGGAACAAGTTGTCTTTAAAAAGACTGATCGTAAGTGATGTCTGCACGTAACAGACATGTGCTGCCCATACAGTCTCTGTGCTAAGAAACTGTCAGACATCACATGGGAGGGATGCATGCAACAGCATTTGGTCAGAATTCTATTTTTGAAGATGGTCTCCAAACACAAATATTTTCTCTGCTGTGTAGTTGCTTAATTTATGTTTCACCTGAAGTCTATAACATATCTTGTACGTGTGCCACATGTGCATGACCAAAAAACAGCTACCCCTGGCCTCTAGAAGTGGGGGATAAACCAGTACATTGTCCTCTATCTGAGAATTAGGGTCACTAGTACAATAAACCAGGAATCTTGTACCCACGTCTTTGCCCAGCACCCAGCAAAATGGGGTTTGTTCCAAGACTGGACTCCTATTCAGGCTGAAGTTTAAGTAATAAAATAATAATATTATAAAAATGAATGAAGCAACCTAATGGTAATAAACCCATGGCTCTGAATTTGCCAGCACCCAATGTGAGTTCACAGAGCAGGATCTCATGCTTGCTGGGATTTAGTTGAAGCACAGATGTTTCAAGGAAAGTGTTTTGAGGGGAAGAAACCAAACCAAACTGAAGAATATATCTTGCTCTTTACTTAGGGTAAAGGTCTAGACCCTCCACAGTGAGTGTTTTACGAGCAGAAGTAGTTGTCATTGTTCCCATGACCCAATTAATTCAGAAAATGGAATGAGAGGGGCAGCACATGCTTTTTGAGGGCAGATATTTCACCTTCAGTGGTGCTGGCTGGGGCTTGCAACTCACTCTTCAGTGCAGCTCTGGGTGCCTCATATAGACTTGCTGGCTTGAGAAAGGAAACAAGTCAGGATCAACCTGACCTGAGTGCAGAGAGATATGAGGGGACATTGTTCAGTGGTAGTGGCCGATACTTTATTTTTTGGCCCTGGTCTCTGCAGTCCTATCTTTTTCCAGTTCTGCTTTGCCTCTCTGGACTCCGAAAACCTCAGTGGACTTGCCTTGTTCTGCAGGCAATCTTCTGTCCTTCATTTATTTCATCATTTTCTGCAACCTTGCTTATATTTTGCCATGTTCTCTGCAGTGCAGGCTGTCTCCTTCCATGCTGTTCCAGCACCTAGCATGAAGAGGTCCAGACCTCTTGTGGGCTTTTGTATTCCAAAAATATAGTTTGTGCCTTCTGCTTGTTTTTGCAAGATAAAATGCCTTGTACTGACTTCAGTGGAAATATGCTGCCTAAGGAATGTGGCTATAAGGAAAGGTCTTACTGGGCTGCATTGAAGTTTAGTGAAACTACTGCTTTGTGTTAGGAAGGAGTGGGTGCTCAACAGGCAGTGATAAGGCCGTGCTCTTTGTGCTCTTGTCTTCCCAAAATATATCCTTTGTTGACTGTATTTACCAGCCTAATCTTAAAACTAACATTTATATTAGGGTTTAGGCTACTTCTTGCTCTGGAAGTAGCAAGCTAGTAGCAAGCTGGCATGCTTCTCTTCCAACATACTCCCAGCATGAAGCCAAAGGCTGCCCCATGATGGAAGCAGGCTAGGGACATTTAATGGAGAGGCTAATGTGAGACAGGAAGCTCTGGTGCAGCAGCAGCAGGCTGTGCTGGCCCAGGACACCAAACAATGCTGAGGCGTGTGTGCTTCTCCATATGGCAGGGGAGGTTAGGCAGCTGTGCACCTCACTGGGCAAGCTGCTGAGAAAATCTATCCACTCCAGGGCAGCTATGAATTGAGAAGTCGTTCCTTTACCAAATGCTTGGAGCTATAGCTGGACTTCTGACAGAGAAGTAAAATGTCCTATTAGCACTTCCACACTGTTCAGTTGGGATGCTGCAGTGTGGCAGAATGAATGGCAGGGGCCACAACAGTACCTTTACTTTCCACTTATTCTTTGGGCAAAGGTGAATGAAGAGCTGTGCTCCAATGCTTCCTGGCTATGGAGTTTGTAAGTCCTTGGCTGGACTTGGCTTGGTCCTTTGGAGACAGTGCACTTTCTCGTCTAGGTAAATGTTGGTCTGTTTTTCATTTAAATATTAATCCGGGCTGTCACGATGTCATGTGTAATATTGCCACTCTCTGTGAGGATTAGAGTGATTAGGAGTCTCAGAATACACTTTAATCAGTCAGTTCAATACTGCTGAGATTTGCAGTCTCCCATGCAACAGCCAGAGTCTTTCGACACGCTAACAAAATTAAAATGAGTTCCTTCATCTTAGACAAGGATAATTAATCTTCAAACACTGTTTATCTTAGCCCAAAAATCCCCAGAATTCAGAACCAAATTAATTTAAAGTCTAAATCTGCTTTAACTAGTAATTGGTTAATCAACGGGCTCGATGTGTAATTATATTCTTTGTTCACACTCCTTACAGGCTTGAAAAGACCATCTAATTCCTATGTTGCCTTCATTCCTATAATTAGACCATGTGACATACAATGCTGCATGTATAGTGAACAAATTTTTCCTGGAATAATTTCCCTGAGATTGTTTCCTACAGACGAACTTGATATTTTTTTTTAATAACTTAAAAAAGCTTTTTTATGATTTCTTGGTAATTTTGGATTTCTGTGACTCATTTAGGTACTGTGCAAAGAGTTTTATGCTTTGAATCTTTGCTGTAGAATCTGTTGAATCTTGCCTGTAGATTAAGAAATCCACACTTTGTTTTAATTTCTCTTACTTGCATACGATGTAACTTTAATAGTTAAAGGGATCCTCACTCCCTCTGAATTTTAATAGGATGTGAAAATTCAAGATATTGTCATTCTTATTGTCTTTCAGAAGAGACCAGCTATGAAATCTATTAGCTGGTGTTATTCTTGTGGACAGGAATTATCGTTGCTCTTAGGAATTGGAGGTCTGAGAATAAATCAGAGAAGGAAATTGTGGTCTTTTTAACACAGAGTGGTGGGTCTTCTTTACTTAGTGGATTCTGTTATAACCCCATTGTGGTCAGTGGTCTGGTCAGTGGTTTTCATATTTCTGTTCACAGGAATTTCCACCAGCTTCTTTATGAGTGCTTATATACCAGTACGTATTAATATCCTCCCTTCAATAATCTTCTTGCTGAAACCTGTTAAAGCCCAACTGCATACCTAAATGTATTCCATCTTTCATTCTTGTTAATAACACATAGATTATAGCTCCAAGAAACAAGTCAAACCCTCCTCCTTCTGATGAATGAGATGTAAGAGAGTTTGACTGCCAACACCTTACTGATATCAGTTCTTACAAGACAGGGAAATATCAGCTTTAGAAATGTTTGGGCCCAAACTTCTGAGTATGTGTGGATCCATCCTGCCATTTTGCAGTGCCCTTAAAAGTGGAGCATTTGGGTTATCTGTAAAGCATTTAGAGCCTTTCTTTTGATAGCTAGCCAGGAACTTTAGCAGAAGAGAGGAAAAGTTAAAGGGGGACGGTGTTGAAAAACTTCAGATGAGCTACACTGGATGTGATGAGGAGGCAACAGGGGAGCCTTTTATCTTGTCAACATCCAGACAGCTCTAACACACACATTTGTCCTCAGTCACAGAAGTGTGGGGCATGTGAGCTGCCCGAGGCTCTGAGGCAGAGGTGGAGGGCAGTGAGTAGCCTGAAGTAGCAATCCCCACTGTAAGGGTTAGGAGATGTTATCAAAGCAACCAATGGCTCCCCCATCATGATGTGATGTGAAGTGGTGCTGGTGAATCATCAAGATGTTCCTTGACCAAATTTCAAACTCTTGTCAACATCAGATTGAGAAATAAGCAGTGAGCTGCGGCCTGGGAATTGTTATTCTGGGTGTACCCCACTGCCCAAACCCATCTCTGGTGGGTCAGGGACGGAGTCACCTTCCTCTGGGAGAAGGACAAGGTCAGGCATACCAGAGGCACTTCCAGAAAGAGGTCTTTCCTCCAGGAAGTAATATTTTTTAAGATCTTTACCCATTAAAAGGTTTCCTTGCAATAAATTTCGAAAGATAATGTCAGAGCATGTCACAGATCAAACAATTGCAGCAATCATACAGCTCAAGAGCTTTCCCTCCCTCTCTACCAACCCCAGTGAATGCTTTTCTATTTGCTATTGTGTCAGTATTTTTGCTAAACAGACAGTTCTTCTTGTTTGCACTCACTGCTCTGTATCTCCTTGCTCCTGAATGCTAGTGTATTTCACAGCCCAGGTTTCTTTCACTTACTCATCTTTGCTGAAAACCATAACCATCAGAGAATTTCTCACGTCTCCACCTAAAGAGGTGATACTTCTGCCCTGGTGCTGAGATGGGGGAGTGGCTGAGCTCGCAGCAGAAGAGGCTGCAGAGGATGGGCCAGCCACATAAGGGACCGAGGAGCCAGTGGGGCCAGAGAGCCCAGATGCTGAGGGCCAGAGAGCCCAAGTGTTGTATGGAATAAAGGCTCTGAGGTCCAGATTAACATCTCCCCCTAAGATGTGGTATTGAGGAAGGTCTCTCCCCTGCAGGCCCTGCTATGCTACATTCCCCATGTCAATCTATGTCTCCTTCTATGGTTCAGTTCTAGAGAGCGTTCCCTCACTTGACGCTCCATCGGCCTTATTCCCCCGCTCCTCCCCTCGCCTACCCTCACTGGTTTGTGTACTGTTACCCCGCCTTCTCCCCTCCCACTTGCCCTCATGTTATTGGTCCATGGTGTTCTCTCCGCCCCTGTTTAGTTTGGTATAAAACCCTGTGCACCCCTGTATTCTGTGCTCTTCGTCCCTGGACCTCTGCAGTAGACCTTCTACCTCAGAAGAGCCCCTCCCGACTCTTTACTCCCGGCTTAAGGCGTGAGTGTGCGAGTGCCCCCGCATCCACCTGCGCGGGTGGGATAGGGTGTCAGCTGTGAACCCCAGGAAACCCCTGCGAGGCGAAGGCGGCGTACCTATCTCAGCGGTCACCGCACACCACGCTGAGGCACCGCCGGACAGGAGACGCTTTCAGGAAGGTTGCGGCGTTTACCAACTAGCCGAGCGTGCCACAACACTGAGATTGATCCAAGTCCCTGAAAAACAGTTTCCTGAACTTGCAATGAGCCACCTTCTTAACCTTTCTCCCAGGTGGTGTCACAGGAGCTCAGAGTTTTAAGAGGAGAAGCAAGTCTGTCTTTCTGAGAGGTCCCCTCTGCAGCCAGAGGGTAGAAGCAAGCAATACCCAGCAGCCCTGAGCTACCCCTGGCCAGACACGTGGCTGAGCCCCAGTCTGCTTCTGGGGCTGCCTCCCCAAGGTGTCCTCACTCCGCAACGGCGAGGCTGCAGCACCACTGAGTGCAGTGGTAATGAAAAGCAGGGAAAGTCAGTTTTAAGGAACCAATCTTTGCTTTTCTGAGCACAGAACAGAATTTTCTGCTTGTTTATGGCACTGCAAAATGTAATATGAGGAAAGAAATACAAAAGGGTTTTTTGGAAGTGCTTGGCTCGGTTGCGGTCCCTCTCAGGTTTGGCAGCCCAAGCCCTGGGGCCAGCCCTAGGCAAAGATCTCAGGAGATACTTGGCCCTGCCCTGGACTGTGAAGCAGAGTGTTGTCTAGAGCCACCGCATGCAAAAATCATGTGTCAACCTCCTCCTGTCCCGCTTAACCACATGTAGCACTGGCTTTGGAATTACAGAGCTGTAAATTTGTATTTCCTTTTATTTGGTTGCCAGCTTATAAGCCTCTATGAGTCACATTCTCAAGCTTTTCCTAATAAACATGGGGATAAAAACTGTTCTTGAAATGTTCTTGAAAAGACTAAACAAAGCAAAATCCAAATGACAATTGCAATTCTCCAAAATTTCCTGCCGTGGGTAGAGAGACTCTAAGAACATAAAACATAGAAAAATGTGCTCAGATTCTGGAAGCTGGGGATGACAGAGAAATGATGTTTTGCCTGGGCTTTGCAAGTATAGAGCAGTCCCTTTCAAGCCATTAGGAACTGAGAAGGAAGAAACATTTTGAAATTTCTATATTGTTTCTGTAAGAAACAGTAACAGTTGAAAAAAACTTGGTTTGAAATTTCATAATTTCATTTTTTAAAAGAAGATGTTACTAGCACATTTCTAAGAGCGAAAATCTTGTATTCTGGCAGCTAAACAAGGTTGCTAAGAAAGCCAGCAGTGCGTCTACATTTATACAGCACGAAATATTGAAAAAATAATTCACCTAATCTTTGTAAAGAGGAAGAAGTGCCTCTTTCCCCTTTTCATTTTGAAAGAAGGTGATCTCTTGACTCAAGAATCCTTCCAGCTTGAAAAACTGTGTCCAGAGTTCCTTTAATTGTGGCCTTTCAGGAGACCTGGGATTCCATTATCCAGTTTTCATTATACGCCTTCACAGACAGCCCCAGAGGAGCTGATGAAGACTTCCTAATTTTTACCTAAGGTTCAATTTCTAGGCACTGCAGAGCTGTAAGTTTCACTTTGTTTCCTATGGTGCAAAAGGTAGCCAAAAGGAGAAAAGAATTAACACAACCTCCCATTACAAGAGGTTACATTTACAGGACAAGAGCGTTCAAGTATCCCTGGTCTGTGTATGAGGCTATATGTCATAGAAAGGTACACTTCGGAGACTTAATCCCATTCCCATGCAATTAATAGAGCAAAGAGAGCTGAAACAGGCCAGATGGATGTAAAATGAAGCCATTCAGTGAGGGACAGGATTAAGGAAACTTGACTGCCCATTAGGGCTCTAGCAGATACCAGGATCCTTTGCTCTGTTGTGCCCTAAGCCACTCAATTATTAAAATATTTCTGTAATACACAAGGAAGATTGAGTTGCTCAGAGTTTCCCAAAGTCTCAGTTCATCCTTACCAACATGGGGATACTAAATTAAAACTCCTAGAAACAGGCTGTATTTCCAGGGCTCGCTGCATTGGATAGGGTGGTGCTCTAAGAACAACCTTCCATTTGCTCCTTACTGTTCCTCTTCCTCACAGCTGGGAAGCTGCAAGCTCCCACCCTAGGCAGTACCACAGCAGTTTTAGATGGATTTGAGGATCTCAAGGTGTTACTTTCTGTCATTACTTAGCTGTTGCTACTCAGAAATCACCCTTATCTCACCAGAACAGTTGCAGCATCTCCTAGTGAGCCAGCTCCTGGATTTGGTTTGAAATCCTATTCCTTGCTTAAGTTTCCTCCCCACTGCATGGTAGCTCTTTGAGAGGCTGGGCCCTGTTGCTCCATCTCAGAATGACTCATGCAGGCACCTTCACTGCCCCTGTCTTTGGGAACAGTCTCCTCTACAGCTCTGGTTTTGAGGGGCCTCATACTTGGCAGGGCTGTGCTGCTACCTTTGGAGTGGCAGCTACGGCAGAGGATTCTCTTGTGCAGGACAGCACCTCTGCAAACTTACGGTCTCCTTACGGTAGACAAAAAGCCTGCAACAGAATTTGAATACAAAATAGAAAATTTAATACTGAGAAAGAATCACCCTAAATTTTTATTTTTAGCAGCCACAGGATTCCTTGGGCATCCTTACATTTCTGGCATGGTTGAAATCTTTTGGCCTTCAAGTTTTTTGTTGGCCTCTGCACAATGATCATCCTCAGAAGTGCAAGGTGTTTCAGCTTAATTATACAAACATCCTCTGCAAAGTGTGTTTCTCTCCATTGCAAGTTCAGCCTCATCATAGGTCTGAATTTGCAGATAGAGGCAAGTACATTACAGTGGTGATGACTGATAGCTGGAGATTTTTTGTGTTCACAGTGTTCCCTAATGTAGGCCATTTTTCATCATCTAGAGTTGCCTGATAATGATGTCATTTCCGTTGCTTGAATGTTGAAGGAGCAGCCACATATCATGGAGTTAAAATGACTGTTTATGGGGCAGCTAAATTGTGTTGTTATCAGTTTAAGGCAGTGTTTGCTTTGCTTCTGGGGACAAAATGACAATTGGACTTTCCTAAAACTCATCAAACAGGGATGAGAGTGCCAGGAATACAAATCTGCACTGTAGTCAAGCTGGGGGGAAGAAAGGGGAGAGAAGAAAAAAGGAGAGCTGTTTTTGTGTGAAGATGTGATGACCATSAGATAAAAATGACAGAGTTGTACTTGTCAGAAAATAAGTCACATTGCTGATCACCAGATAACTTTGATGTAATATTCCACAATCATTTGACTGAGATTTCATGGCAAGATTAATGGTGAAATTTTTAAAACGTGCATGAAGAAGAGCTTTCTTCTAATATCCAGCTGTCAGACAGTCCTTATCTGGGGCTTATGTTGATTGATTATGATTGGGAATGATCTAGAACACGACCTTTAAACAAAAAAGAAAATGATGCAGATTTGGAAGTGAACCATCAAGCTTTTGGATCTTTCCTAAACATTTCAAAGCCTGTTTAGGGCCTCAATTGATTGTGTATACAAATGTACTATATATGCATACCTATCTTTGCAGACTCAGCCCCACTGTCCTGAAAAATCAGAAAGAAAACTTAGCAAACTTCTCAGACTTCTGTATCACAAAATGCTGTGAATTAGTTTTAATTCATAATTTCCAGCATACAGGACTCACACTGGAATGAGTTGTTTATGAGATACTGTGTGATTGTAAGCAGTGCACATATTTTGAGTGAACGCAGATCAACTTCCTTTGAAAAAGAAGTGCTAGTTTCTAGTGTATGACATTGAATGAATTGTTATACATACTTCGGAATGGATGGTAAGCATAAATCTGCCTTCAGACATTTCATGAAATATTTGCAGTGTATTTTAAACTGGTTTAGTGATGCCAATTCTTCTCTAGTGCTCACTGCCTACCTTGTGTTTTCATGGGGGACTTCGGCAATGAAGGAAAGTGTGGGTGGTGTGGGTCAGCCACAGTGCCTGCCAGGCTGCAGCCAGATGGGGACACCTTTTTGCCCAAAAGTCTCTCTTCTGCAGCTGAACAGTGAAGAAATGCAACAGGACTTTCCAGTTTTGCTCTCCATTAATTCCCTCTGCAAACAAAGGAGGTTCACAGCAATGTTGTGTGTTTGACTTGACCGGGCATTGAAAATGGACTCAGAGTATGGAAATCATTGTGGTGGTGGCTTGGCCTGCAGCTGGAGAGGCTGTGGAGGTAGGGCCAGCCACAGAAGGGACCGAGGAGCCAGTGGGCCAGAGAGCCCAAGGGTAGTGGGCCAGACAGCCCTGGTGTTGTGGGTCAAGAGAGCCCAGATACGTGCGCTGAATAAAGGCTCCGAGGTCCAAGATTTTCCCCTAGGCTTTGATAATCAGGATGGTCTCTCCCATTCAGGCCCTGCTATGCTGTATAGGTATATTCCCCTGTTCAGTTGGTTTGTCCCTGTCAATCTGTGTTTCCTTATATGGTTAAGTTCTAGTAAGTTCTCTCTCACTTGATGCCCCATTGGCTTTGTTCTGCTGCTCTTCCCCTTGCCTACTCTCATTGGTTTATACATTGTAACCCCACCTTCTCCCTCTGGCCCTCATATTATTGGCTTCCAGTGTTCTCTCCGCCCCTGCTTGGTTCTCTATAAAACCCTGGGCACCCCTTTGCTTTTGGCTCTCCTTCCCTGACCCCTTCACGAGAAGAAACCTGTTCTGTGGAACACCATAAGGAGAGTCCGCCTCCAACTCTTTGCCTCCGGCTTAAGGCGTGAGTGTGTGAGTGCCTGCGAGTCCACCTGCGTGGGTGGGATAAGGGTGCTTGACCTGACCAAGGCAGCATCCTTTCCTACCAACCAGCACACACTCCGCCGAGGCACCGCCGGACGCGTGACGCTTTTGGGAAGGTTGCAGCTCCTTTCCATCTAGCTGAGGCCATGCCACAACAAAGCATTTGGGAGATCCTAAGTTCTGTAAGAGCCGCTCAATCTGAGCAAAGTGATCAGGTCAAGTAGAAGATGTAATTCCATACTGTATTGCCTTGCACAGCACAGCCACAAAGCCAGGACTGAGGTGGATGATGCACAGAGGTCACAACATGCCTGCAAATTGATGGAATCAACATGTACAGATACTGCCTTTCATCTGCCCTGACCCGCGCTGCATTTCATCTGTACACTGCCCTCTCCATGTTTTGTTTAAAAGAGACTTTTTTTACCCTTCTCCAGACCTATCGCACAGTAGGAGTTTAGGGAGCTCACTTGGACCTGGGCGAAGTCCTGCACAACTGCATTAATCCCATAATAGAAAGTCATGGCAGAAAGATGGCACAGGAGACAAACATGCCAGCTCTTTGAGGTGATGGCTTGCTACTCCAAGAAGGGAAAACAAGTTCCCTGTGGAGTGAATCTTCCAAGCCCCTGGTTGAGGCGAGCTGGGTTGGATAGCAGAGGCACTTCTGAAGGGTGGCCATGCCTCATTTGTCACATCTAGGTTTGAAAAGACTGTTCATACAGCCATTGCCAAAAAGAAAATGTTCTAAATCAATGCATAAGTGTTCCTCTCTTGCTAAAAGAGGGGACAATAAAAGCGGAATATGACAGCATTAAAAATGCAGAATTTATTTGCATTTCATTGTAAAGGAAAATCAAAGCAGCAATGTCCAATCAGGTGGCCAGTGGTTTATTTCTCTTTTCACTTTTATTTTTATTTATTTGGGCTCACAAAGGGCTGAGAAATAATGCAGGATGATTGTGCTTCTTTGCTAGCTTTTTTCACACATCTGTGCTGCAGCCTGCCAAAGCTGAAATCTGTGGCATGAGGAGATGTTTCACAAGAGGATGTCCATTTTAAAGAAAACTAAGTTTTGCATTCATGTGAAATTCTGCTTCCTGCTTCTCACATTTTTTTAGTGTCCGGTTACAGAAAGGGAAGAGGAAATGAAGAAGTAGCAGAAATATTTCCCTGTTTTCTCCCCAAGAAAAAAAGGCAGGAGTAATGAAAGCAGATTTCCCCCCACCTTTTAAAACTATTGTTTCTCTCCTCAAGCACAATGGGTTTGGGGGTACCTGTTTTCTTTCCTATCCATAATAAATCCTGAAATTCTTAAAAGGCTGCATTAAAAAAAATGATTTTTAGTCCAACCAAATTTTTAGGGAAAGGTTTTCAAAATAGAAAAAAAAGTATTTATTTTCTCTTCTTTCTCCTGGATCTTTTTCAGGTTTCTTTTTTTGCATTTTGATCTTATTTGAGCTAAGTATATAGGAGTAAAAGAGGGATAATAAGACTTCAGGGTTTGTAGCTGAATGGGAAGTATATAAATAGGAGATACTGTAAAAGCTTGGTTTTCAAAAGGGAATATAAAGGGAATGGAAGTGGGCCCCTGACACTTCATTGTGATCCTCAAAGTGGAGGCTGTGCTGCAGATTAGGTTACTTGTATGTGGGACACATGTAAAGATGGAGTAATCCGGATCCAAATGGTTGATCTTCATAAATTCTGACACGGATTAGGCTATTCATGCCATTCATTTTCAACAGTTTTATAAATTATATAGTACGCTCTTGAATCTGACTTGAAAAATTAAGTAATATTCAATCATTTAAAGAGGAAACCTTCTTTTTAAAGTTAAATACCTAAAAACCAGAATCACATAATATATGCAGTCTGGGAAAACTTGAAAATAAGTGAACATCCCTTTACAGCTGTATCTGCAGTTTACTTTGGAATATTGTAAATGATGTTGTTCTATCACACCAGGGTGTCATGAGTTCTAATGGCACAAGAAAGCATGATAGCATGGATTTATATCAAAGTCTATTATAGCAGAGGGTCTTATAACAAGAGCAGGATGTATTTCTGTCATACTCAAAATGTCGTCTCAGTCACGGACAAGACTGATGAGGAAAAATGATTAGATGCCGAGATTTAATTTATCTTTCTTTTCCAGAATAGGAACTTTTGATGATCTCCCTTTAGGTTTCAATGCTTAAACCCCAAATTTCCAGCCACCACTGTAACACGAAGGAGATGTGTCTCTGCTTGCATAATTTTCCTTTCATTTTTAAACTAACTGCTGGAAATCAATAAAGTTTCACAAGTAAAGCAAAATCTTTTTGCTCTTATTTTCTTGTAGAAGCTGAAAAGTACCAGTGTCATAAAACAGTACCACATTTCCTTCCTTAGTTCTGGCCTGAACATGGAAAGGAATCCTCTTATCCTCAGCCCTACAGATGAGAGGGTTTGTGTGAGGGTGTCAGTCAGCCCAGCTCTTCTGGCTCTGCATCCTTGTCCTGCACCACTGTGAGCAGCTAACACCACTGCCAAGGCCTAGACACCTTATTCCTAGGGGTTTTAAAGAGCTTCAGAGCAGCCTTCAGAGGTATAAATCTGCTACTAACAGTCGTTGCAGTCACCAAAGAACTTCAAAGGTCCCAAACTCCATATTGTCATCTTATTTCATAAAACTTTGGCAAAATTTTGATGCACAAATTAAGAGATTGTGAGTATTCCTAAAGAGACTTTTAGACTCTACAAGTGATATTTAGACACTGCTATTTTTCAGTGAGCTTAAAATTGTTACTGGCAAATAACTCCTACAATACTATTAAAATTGGAAACAAAACAGCTGTAGCTTGTGTTATGTTCTCTAGCAGAAAAAAAGGGACAAAATTTAACAATTTTACTTTCCTTGTATTTGATTAATTGAGAGCATATGGCAAATAATTAATTTCTTCAATTTGAATATCAAAACTAAGTTGCTTTGGGTAGCAAAAAAGACCCCCAAGCCCGCACCGCAAACCTTAAACAAAATGACCAGATACTTAATCCAAACCCAAACTATTGCAATTGGTTGGATTTACCTTGTACAACTTTGTATATCCATTTTTTTCTTTCCAGAACAGGCTATACACAATCATTTGATTGTTACTGGATGCCCTATTCCTAACAAGAGAAATCTTTCATCTTTTCTAAAGAGATGCTTTGCCATTATGTCCTGGAGTGGCCTCATGACTCCTGCATAGGCACCAGAAATGCACACATTCTTTACTATTCAGGCTCCCCTGTAGGTGAAACATGCCCTATCCTCTCATTTTTCAGTGACTGACAGTTTTGGGGGTGGTGGGGGCAAATCAAGGTACAATCATTCAATATGTTTTTGACGTTGCTAATGAACTCCTAACGTGGGAAATGCTTATGTCTATCTTCTGTCCAGCTTTTCCTGTTTGCATTGCATCCCATGTGCAGGTCCATCAATCACAGGGTATCAGCCAGAGAGAATGCTGTCCTATCATTTAAAGTCCAGGTACAGCAGTGGAATTTCAGAGCAATAGAAAAGGATCTTCTATTCACAACTTATCAATGACTTCCTGCTGTTCAGAGACTAAACATGCACAAAACCAGTAGGAGGTTGTTCTGTTCCTGTTAGCAACTACTGTACAGAAAAAAAAAGTCCTGACTTGAATTGTGCAGCCTGTCAAACATCTCATGACCCTGACAGCTCTCCTCTGTGTTAAATTCAAGCATCTACAGCCCTGAAGTGCAGAAGCTGCAGTGGTAGCAGCAGCTTGGGAGCTAAAAAGGTAGAACCAAGCTTTGCTTTCAACACAGCCTCATGGCACAGATGTAATGCATTGTAATATTCCCTCTTTATGTCATCCATACAGTGGGCTAAACACCTGCTGTCACTTCATGGATTTTGCAAACCTGACCAAGAACCTTTACGTTTGATTATGTTTTTCTGAACATTTTAATTTCAAATTATACTGTACTAAAAGCATTGCATGTCTTTCTTCCTTTGATTTCATTTTGCAAATTTGATGTCCCTTTCATCCCAGTCAAAGCACAGACTTGGGAATTCAGAGTCCCTTCAGAGAGCGGTTCACCCTGACACGGAGGCTGCTTCTCAGCATGTCAGTGCCTCACTGCACAGTGAATCTCACAGAGAAGTGCACCAGCTGGCACATGTTCGTGCACTAACATTTCAGTGACCTGGGCACCAGGTTATTTGAGGCTCTGTGCCTATATGAATATTCCTGTGACTGAATGGATGGGCACAGAAACACTTCAGAGTCACAGGTCTGGCTGTGTATCTCAGTAGCACTCTGACTCCTTCCCTGACATTCACCAGCTCCTCCAGCACCCCGGAAAGGCCAGGGACTGTGTAGACTGGGTGAGAAACATACATAGTTTGTAAAACTGGAGATTCAAGCTCGTCAAGAGACGAGAGTGCTGGCAAGCACCTCTCTGCACCCCACCACTGACCTTGGGCTCACTCCTTCACTCATGTCCCAGACTCCAGACCCCTGGAGTGTCCGCAAAACCCGTTGCCTCTCCTGAGCATGTAGGAGAACACAGGTGAATGGCAAAGGTTTTGGATTCATAGTGTCATTAAGGTTGGGAAAGACCTGCAAGACCATCAAGTCTAACCTTTGACTGACTACCACTATCTTTTCCGTAGAGAGCTATGGAGATGCTGTGTTTGTTACAGGTATCTGCAGTAAAGTGTGTCTGGCATCACAGTGCTGCGAGTTTTTCCCCTCAGTTGTATGTGTTATTAGAAATTAGCCTGGAGAATTTGCGTCTTTATCTCCACACATGCGCCAGTGAAGAGCACCATTCTTTCTGTGTCATCAGGAGGAGTTAGTTCTCCTCTTGCAGAGTTTTGTCTAATTTTGTACAGCATGGTCAGAAGAAGATACTTCTGACACAAAGCACGAAAGTTGTTTGAGTGTCTTTTTCGAAAACATTAGGCTCTTTTGTCTTGTGATCACAACATAAAGCACCTTAAATTAGACACAGTCTCCTGCCTGGTGGTGCTCAGTGTAGTCAAAAATAATAGAAGCAGAGAACTTGAACTGACAAGTGCAAGCAAGCATTTTTTGATCTAAACTGGCTTGAGAGAAAGGAGCATCCTCTTTGTTCAGAAAAAGGCTGGTAAGATAAAATTTCAGGGTAGCTGGGAAGGTTCTCTTATGCTATAACCAAAGGCCACATGGGTTAAAATGTGTGAGGGGAGAATCAGAAAGAAATTGTATAGGAGACAAAGGAGAAGTAAGAGAGATGTGCAGTACCTTGAAGGAGACACAGCTAAACTCGAATTTAATGCAGCTCAGGAGAACAGCAGGTTGAATTTAACATTCCTGAAGGTCTCTATGTGCAGCAGAATGCAGAGATTTTCTGTTGATGCTAATATGAAATGCATATGTTTTCTCTGTGCAGCAGATAACAAGGAAATATTCATTTTCACAAACGCAGCAGAGGTCTGAATTTATGGCCTTCTCATGGGTAAGATGTAAGATTTGTGAGCTTGGAAAATTGGCATTGCCAGGGAAGGTCATGAAAGAGCAATAACTCTGTATTGTAGAGGATTTAAGAATCATATTAATTCCAAACTATAATATAGTAATAACACAAAATGCTCTTTAAAGACCACATTGCTAGCAATTTTATTTTTCTTTTTGCTGGGAGAAAGCTTCAACAGACAACAGCTATGTGAATGTGGGACCACATCAGCTACTTTCAAAACTTTCATGTAAGTTGGATTTGCAGTTCCAGTTAAGTTTATGAAAATGCTCTTTTGTATAGTGGTTTCTGCTTCTAAACTTTTTACAAACTATATATATGTAACAGCAGGTTTAATACTGTTGCTTGGTATTATTATAAATTTCTAAGCAAGTCATTTGGTTGTACAGTTGCTTCTGCCAAGTTCAAACCTGGGATATGTACATGTCTGTCAACACTGTATGTACCAGGATAAAATATCTTCAGGAATACCAGATGTGTTATTAGAGATGGCTTCTAAATACCTTCAAATGACAATCTAAATGTGCAAGGACTGTGGAGGAATGAACCAGTAAGGCCCATAAGACACATGGTAAATCATCTGACTAAGATTTAGAGTGGAACCTTTCAAAACTCAGATAACGTGATCCAATACACATCCTGGTTTTACTTGCTGGTGTTCATTTTCTTGTTAAGATTATGCTTATTTGGAGTGGAGGGAAATATTCTGACTAATGTACAAAAGAGTGTGATCCATACACTGTAAAGTGTCTTAAAAGAACTTTATCTGAGTGCAGTGCTTCATCCACTGGATTTGCTCACTGGCCATTATTTTGACTAAGAGGAGACATCTTGAGGTCCAGTAGCCATAGTGAAAACAGTCTTTCTTTGTGAACATGACTATTTGTGTTGAGGAAGACACTCTGTTAAAATACAACCTTGCCAAAGGTAGCTTAAAATCAGTGTCCCCTCAAATTCTGCTGGGAGATGGAAGAAATCTCACTAAAAGTGGTGATGAGTTTCTCAGTAGTCTAGTTTAGCAATAAATCTTTATGTTTTGGTCAATAGGGTTTGTTTTGTTTGGAAATTGAAAAAACCTAAGTGGACTCTTGGCTTTCTTTTCTCACTGCAATTACTTAAAAGCCAGAGGGATGTGGAGTCGTGTTTGAATGGACTCATGACTGAATATTTTGGAAACCTCACTCCAGCAACATAAGTACAAATATTTTTTTTCTTTCAGGAGCTGAGCAATGATAGTGGTGAATCTATGAAGCCATCAATGCCAGTCAGTTAGCCTGGAAATACACTATAAATTCACGTCTGATCAGTACGTACCAGTTAAACCTTCTGTTAAGCTGAGAAAGTGAAGGCTGGTTCTTGTCTTCTTTCATTGCCTTCTCAGGACATTCAACTTATGACAACTGCAAGATGAAGAACAGATCTCTGATATGACTTCTGACCTCAGAGCAGTGGAATGGTGTGGTAGAGCTGCCAGCGCCGTGGCTTTGACTGCCTTTTCCCCTTTTCACCTCCTCAATTTCTATTTAGAAGTCACATGAGATTTTTTAAACAAGTGCCTAAATTAGCTGACACAAATCACCTTGCTCAGTTGAACACCCAAGCAAAACGCTTTATTTTTACACATCCAGCACATTTAAATGCTGTTTGAAGACCAGGGCAGCACACAGACTGAGTAGTCAGGACACACAATTTTCTACATTTTGTTTACTGTTTACAAGCCAGCCCAGGTTGATGGAGACTGACACCTCTTCGTAGTGCCTTGTGACAGTTTGTGTTTATGCAGCAGCAGATCTTAAGCGAGTATCAGTATCAAAACAATCACTCAATATCGGCAGTAAGTGGTGGCTTTACTGCAAATCCTCCAAGCAGAGAGACTAAAACTGGGGGAATACATTGAACTACTTAGCCCTTATCTCTCAAATACACAGCATGGCTTGAAGGCTGGGCCATGGTGGCAGCCCAGAGTTTGGTGGTTGATAGCAGTAGCTGCATTCCAGAAGTTCATGCCTCCTGGCTGGGCTGTGGGGCCTCAGAGGCCTTACAGCAAGGCAGGACTGAAACTGGGAGCAGGGCAACGTGCCCAGCTCTGCTGCCACACTAGGGGTGAAAAATGACTGCTTCATCAAAAGAGGCAGTGACAATTACAAGGAAGAAAAGAAAAAATAATACAATTTCTTCTACCTGGACAGTAAAAGTGCAGATGGCAGTGAAATTTAAGGGAAGACACACATGAACTATGTCTTTCAAAAACTGATAGTGATTTGTATATGTAGACAGGTCTGTCAAAGCAGCTAAACCTCGAAACTACTTTAATACTACCTGTGGTTAAACTGCTATGCCAGGCAAAAGATAGAGGGAAAAAGATGCTTTTTAAGACAGGGACTGCTAATAGCACATGACTCTGGAACAATTTATTAAGTAAGAATCAAGTAAAAAGGTGTCTGGACAAAGAAAACACCTAAAGTCTGTGCCTGTTAGAATTACTAGGGTAAGACCTCAGGCAAAGACAGCAGAGGACAATTACTTTAGATTTAATAGGTAGTGTTTGCAGCTGTACAATACATCTTGGAAAACACTGTGTTACTTGTTCTAGTGTCTGAAAAATTTAGAAGCCAATAATAAAATACAAATTGTTATAAAGGCACTGTTTGTTTGCAGTGTTGGTTGATACGGCATTGGTTCCCAAGTGCATTGAAGAAACTAATGCTGAAGTAAAAGAATATAGGATTTTTAAAATGTTCCTTTAACTAATTAAACAAGTAAGTGATGCTGTGAGCAGCATGACTTTATCCTGTTGTACCATTCTGAAAAATATTTGTCTAAAATAAACTGTAAATGCTGTAACACAATGAAGACAACATGAATCACAAGACCATTTGCAAATCTACCACACTGATTGAAGTGTCTTTTGAGCATACATACTTTTAACTACACAATAGAATTATCCAAAGTAGTACTATAATATCACAGTACAATATCACAGTATGATATCTTGTACAGATTGTGCTCACCACGGTTTGAATTTAGAGGTGAAATAAGAGTGGAGGAGGAGAAGGGAAATTCCAGCATGTGTTACAAAGTGTAGAGGCAAGCTATTTTGAGGAACTGCCTCAAACATTTTTGACATATGGCAAAAAAAATCCCTAGAAAAGTTGTTTAACTTTCGTAGTTTGACAACGTTGTGCCTGAAGTTTCTGCTTATGCTATGTCTTGTGATTTGTTCAGGGGGAACATTTCTCTTCCAGACAACATTAGCAGGAAGATGCTCTTCCATGTTCGTGGAAATTGAGATATTTGTTCTGGTTTATGAAACTATTTCAGCAAACGGTTTCCTAGCATCACAGACATGTCAAATGTCAAATCTACATACTGTATCCCATCCTTCTGCTAACGCCTAAGTATTCCCTGTACTATGCAAAATATGTTGTAGCCCAAGGGGCAGGGCTTGACATATTATCAATTGAATATCTTTTTCTGGTCTTCAGCCTCCATTTATTTCTGCTTTATGTTCTTGAACATAAAGTTGTCCCTCCTGGGTGAAGCCACTTGCCCAGCTCAACTCTCACATCACTAGCACATGCTTAGTGTAAAAGCCTTTCCTACCCTTAAAAAGCAATAACCTTGAGGTGATGAAAACACCAAGTTCACCTGGAAATGCAAGTGAAAACCAGCTCTGTTCATTGAGCGAAAGCATGGGGAGAAATGTGTGTGCATTCTGTGGGGAAATGTCGCAGGGCCAGAGCCAGGGATTGAGCATTCCCAACCTTCTCTAGCAAGACAGAAACACCAATTTCCACTTCCTGCTGACTTGTAAAAGTCCAAGTAAACCACAAATATGTCAACATGCTTTGTCTGGGAGAAATAATTCTTTTAAATGTTAATTTCATGGGGAAAATATATAAATACCCTTTGGGTCAAGCCAGATGTAATTACTTTCTTGACCAATGAACCAAAGAACTGATTCGTCTTATTCTCCTATTTAAACTGTAATATACTTAGAAAGTTGGCTTATTCCCTGGTGTATCTTCCCAACCATTCCCCTGTGATCAGTATTTCTTCCTTTATTCAGTCCTTTATTGCCTGTGGTTGAAGAGAGATGAAATAGCAGCACTATGGATCTGACCCAAGATTTCTAGTACTCTGGTGAATATCAGACAAACAAAGTTCTCAGAAATTTCAGTTTTGAAGAAGCTTTCCGTTTGGAAAAAAAATGGAATTCAAATTGTTGCAGTTTGAAAAGGTGTAACTAATGTGTTTAAGAGCTGAAAGAGTTTCTGTGGCAGCCTTATTTGATGTTGATTGACTAATGCACAACGTGGGGCACATAAAATTTGTTTTACTCATTAGTGAAAATGGTAACTAAAGTGATAGATTTTAAAGCATATCAACATATCTCTCTCTTTTCTCAGAAAATAAAGTCTTTGGGAGCTGAGATATCTTGAATAGAGCTTTATTGTGATTTCTTCTTCTGAAGATCTACTTCTCTCATGGACTGACAGTCAGGAGGTGATGCCTTAGGATTTTGGCTTTTATATTTTTCATATACTTGTAACCCTGCAATTTTTAGTGTGTAACTCTAAAGCCCATATAAAAGTGTTAGCCACTGCCTTTAGACAAAACAATCCATCTTCAGGCCTGGACTTCAAGGACACCTTACTGCCTCAGGCCCAAGATACGTAAACAGCTGTTGGTGAAGGGGGAGCAAACTTGGGGTGAATTACTTCATTACCTAAAGGTCTATTTGGAAGATCTGGCCCCAATATGGACCAAACTTATAAAAGTATGGAGAACTCCTGACCAGTCATCCATCTTGGGTGGTCCATCTTGGGGAGCAGATCTAAGGGGGTCTGCCTGGGGTGTAAGCTCCCGCCCCTCCCGCCCCCGAGTGAGCTTTGACTGCCCTGGATGTTCCTGAAGGCCTTCAAATGAACACCACTGCTTTTAACCGTTTGATCTTTGTTGAGTCTCTCTCTTTTAGGTAGTCCCAATAAGGCATCAGAGGGACAGGCATATTTCCTACCTTCTGGTATGAGGACTCCTGGACTAATACCAGTGTTTCTGTAAAGTTCCTGACTTGGTTCTGTATCACTAAAATACTAAGAAGAGCTTTGCACTTCCTGCTTGCAGCTAGGCAGGACCATGAGAGATTCAGTGTTATTCAAGGGGATGAAGAGAGAAAAAGGCCCTTGCCCTTTTGGTGACGGCGCTGTGCCCCAGGAATAGTGGTGTCACGAGGTGAAAGAACTTGAGAAAAAGAGCAAGGGATTGATAGGTTATTCTCAGAGACACTATGATCTCAGGAGTCATGAACTTGCATTGTAGTGAAGAGCCAGGTGGACCCAGAACCACGTCAAGTAGCTAGTCAAGAGTGTGTTGAACAGGAAGGCCGGAAACTGGTCAGTGCCCATACTAGGAAGAAGGCTCGTCCTCCTAAAAACTTGACAGTGACGAGTAGGACTGGAACCTTTTACTACAGGTATGAAGTCCTGGAACCAGAAGGTCAATCTACTGATGAGGTGGACCAAAGTCCTGTTGGGATGGAGGTGTTGCCTGGGTCAACGCAATCTATCCCCTGCACTGCAACCTTCTGTGTTAAGAGAAAAAGAAGGGTAGTTGTCATAGGTAATTCCCTCCTGAGGGGAGTGGAAGGCCTGATATGCAGACTGAACCCAACCTATAGAGAAGTCTGCTGTCCCCCAGGGTCTCAGATCCTGGAAAAGTACTGGAAAACTCTCAAGCCTGGTAAGGCCCTCTGATTATTACCCATCATTGGTTCTTCAAGTTGGTAATAATGAGATAATGAAGAGAAGTCCAAGGGTAATCAAGAAGGATTTCAGGGCCTTGGGATGATTGGTTGTAGGATCAGGAGCACAGCTAGTGTTTTTCTCAATCCTTTCAGCAGCAAGGAATAATGTTGATAGGAATAGGCAGATGCAACAGATCAACACAGGGCTCTGAGGTTGGTGTCATCAGAAAAACTTTGGGGTGATCTATTCAACACCTGTTCTACTGACACCTGATGGCATGTACCTTTCTCAGAGGGGAAAAAGAGCTCTAGCACAGGAGTTAGTGGGGCTCATTGACAGAGCTTTAAACTGGCTTGGAAGGGGGAAAGGGACAAAACCAGGCTGGCCAGTGATGAGCAATGGGATGGTGTGTCAAAACTTGAGGAAATGAGCACTAACGGGATCCCTCAATCTGCTCCATGAGGTGTCAGCTACAATTTACCACACCTGAAATGTTTCTACTCCAATGCACACAGCATGAGGAACGAACAAGAGGAACTCGAAGCTTTGGCTCAGTCACAGAGATTTGATATCATTGACTTAAATGAAACCTGCTGGGACAAGTCCTGTGACTGGAGTGCCCTGTTGGATGGTTACAGGCTCTTCAGGAGGCATATGCAGGGCAGAAGAGGCCAGGAGGTGACATCACATGTAATGGAAGGGTTAGAATGTGTGGAAGTGATAGTTGGCAATGGCACAGTCGAGAGCCTCTGGGCAAGAATCAAGGAACAAAGAAATAATGTGGATGTCATTGTGGGAGTCTGCTATAGACCTCCCAGCCAGGATGATGACGTTGATGGATTATTCTTTGAGGAAGTAAGAGATGCCTCTAAATCAACTGCCCTTGTTCTTATGGGAGACTTCAGCTTTCCAGATGTTAACTGGGAAAACCTTACAGGTGGCACAGACAGGGCCAGAAGACTCCTGCAGCACCTGGGTGACAACTTCATGATACAGGCACTAAGAGAGCCAACCAGGAAGGATGCCCTCCTCAATTTGCTACTTGTCGACAGAGTGGACGTCATGAATGAAGTGATGATTGGCAGCTCTCTTGGCTATGGTGACCATGAAGTGATCAAGTTTAAAATCTCTGTTGACAGGAGGAAAGTGCCAGCAAAACTTCAAATCTGGGCATGAGGAGAGCAGACTTCAGAGTGCTCAGGAACTAGTGAGCAAGGTCACCCGGGAAAATTCTCTTGAAGGTGCTGGGGTTCATCAGTGTTGGTTACTTTTTAACCACCACCTTCTAAGGGCACAGGAGCAGACAATTCCTAAATGTCTGACAATTCCTAAATTCCTAAAGCCAAGCAAATGAGGCAGAAGGCTGTCTTGGCTGAGCAGGAATCTTCTTTTGGAGGTGACGCAAGAAAGGAAGGTGTATGCCCAGTGGAAGCAGGGTCAGGTGACATTGGAAGAATACTGAGATGCTGCTTGCCACTGTAGGGAGAAAATTCATGTGGCCAAAGCTCAACTGGAATTGAAACTGGCCAGAAATATGGGGGACAATAAAAAGAGGGGTTTTTGAGTACATTAATGGCAAAAGGAAGTGCAAAAATAACATCAGCCCATTACAGAATGAGGATGGTTACTTCACAAACAGGGATATGGACAAGGCAGAGGCATTTAATGCATTCTTTGCCCCTGTCTTCAACGCAAATGGTGAACTAAGGAGATCTCAGTGCCCTGAGATGGAGGACCATGACTGTGAGAATGATAAACTCTCAGTTGACCATGAAGTTTTGAGGGATCTATTGTTCCAGCTGGATCCCTATAAATCTATGGGGCTTAATGGTATTCATCTGAGAATGCCTACTGATCTGGCTGATGTCATCACGAGGCCTCTCTCAATTGTTTTTGAATCTTGGGAATCTGGAGAGGTCCCACCTGACTCGAAGCTAAAAGCCTAAAAAGGGCAAGGAAGATGACCTTGAAAAATACAGGCCCATTGGTCTCACTTCAGTGCCCAGCAAGGAGAAGATTCTGGAAGGTATTGACAAACAACTGGAGGACAATGCAGTGATAAGTCACAGCCAGCATGGCTTTACGAGAGGTAAGTCCTGCTTATCAAACCTGAATTTCTTTTATGACAACATAACCCATCTGACTGATGAAAGAAAGTCGGTTGATTTAATATTCAATTTCAGTACAGCTTTCAATACTTTCTCTCACAGAATCCTTCTGGACAAAATGTCCAGCACACATCTGGATAAACACATCATGGATGGGTGAGCAACTGCCTCATGGGTGGGGCACAAAGCGTTACAGTGACTGGGGTGACATCAGATTGGGGACTTGCCACAAGTGGGGTTCTACAGGGCTCCATCCTTGGCTCTGTGCTCTTCAACATCTTCATAAATGACTGGGATGCAGGACTGGAAGGGGTACTAAGCAAGTTGGTACACAGTACAAAACTGGGAGGAGCTGTTGAGTCCCTCAAAGGCAGAGAAGCCCTGCAGAGAGACCTCGACAAATTAGAGGCCTGAACAATCACCAGCCATAGAAAGTTCAACAGGAGAAGGTGCTAGATTCTGCACCTGGGCTGGGGCAACCCTGGGTGTACAGACTGGGGAATGAGATGTTGGAAAGCAGTGCCATGGAAAGGGACCCAGGGTCCTGGTCAATGGCAAGTTGAACATGAGTCAGCAGTGCCCTGGCAGCCAGGAGGGCCAACCGTGTCCTGGGGGGCATCAGGAACAGCATCGCCAGCTGGGCAAGGGAGGGGATTGTCCTGCTCTGCTCTGCACTGGGGCAGCCTCACCTCGAGTGCTGGGGAAGTTCTGGGTGCCACAATATAAGAAAGATATTGAACTATTAGAGAGTGTCCAAAGGAGCGCAACAAAGATGGTGAAGGGCCTTGAGGGAAAGATGTACAATGAGTGGCTGAGGTCACTTGTTCTGTTCAGCCTGGAAAAAAGGAGACTGAGGGGAGACCGCATTGCAATCGACAACTTCCTCCTGAGGGGAAGAGGAGGGGCAGACACTGATCTCTGTGGTGACAAGTGACTGGACCAGAAAGAACGGCCTGAAGTTGTGTCAGAGGAGGATTAGGTTGGATATTAGAAAAAGGTTCTTCACCCAGAGAATAGCTGGGCACTGGAACAGGCTCCCCAGGGAAGTCGTCACAGCACCAAACCTGACACTCTTCAAGAAACGTTTGAACAATGCTCTCAGACACATGGTATGACTCTTGGGGTGTCCTGTGCAGGACCAGGAGCTGGACTCTATGATCCTGGTGAGTTGCTTCCAACTCTGAATATTTTGTGACTGTGATTCTGTGAATGTTTGGAAGAAGGGGCAAGTCTGTGATCCTTGTGCTGCTTCAGAGACGTGATTTGATTTTCTGGATGCTGAATGACAAGACAATGACTCTAGCAAAAATTTGTGAATTCTGTGGCCATTATCATTTGCTCAGGAGAGTGCTATGAGATCATCAGAAATGCTGAGTGTTATGTCTGGAGATCTAGGCTGCAGGGGACAAAACCCATCTGATTTATTGGAAAACCTAATAGAAGAGTAATACATGGGAGGAGAAGAGAGGAATGAGATGAAGAGTCTATGTTATATTGTCATTTCAATCTCATATTTTTTAAATTTATTTTTCAATCCCAATGAGACTCGTCTCGGCTCTTCCCTGTGACACAACATGACCTCCCCGGATATTTGGCCTGTGGAAGGACAAGACAGTGAGAGGACACTAATTTCCAAATACAGTGTCAGTTTCTTATCCCACAAGATCCCCCATTAATGGCAAAAAAAATACAATCCATCTTTTTTCCTTCCTCCTGATCCCAGGAGCGTAAGGACACTGCCTGGGACTCTGGGTTGCAACTCACCCAGCAGTTGCAAATCTGACCTTGGGATTTCCCTATCTCCAAGACCTTTTTTCTTACGGGAGGATGGGGGTGTTGCAGGGAGGCTTTCAGTCCTGAAGGGTGGGTATGGGATGCCCAGGAGTCCTCTGCATAGGCACCCACTGTAGTTGCCAGGTACAGGTTATTGGGGCTGTTAGTGACAATGTGACAAACAATTTTCTTGGCTTTCCAGGTGAAATCCTTCTGCCTTCTTTCTGCTCTTCCTCTTGTTCATCATGTGCTGCCAACAGCTGAGGCACTGTGTTTTGCTGTATTTCAAGTGGTAATATTGAGATACTGTTTTGGAATTTGGAAAAAAAGCATATGACTCAGAAAAATATGGCTATGAAACACAATGAAGAAAAACAATGTCTGTGTAGTAGCAATGGGCTCACAGGCAAGCCAGAGGTCATTTAAAAATAATAATAATAATTACATTTCATGAAAAATGTATGCTACTGTGGAAGGCAATGGAGAAAAACATAGGAGGCTTGTCCTTGCTTCAAGCAAATGGAATGCAGGTGGCATCACCTGACAAGTGATTGCTGGTCCTGCCCCTGGCGTGGCCAGGGCTGAGGGAGCTGTGGGAGTTGCAGGGGGATGCCAGTGGCAGTAGTCAGGACCAGAGCCAGCTTGCTCCAACCAGAGTGAAGTGGAAAAGACAGGAGAGGCACCAAATTCAGCTGGAGTGTTGTCATGCAGGAAACTTGTTACGTCTCAAGTAGCAGCAGCATCCACTGGGCAGCATCCTGCTGACCCTGCTTCTCACCCTACCATATTCTTTGAATTTTGTTTGAGAGCTGGCTGTATGTGGCAGGGTCAGGACTTGGGTTTCCAGGGTATAGTAACCTGTTCACACTGGCAGACAGACTGACTGCCAAAGGCACCCAGCAATGTTGCTACTGGTGAAGCAGAGCGGTGGCCATGGGCACTCGCGTGGTGCCCCCCCAGGTAACTCAAAGTGAGAAGATGCAGGGCTGTGTGTGCTCCCGCTTTGTTAGTACCAGAGGAGATTCGGGTTTAATTGCTGTCTTTATAAATCAGAGTAGCATTGGCTTGAACAGCTTGTCCTTTTAGTCTGTTTTAGGAGAATCAGCATATATAACTGCTTCCTCCCACATCACAGCCGTCATCACTCACACTGCATTAAAAATGTCTCCCTATTTAGCTGCACTACTCAGGGGGAGGATCTGCAGCCTTGTGTTGGGTGAGGATTTAGCTGAGACACCAGAATAGCAAGCTCTAGCAGTAGAAGAGCATTGAAAACCTGCTGCAAGATCCTACTGTCACAAGTGTGAGGGAAAAGCCACAGCTCTGGAACATGGGGTGAAATTATCACAGTTGTAGTAAGAGAAGCTGAAGTTCATTCTTTGCCGCCCTGAACTTCTCATGGCAGAGTCACAAGCAGGAAATGAAACGCTATTCTTCTGCTCTGGCTAACTAGATGATGTGTCCTGGTAGGTGTGAAAGAGTGGTCCTGGTACAATTAAGACTGAAACAATTATTAAAAGAATCACATAACTAACTGAAAAAATGTTGGGCTTTCGATGTAGTGCGGTGCAGGGAAGCCTAGGCTAGGCTCTGCCTGCAGTTGCCCTCATAATCTTGGCTTTGCAGTGAAGAAGAAACCAGAGGTATTAAAGACCTGCCAGGTACTGAGATCTTCAGAAGCGACAGATCCCACCCAGCTGGTCACTAATTCATAGTGATCCCTCTCTTTCCTCAGGTGAGACATGCGACCTTGCAGTATCCACCTCTCCATCACTCACACAACCCTCTTCATGAACAGTGGCTTTCCTAGACCCAAAACACCTGCTCTTTGTTTTTTCTCCTGTAGCTCTGGATCTACTGAGCTCTGATGTACGACAATAAATGAAAGCTGGTCTTGCAAAGGCTGAGATGAAATCAGATGAGTGTCAGAACACTTCTGACACCAGCTTTGGGGGCATCTTCAGCACAGCATGCAGCTCCTAGCTGCCAGGCACGAGGCTGGACCTTGACAGGACCAGTCCTTCCCTTGCTGAAGATTTGGGAATGAGATCAAGCAGTGCCTGACACTTACGGGCGTCTCTATCCATTTTGCCCTACGAATAAGCATTGCAGAAAACGAGGTGCTTCCTGCCCTTTAGAAGACGGAGGCAGGTAGCTGATACGCCTGTGGGAATGCCACTAGATGTTCCATTTGAAGAGTGTTTCTGCTACTATCTTCCTCCTGAAGCTGGCCACTTCTTTATGAACAAGCAGTCTTTTCACATAATTTTACTCTGTGGTAGTTTTCCACATCTGCTCCAAACATGTGTGGGCCTGGGGTCTGACTGTACCAGACTGCCTCTTTGCGTGGTGAACTGCAGCACTTCCTGTATCTCTTCTGGGGTTGTCCACTGACCACACTGTTCAGGCAAAGAAGGCTGAAGTAGCTGTTCTGCCATCCTAAAATACTGACCTCCTAGAGCACCCGCAGTAGCATATCTTGTATTAATAATGTAGACTATTGTTTTATGCCTAAATTAACAGTCTTACACCTTCCTTTTCCTGAAGTTATAGCTGACAAGTAGGTGAAAGATCACAAAACATCTCCCTTAAACTTTCCATCTGGCTGTAAGCAGCTGGCAGGGTTTGGCAAGCAGGGCGGCCGGGGCCCGCGGTGGGTGGCAGGCCGTGTCCGGGGCCGCGGTGTCTCGCATGCCTGCCCTGGCCCGGAATGCCGCAAGCCGCACCATGTCGCTGGGAGCTCGTGGCATGCCACAGGCACAAAGCAGGTGCGTGAGATGCCTTTCACTCCGGCTGTGAGCAGGCCACGCGCCAGACCCCGCGCTGCCCACTCGCGGTGGCCGTGCTCCCCCTCGGCTGCAGGCTCCTCGCACAAGCCCAGAGCCCCGTGCAGGGCACAAAAGCACCACAGCTGTAAGAAAACTTGACAGAGAGGCATCGCTCTGTGCCAGCCCTTTGCTGCATTATGTTTTCCAATCCATGTCCAACCTGATCACAGAATCCTAGAATGGCCTGGGTTGAAAGTGACCTTATCATCTAGTTCCAACCCCCCTGCCATGAGAAGGGACACCTACCACTAGGTTGCACACTTCTTTTCTGAATTTTGAAATAGAATTAAAACTTTATGGCAGTAATCTTATAACATACTGTAATAAATTCTGACACTTCTTAGTCTTCATGATTCTATATGTGAGACCAAACTAAAATTTACCTGGTAGGAAAAAAGTAGGGAGACAAAAATATGTTGCAAAAAGACCACAGCAACTGATAGACAGAGCAATCAGCAAAATTATGCAAACAGGGAAAAACAGAAGCTTCAATCAGGAACTGTGACTTTGAACTTTGTTACTTCAAGTCTGGAACCAATAATATGGAGGTTCCACAGTGAGTAAGTGAGAGTGAAACAGAGAGAGATTAAAAGGTAAATAAAAAATGCAGTGAAACAAATCTGTGATTTTTTTTTTCAGTACTGTTTTCCCCTCATTCCTTGAAATAGTCATTAAATAAACTTTGGCTTGGCGGAAAATTCAGGGCTCTTTAAAGATTCCTAACATATTCTGATATGTAGCTCTATATTATCTATTTAAAAAAGGGATTTTCCTAAGAAGCAGCTTGTCAAAGATAGAGTCAAGGGGACAATTCGCAGTGAATAATTTTGTCTCGTTTTCTGCTCCTAGATTGTCCAGGAGGCAATAGTGATTTGTTTGAATATCTTGGAGTTTACTCACAAAAGGCTTTAAGGGAATTATTTTTAGATTGGATTAATGACTGAATATGATACTTGTTACTCGAGCTCTGTTGGCCAGTTATTATTAGAGGCAGGCAACTATTCACGGTTGAACTAGACACAACTTATTTAAAAAATGCAGGCTAATTTCTGTTTGCAAATTATTCCCAGCGAAGTCAGGTTTTTGTGGGGCTGTTAATGTTTCACCATGTATGACCTCGTAATATAGTATCTATTTGCTATTCATTTCTTCTCACCTCAGCAGTGTGGTACTGTATCAACTTCTGGCCAGATGATGAAAATCACACATAGTCTGTTTAAATTCATGAGTTATCAGCCAGTGTTCGTAACTGTTCAATTAATCTGCAATTCAGACAACAAACAGGAGACCACAAATGGTGCAAATGCTCCTGCAATGCTCCTGCAAACATTTACTGGCCACTTTTCATCAACATCTTGTGAACATCCCCATAAATATGATTCATTTATTGACATGGTTCCAGCCATTGTCATGAAAGGAAGGTTGGATAACAACCCCCTGGATGCAGAGCAATCAAAAGGTTTTGCACACAAATACCTCTGGTCTTTACTGGGCTATGCCATTGAGATATTGCTCCTGATCTCTGGCCAATCAGTAGGGGCTTTATCTTATTTGGGAAGCTGTGAAAGAAGGTTTCTACCCGCAGACATGGCAGTCTATCCCAGCTCTAGTCCAGGACCTTCTTGTGCCAAGTGAAAACCTCTGATGGGGTCCTTAATCCCTGCTCATTATCCCAGGGTCAGGCACTGTGCAGGAAAAAGATCAATGTGAACTGGGAGAAGATCAGTGTCAGCTCCAGCCCTTTGCCTTCAGATGAGTTTGTGGCCTTAAGTGAGGATGGTGAAAGCTTTTTTTTTTCTCCTAGCTCTCAGCTTTTCTGGTATTCACATTTGTCCAGGCAGTTTCAGAAGTAAATATCTTCTCTGAAATACTTCTTACTGCATTTCTGAAAAAAGATGGAGCACATCTGGAAAAAACCTCTGCAGCTTTCAGAGTAGCAGTAAAAGCTGGCAGGAATAGATGTTTCAGATGGGCAGTGCTCAGAACATTAAGGACAGGGTTTTCTGTTGAAAGGAACAAGTGGATGCTTGTAAAAAAAAGGACAGACTCATAAAAGTATAAAGGCGCCCCATACTTTATACTGGATCTCAGCTCTCTTCAGATGCTGCATGTGGTCCGTAGCAGACTGAAAGCTTCCAGCCTTAGGTGATGCTGCAGCTGCAGCTGATGTTACTCTGTCCATGTGCAGAGAAGCTGTGGATGTCCCCACCTGACATGGCACTGCTGATCTTTCCGGAACGGCTTCTCATGCACCTTGCCTACAGGGCCCAGCTTGGCCCAGTTATTGGGGTGGCTACAGCCAATACCCCGCCACTCAAGAGAGAAGGGGTGGCTTATCCTGACATGGTAAAGCAGAGGAAAATGCTTGCTGGCAGTGCTTTATGAGGGAGGTTCACCAAGTATCAATGCTTATGGAAGTTCTGATTTCAGAAGTGTATTGGGTGGTTGTATCTACCAAATCCTCATGAAAATGAGTGAGTGCTATTACTGGGAATGGAGCAGTACTGAGGGTATGTCCACCTCTCATCAGGGGATGAGATGCAGGATGGACATTGGTGACCAGTTTATCCACCCACAGCAGCACCACTTGAACCTTGCAGACAGGTGAATAAATAAGAATGTGTTCAGGAAAAACATATATTCGTATTTCCCTATGTCTTCTGTTTACAAAGAAATGCAGTAAGCTGTAAGGTCAAACCTGATGTCAATGAGACAACGCCTCATTTATTAGTGTGGTTGTTTGTAAAAAGAGCAAATTTCACATGAAATTCAAGCAACACTTACTGATGAGTTCAATAAACATAAAGCCGACTTCCATTTGCATTTGTTTCCCTAAGGTGCCCATGCTTTATATAGGCTACAGCTACAATAGCTTTGTTAAGATACTTGACTTAGGCTCTATTAATGTCATTATCACGTTTGCAGACATGGCTTGGTTTTCTATCTCTTTTGTAAGTTAAGTAACATCTTTATATCTGTCATACATCTTTCCACCTGGTAATTAGTGAGTGAAAATGAGAGAGCTTCACTCTGCTGTCCTCTGAAAAAAATTCACAAATTTCACAGTAGCTCAGTTTTGCAAACTGCATGACACAAGAACAACATTTTTAATTAATACTGCTATTTCTCAAAGAGAAACATTCTTAGTAGAACAAAAAACTAACCTGCCTGCTCAAAAATTACTCCAGAAAGTCAAGCAGAACGACAAGCCAAATGAAGATTTGATAGAGCAGGTTCCTTGCCACAATGGCAGAACTTTTTAATTGCTTCTGTTGAAATAGTACTTCTGTTGAAGAATTAGGTCCATTTAAGGAAGTAGAAGCATAATAATTTCTGAGGTTAAACTGCACTTAATGACAAGAACTGCTTACTCCAACCTAATGCACATGAACATAGCAGCAGTGAGTGTGAGGGTGAGTGCCAGACTCTTCAGGATGGAAACTGCAGAAGAAACTTTGTCATGAAATCACAGATGATACGCTTCCAAGGATGCTCCTATTTTGATGAAACTCTTGTTCTGTCACAAAAGTTTGGTTATTCATGTACTCAAAGCTAGACTGAAGCTTCAGCCCAGGAAGGCCCATGGCTTGGCCTGTCACTGAAGGTGACATTAGGTGCTGGCAGGGTGTCCTGTGTGGTCAGCAGTGACGCCCCAGCTGTGTGACCTGGCCCTGAGATCCTCCTGGAACTACCGAGGGACAGGGGACAGAGCCAGAGGGATGTCCATTTGTGGTGCTGGCTGATCTCCTACTGCAATTGCACCTTGGCATTTTAATGAAAGGCTTGAATTCAGCTGAATCTTTGTCAAAATATGAATTAGTACTTCTGACTGAAGTCTTTTAACTTTTGCCCCAGTCCCAGTGTCCCCTGTGTCCTTCCACCCTGGTCTCCACGGCATGGAGCAATGAGCTGGAGTCATTGGCTGAGAGGTGGGGTCAAGTAGTCAGTTCCCAAGGTGCTGGTTCCCAAGCTAGTCTATCCAGCCTGTGAGTACCCTGTTTGTCCCAAACCGCCCCAAGCGACTCCAATACCCAAATTATTCATTGGAACACTTTGCCTTAAGGGAACCACAAGCTCTGTTTCCTTAATGATTTTAATGGTCAGAATAGTGCCAGGTTAAGCCATTTAACTGTGTATTTAATTAGTCATCTGTATGCGTGCAACTTAAAGGTGTTCAGCTGTGCTATTTTATAGGGATTAACTAAGAGGCCAGTAAATCATCTATAGCGGCAATAAAAGTATTTATAGCAGTGCTTCTTTACTTTTTTTTTTTTTTTTTTCTGTTATTGCTGCGTTGTTTGTACTGGTAGAAGTCTGCATGAGAATAGTTCTGCTCTAAGACATGGGAGAGACACAGTTTGGGGTTTTGTCTGATATCACCTAAGAACAACTGTGGGCAAACCCAGAAGAAGCTGAAATGTGGAGTTCACAGCCAGACAACCGAAAAGTTACTGCCAGCTGCGGGTTTGCTGTGTTAAAGAAAATAAACATGCAAGCAACTTGGCCCTGTGGAAGCTCATAATTTAAAGAACAGGGGAAGAAATATGATCTGAACTGGTAGGTAGTAATTCTCTGGCTTGAATAAATCTTAAGAGTATTTGGCTGCTAACAGTTCACAAGTTTGCACTGGCAAAATATTTCCTGGAATTGCTGAAATAAGCCACCCAGTCTTGCTTGTTCTGTAAGAGAACAAACCATTTTCTACATAAGTGCCATTGAAATGCTGCACAGAATTATGGGACCATGATCTGCATAGATAGAATGTATGTTTCAAAGCAGGGAAATTTTTTTGTACCTACATCACATGGATAGTCCCTCCTAAACAGAAGCAATGTACTTGTTACTAGTTTTGCATAAATGTTTTCTATGCTGTATTTCACAATAAATCTTTCAGGAGAATGCTGGCAGTTTATATGGAGCACTGACCTGTGAAACAGAGGAAAATAGATATTGTTAAAAATCTTGGCTTGCTTGCTCAGAGGTCATGTGGCAGAGCCAGGTAACTTTTCAAGTGGTGCAAGGGGAGTTGCATGAGCAGTAAATGCTGCAATAACAACACAACTGACCTGAGTGTGTAAGCCTCTTTGCACTGCTTGGCATGTTTTGCCCCGTAAATAACATCACGAGACATCCATTCCCACCATGTTGTTATTCCAACATGACCCAGATGGGCAGCCAAAGGCTCTCCACATGTGTGGTTTGCTCTCAGAGAAAACAGGCAATGGAGTCAAGTGTTGCTGAACAATTGCTGTTTACCACCATCCTGCCACCCTCATCTCAGGCGGAAACAAACAGCATGAGACATCCCTTTTAGTCACAACTTTTCAAGCAATTCTTGACCTCTAAACTTCTCCTTCATCTTTCAGTCAGATCAAGTGCTTGATTGCTTCCTTCTCTCTTGTTTTTCTGCTATTCGTGCTACAGACACACAGACACATGTATGCCACTATCCGTAAGCACATAATGCAGCCCAAGGCTATGTAGTTTAGCTTCTGTTCAGGCATAGCTTCACAGGTGCCCTTCATGGATGCTGTGCCTCCAAGAGGCGCCCATGGGGAGTGGGGGCCTTGGACAGGGTGAAAATCTGCACAGAGGTGCTGCAAATCACTTCTGTCTTCCTTAGCTGCTGAGAGCTTAAAATGACTGCCTGCTCTGGCAGGAGGGATGGAACACAGACCTGTGCTGTTGTGGGAGATGGATGTATCCAGATCCTGCACAGGCCTGATGAGAAACTAAACAGGGACGTTGTTTCTGTCCTTCAGTCATAAATGCTCAAAAAATATTCAGCTATAGCTAGGAGAAACTGCTTGATAAATTCAGGTCATGTTCAGCAAACACTTCTATTCAAATGGCTAATCCTGACTAGGGAGAGAGAATTTTTGAAAGTACAATTTTTTTGTTCTTTATTAAAAAAAAGGAAAACAGGCATTCAGGAGTTCCAGGTATTCCATTTTGGACTAAAAATATGTTTGGTCGAAGAAACCATTTTCTTTGTCCTGAAATAAATGAAAACTTTAGTTGGAGCGCATTCACTGCTCCGCAGTCACAGACAAGCACCTCAGTAGGATGGGCATCTTCCTGTGGGTGACACCTCCCCTGCCCTCCTGTTCTTCATCTTCCTTTCTGGTTCTGTTCTCACAGTTTTTTCCCCTCTTCTCAGCTGAACAATTTTTCCCTGTCTTTGCTCTTTCTTCCTGTTAAAAATTAATCAACTGAATAAATCTGCTGTTCTTCCAGGAGGAAGGCTGCCCTTTCCCTCACCATCCTCCAGTCTGGCTCAGAGGGTTTCCCTGGTTGTGGGAGGGGGACTTGGGGGCACATAGCTGTTGGCCAGGAGGAGCACACTGGCCTTAACTTCGCTGTTGCAAGCCATCTGGGATAGGAAAATGCTCTTCGACAGATTCATGGATGTGCTGCTCCACTGGTGGCTCCTAGACACAGATTCAGACACCTGCTTTACCCTTTTTTCCCTGACCAAACGGACGGTCCTTCCTTTGGATCTGTCAACCTCTTTCCTCCGCTCAATGCTGAGCGAGCTCTTTTGTCCTTCTGCACAGGATCAAACCAGAAAGGGTAAGAGTTTTCCACTTCCCCCCAAAGCCCTTAGAAGCCCTTGCTGGCTTTCTCTGTGCTTGCTTGCTGCCAGCTCCCGCAGGAGCTCTGTTTGCTCTTCCTGAGACTGCAATTACCAGCGCTCCCCTTGGCAGCTCTCCTGCCCTGTTACATTCCTTTTTGTTATGCTAATAGACTTATAACCAACTCCAGCTTCTGAGACTGTAATACACCCCTTTTGATTCTCTAATCTACTTCTCTCCATGCGTTACAGCACAGAGCATTTTGCCAAGGGCCCGGCAGAACGTGTTTAGCTGACTGATTCTAGTTGTTCCTATTAGATCCTGGCATGCTTCTGAGATTTGTCACTTCCACACAAATCACACTCCTAATCCTGGGGTTTAACAAAGTTTGGATGGATTTGGATTCTACTACATCTTTTTTTAGGGGAGATGATAATGCTCTTTGATAAAAGATCTCTGGATGGAAAGTCTCTGTGCAAAGTATGAGCATGAGAACAACTTACTTTCAGTCCAACATTTTATCCTTTTTTCTAGTTTAAGTGCGGGTGCTCACGTCAAGATGGCAGTGTGAGTGCATTAAGGCTCTGAACTTGTACTCAATACCTTGGGGGGGATGATGTGATTTATGGTTGCCATAGTGGCATGTACAAACATGGACTTAACTTAGATCCTGCATTCCACAATGTGTCCCTCACAGAGCTGATCTCTCAAATTACATTCGCAGGGATCTCTGCTTCCTGGTGGAAACGTTTTGAAGTGTTCAAGTCTTATGGGACTGTCTGTCCTCAGAACAAAATTAGTATTTTCATAAGTCTTGAACAAGACTATATGATTCAAAATGTTGTAAGCTGATTTTATAACCATATTCCTCTCTCTTTGCAAAGATGGTTGACCTCCATAGTATCAGTCTTTAGCACCTATGTTACTGTAGTGTTTCATGATGGCTGCTTTTTTTCTTAATTCATTTTTTTCCTCACTGAGGCAGGAGGAGCTCTTGGACTTAGAGCATTGTGCCTAAAGATCCTTTATCAGCCAGTCGACTCTATGAAATTTGGACTGCAATATCACCTGACAGTTACTGATGGGGCTGTGGTTTGAACTTCGTTAACAAATCATTTGGGGATGAAGAAGGAAAAGATTGCTATGGGGTGCCTCTTTGTTAACAAATCATTTGGGGATGAAGAAGGAAAAGATGGCTATGGGGTGCCTAACTTTGAAGGCATGAATGAAAATTCATATGTAGTCACTTTTTCATATCAGAAGTTGAGGGTCAACTCTGTGGTGGCGGGTGTAAACAGCTGCACAACAGAGCATCACATGGGAACACATGGCAGGGAGGTGGGATGGTTTTTAGTACCTTGAACAGGGGTGAAATGGCATGGCTGGCATGGGATTTTTTCTTAAAGGCAGATTGCTGCTGCCTCTTCACAGATTGCCAGGCTTTCTCTAGGGTTTAGTTTGTTTGTTTAACCTCCCCCTTACAGTAAATAAGAGTTGGAAGAGCTTCACACAAGCTTTGACTTCACACAAAATGTGACACCTTTCAGTGTGCCAGGGTGGAGCAGATAAATATGTGAGCACCAATGTTGAGCTTATCTGCCTCTCAAGGGGACATGATATTTTTTGTCGGTAGGAAATCTTTCCTTTATTTCTGTCTAAAGGGAAAATGTGGGCAGTGCTGCCCTCTGAAAACTACAGCAAGAAGCCTTTTTCACTGCATTCCCCACTTTCCCATTGCTCACCTGTTAAATTTCACATGGATTTCATTTATTGTGCTTAATGGCTTAACAAGAAACTGTTACTGCAAGGGAATTAGCTCCATTTAATGTTTGGAAATTTGTATTGTTGTGTTGCTGTGTTGATCCTAACTTGCCTCTGAGAAGGCCACTGCTCCCTGCTCCTGTCCTTGACATCGAGGAGGTCTGCTCTCTCCCAGCTGTGACAGCACTTCATTCAGCCAGGGGACCAAAACCTCTGCCTGACAATTGGCAGGACAAGGCTTTCTTACTAGGCAACCTGGACCCATTCTTTACTGGGGGCACAGAAATTAAAAATTAATAATAATAATAAAAAAGGTCACCACAACAAAGGAACCAGCAAAAATGGCAGTGAAATGGTCCCAGTATATGATCAGAAGTGATTACTGTGGTTACTGTGCCCCGCGTCTCAGTAACCCCCTAAGAAGTATTTAAGTATTAGTGTAATGAGTCAGGCAGTAAGTTCAGTTTTGAGAAAAACCCCTTTGAGCAGTGGAGAACCTTTTGCCAAAGTGGCAAGTCAGGTGTCCAAAACCAATGCTCCCTAGTGGGCACTGCCAGGCCCTCAGTTTTCCAGCTCTGCTTCCCACTTTAGCAGGGATGAAACTGGGGCAATGCACAAGGTGTTGAGATCCCAGCTTCTCCCTGCCCCGCCCTGCCCCATGGCCCCCTGGCTCTCCACAGCCCCGTTTTGTTTCCCTGACAATGCAGTTCTCTGTGGCAATCATTCTCCTGATTCGTGCATGGAATCAATCACTTCAGTGGGCAAGAATGAAGTGTCCATGGTGCACGTGATGGGCAATGATCACCACTGTTGTACCAATTCCAGCTGGTGTTCAGTTTTTGGTTATATCACTCCTTGTATTTTCTGCCAAAGTCAGGCTGCGCTGTGGGTAGGGCTTAGGTTTGTAGCCATCCTCTCCTTTTGAAAAGAAAAGTGTTATCAATTCCAAAATATTAAAACATGATAGTTGCAGTGGGCAGGGGAATCCAACTCAGAATATTTGGAAAGCTACAAACACCAAGGAAATGTAAATCATGCTTTGTTCGATCTTCTGAGGAGCCTGACCTCTGCTTGGCCTGATGTAGAGCAGCCCTGATGATGAGCTATTTCCAGCACAAATGAGGGGTGATTAGAGCAGTAAAAAGCCCCCTCCTGTAGTTTTTTTAAACTATATTGGAGTCTGGACAGTGGAAGGGGGTGGAGGGGGAGGGAGGTGCACCAGGAACCCTGTGGTGAAAGGACTAACTGAATAAAGGTTAATTTATATCTCTGTCAGGTAAAATGCACAGTCATAATCACATAAACTTTAGACACCTCTTTTGCAATAAATCATCTCTTCAAGGAAGACAAAAATTGAGAATATGGCATAAGCCATGCTGACCTCATAAGCCATTATAACTAAGGAATAGACCTAATTGCCTTGTGTGATAAATCTGGACTTGATCTTCCACCTAYGTCCTCTTTTTAAAAACAGCAGTGTGGTCGCAGCTTCAGGGCCATGCAATGATCGTTGCATGGATGGCAATTGTGGTGTTGTTTCTGCACTTCATTTGGGGAGTAGCCAAACTTCCCTCTGCGTTTGTTCCTTTCCAGCGCCCTGCCCAGTGCCTTGGATGCCGATCCAGAGCAGCCAAGCACCATGTCCTGCCCCGTGGCCGCAGCCACCTGTGGTTTGGACCAGCTCTAATCATAAAGCGCAATTCCCCTGTGCTGGGGAGACACCGGGTGGGACAGAGGTGGAGCAAGTGGCAGCTTTCCGTGCTCGAGAGTGTCCGTTTGCTGCAGGTCTGGGAAGCAACGCTGTTTCTCCGTGCAGCAGGAAACCCTGGTGTGGCTGCTCCAGGCTCCGGCTGCCGCGGGGACGAGGCGATGCTGTGACCGAATTTGCAGTGAGCGCACTGAGCTCAGGTGCACGGCAGCACTCCCGGCCAGCGTGACTTGCCTGGCATTTCTTCCGGGCTCTGCACTCACAGGGGGTGTCTGGAAACCATCCAAGCAACTCATGTTTCCGCAACCAGGGCCAGCACCGACTGGGCTTGGTCTTTTGAAGCCCTGTTAGCCATACTGTGTGCAGAAACCAAGGCATGTCACCAGGAACACAGAGGACGGTTTAACTGGCAAGTAAGGCCTTCTCATTGGAGCATGAGAGCTGTGTGCCCTTCCTCCTGAGCCTCCTTGAGCAGGTAGGCTGAGGGACCACTCCCAGGGCACAGGGGCTGGCCAGCTCAGAGCAAGGACAGCCCTGCCTTTCCCTTTGGGTGTCAGACATTACAGGCACAGATGCTACGGGAGCACCCAAATACAGGCACTGAACAGGATTGCAGTGCCCAACACATCATCCAAGCACAGATGAAGCCCCAGCTAAGCCACACACAGAGTGGAGACCCACAGAATAACGCAGCTGGAGACACGGCAGCACCTGGCGGGAGTGCTGGGGCTGAAGAGCTTAGTTTTCTTTTTAGTTTCACAAAGGAAAGCTTCAGTAAAGATTTAAAGAATAATAAGTGAGCTTTGGGTATATTGCTCCATCCCTGTTAGTGTTCAAAAGTAGTCTGGATGGGGCTTTGAGCAGCCTGGTCTAATGAAAGGTGGTCCTTCCCATGGCAGGGGTTGGAACTAGATGATCTTTAAGGTCCTTTCCAATGCAAACGTTTCTGCTATTCTGTTTATGGGGTTTTCCTGCAAAGATTAAGTGTAATAGGTGAGAAAACATGGGAAGGCCTGTTTGAACCTTTGCATAGCAGAATTAAGTCAAACATCCCTGACACCTCAGAGGTGAATGCACCTATGCCAAATAGGTAGTGGTGAGCCTTGGAAGAAGGACAAAACACTATTCCCTCCTGAACCACTCTCCTGGGATTATGCAAGTGGAACTACTTTGGTTTGTTGGTACAAACTTCCTGCTGTCAGTGCCAGTTCTTGCGGAATGTCACAGGGTTCCTTATAACCCTTCAAAGTGACATTAGAGGGAGCCTGAGATAATGACACAAGTCCAAACATACAGGATTGTTCAAACACTGTTTTTACAGGCAATATACTATTTCAATGGATAACAGCATCTACCAAACAGGAATGTGCATGAAGGTGCCTGAGAAAGCTTAGTTTTTATCCTCTGCATTGCAAGTGATTACATGGGCAATATTGCAAATCAAGAGGGAACACCTGGGCACACTGGAACTTGAACATTGGAGCAAAATTTTGGCATTGCTACAGTCAAGTCATGCACTGACCATGCTGAGGCTGGAATTTTTTTCAAGCCTCTAATGAATAAGTGGGACAAATGCAGTTTTCAGCCTTTACTCAGAGTAATATTAGTCATTTAAAGCTTCCAGTGACTTATCTGAAGCACTCTTAGTTGGAACTCAGACAAATAAAGTGCTTATATAGCCAATTAATGAAATACAGTCTTAATTTTACTTGCGGGTTAAAATCAGTGCAATCACTAACCTATTTGAAGTGCTTTGCTGAGTTAGGATCTAAGACTTTGTAAGAAGATGAATGTAGATTGAATTCCAATAGCATTTTGCACAACCTTGATAAAGATTGGAAAAGTAGCTTTTCTAGTTGATGTAAGTGTCCACAGTCTTGTGGAATAAAAGTAACACTCGGAATATCTGCGTAAGTAATTCCTGAGTATTTGGAAGGCACGGTTTAAACTGCTTTATTTCACTAATGAATGCAGCCACTTGCAGGATGAAATCTGGGAAAGTGCTGAGCAGAGCACAGCAACAGCACCCCATAATTCAGAAAATAAAATAAAGACGACAAACTGCAGAGAACTCTAAGCATCTTCTGAATATAATAGCCAAGATACGGATTTTGTTCTGGACACTTTGATTAATGTCTCTTACTCTCACATAAGGTGCCATGGGACCTTTTAAAGAGCACTTTCTTTTACAGAGCCTCTAACAGCATAGCTCTTACTAATCATCTGCTGGAGTAGGATTTCAGTATTGACTTGGAAAAATACTATATACTAAATCACTGAAACGATTTTCTGGAAGAACTGGCTTTTGTTTTGGTGGTCTTCTATTCAAGTAATAGCACAGACCAACATTTTATAACAACAGCCTGATTTCTTTTCTCTATTCAGTTTTTTTCCTAATGTAATTGTAGTTTTGCCATCAAAGCAGATTAATTTGCACTCCTGGCTCACTGGCAGAGGCATTCCATTGCACCACACATGAAACTCCATTTGTGCGTGTCTGTAGGAGAGCACACATAAGGGTGTGCACAGCTGAACTGTCAAGGAAGTGGCCTATTTGCCTGCTTATGATTTTAGTGAAAAATAAGCCATCTTTAATTTGCTCTTGATTTCTCTCTCAAGCTGTTGTGCAAGCTCGGATAACAGGTGCCAGTGAAGGCCCCTGTGCCCATTTTCAGTCTCCTTCTCTGGACACCATCTTGTTTCTCGTGCTGCTGACGCACTGCCCTGTGCTGCAACCTGTGTGCAGCAAGGGGGCTGTAGGAAGAGGAGGCAGAATGCAGAGATGCTTGCTGCCAGAAACAGAAAACTCCAGCAGCATATGGCCTCAGCACCAGTGGACAGGATCAGTAGCAGTTAGTGCTGCAGCTGCCACCTTATAACAGGATACTCTTCTGCAACAACTCTCCATTTCACTAAATGATTAGAGTATTAAAGTCAGTGGAAGCCAGCAACAAAATTGCTCCATATACAATATACCCAAAATAGGCCGTGTGAGGCTTCAGATTTTAATTCTGTATCTTTTATTCTCTATTCTGATTGGATAGGAGAAATCTGATTTCTCCTTTTCCTGATTTTGGATACTTATGTACCTTTTTTTCTAGAGGATTAACCCCATTCTCCATCTGGAGGCCTGGGATTGCACCATATTTTCGTTGCTTTTACAGTCAGCTGGAAAATCTCCAGCCCCGATTGGGGCTGTATGTCCTTGGCTTTGACATTTGGTTTCTAGTCTCCACTAATAATCAGGGTTAATTCCTTTGCTTGTCACGATGATTTGTGGGTTTTGAATTGCCCTAATTTATACAATGATTCTGTCTCCACATCAGCCCCCCCCATCCTATGCCTGGCACTCCAGTAGCATCTCACTCTGAGTTGGGAATGTGAGAAGCACATACTAGGAAAGGTGCCTCTTCGATTTGCTTTTCTCTCCTGTGAGGAGGATGAGAACATGCAATATGTTACCTGGTTTTATGTCTTCTGTTCCTCCAGAGCTGAGCCTTTCTCATCACCGTCCTCAAACTGGACCTTGACTTTTCAAGCAAAGACCAGAGGGATATACTGACACCATCTTTCACTGTGTATGAGGCTTTCTTTTCATAGAATCATAGAGTGGTTTGGGTTGAAAGAGCCCTCCAAGACCAACTAGTTCCAAATACTCTGCCATGGGCACAGACACCTTCCACTAGACCAGGTTGCTCACAGCCCCATCCAACCTGGCCTGGAACCCTTCCAGGAATGGGGCATCTACAACTTCTCTGGGCAACCTGTTCCAGTACCTCACCACCCTCACAATAAAGAACTTTTTCCTAATATCTATTCTAAACCTACTCTTGTTCAGTTTGAAGCCATTCCCCCTTGTCCTATCACTACATGACATTTTAAGAAGTCCCCCTCCAGTTATCTTGTAGACTCCCTTCAGATACTTCAAGGTCTCCCTAGAGCCTCCTCTTCTTCAGCCTAAACAACCCCAACTTCCTCAGCCTGTCCTCACAGGAGAGGTACTCCATCCCTCTGATTATTTTTGTGGCACTTCTCTGGATTCTTCCGACAGGTCTTTGTCTTTCCTGTGCTGAGGGCTCCACAGCCCTCACAGCTGCCCTCCACATTCTGGGCAAAATTTGCATGATCAGGCAGCAACCCAAAGTTTTATTGAGTCTCCAACTGCTATTTTCCCCTCATATCTCCTTCATGTTTACAAACAAACACACATCCCAGCACAACAATTACCTTGGACTGGAGAAGACATTGCCACGTTAGATATAAAGAAGAAATAGAACGGTTAGATGATATGAGTGTTAGAGAGCCAGAGATATTAGAGTAAATAATAGCTACGAATTACTTAAGTCTCTAAGAAGCAAGAGTGACTGTGTCGCCCTTGCCAAGATGACTACTTAAGAAGTGTAGCAAAACAAAAAAGGAGCCATATCTTGGTAAACTGAGGAAGACAATATGGAAAGACATCTTCTAGGGCTGTTTTACAGGAGGTCAGATGACTGATACCAGCTGATTTGTCACAGAGCTACTTGAAAAATGCAGTGGATGATAGATCCTCCAGATCTCCTCTAGAGGCTTCCACTGGGACAGACGTTACTCATTCAGCAACCCTAAAATAAATGAAATAGATGATAGACTGAAAGTAAGACGTAATTCTCATATTAACTTGTATTACTTTGTAACAAGACCCCAGAACAGCTGTAAATTATTTTTAAAACCTTGTATTCTGACAGCACCCTCTCGGGCTATGTTCTTAGGATAGGTGCCTGCATGGCTTTCTACTGAGGGGAGGGCAAACTGAGGCAGTGGGGTACAGCAGGCAATCCCACGGACTGAAATAGTGTATCTAGAGTGAAACCACCAAAACCTCATTTGCATTATGGTCTGTGCAGACCAATGCACTTGACCAAACCAGTGCTTTGAAAACTGTTGAGGTTTGCTAGAAGAGACAACCATAAGAATAATTGTTTTCTCAGATTCTCAGTGACCTTTTGGTTAGACCCCTAAAGAGGGACACATGGAAGCAAAACACTGACCACAGGGCAAAGGGCCAAGTCTTTTGCCATTTAATATCTGGGTAAGTGATGGGAGAAGAAAAGATTCCAGGGTTTGATACTATTTGTGGTGAAACATTTCAACTGAGGGATGACATGGAGAGGTATGGATATTTGGAGTTTATGAGATTTAATGTACTTATGCTGAAGAAAGGGTGACTCTTTTAGTATTTCTTACATATGTGAGCAATTATATACTCCGCTGAAGATGGTAGATATCATATCTAAGGATGAAATGAGAGAAGAGTGCAATTCCACCCAACTTAAATGACAATTGATCTGGTAGGTGCTACCCACAGAATGAAGGTAGTGTCAGATGAAGTAAAAGGCCAAGGAACAGTACTTTATTTTGACCAGTTTTGGACAGCAAAAGGCTTGGAGAGATGGGTGAGAAAGTGCCCCACAGCACTGGGGGAAGTAGGATATTTGTCAGTGCTTTCTAAGAGAAGTCAGACTGTGCTAGACAAAGTCTTGAATAAAACATCAATTTTGCTTCCGCTTAGAAACAATGTGCAGCGCCCAGAATTGAGGTTAAGCATTTGGACTAATCACTTTGCAATATCCTACTGAGCTGGGAGAATTAAATTGATGACCAGGGGAAGCTGGCTGGGAACATTAGTTTGCTTTAAGCAGTAGCAATACTATGCTACAATATTTTTTACTCCTTCTATTTTACCTCTCGATCTCAAGGTTCCGATTTGTACTGGCCTGGAACAGCCTGTCAGCAGGAATATAGAGGGAAAGTCTCTTTATGAGAGGGCTTGTATGGTGCCATTGCCTCTGGTGGACCATACTCTGCAGGACAGAAGGGTTTTTCCAGGTCTTTGCTCCTGCATAAAACACCCTGGAAAACTGGACACTGTCTAAAAATTTCTAGTTTAAGTGGTAAAGAGTGGAACAGATTTGCTCCCTAATGTCCACAGCCTAGGGCACGGCAGTGGCTGAGCACTGAGCACGTTTTACTTGAAGCAAGGGAACTGACCAAGCAAGGAACTATTAACGCTTTTGAAATGTTTAATGGCAAGATTTACATGTGTTTTCTATGAACTTTAATTGGGAGAAGGGACAAATGAGTTCCTTGTCACAGATGAATTCAGCAAGTCCCATTGTGGTTTAAATCTGCAAGGATATTTGGGAAAAGAGAAAAAAACCCCAACTGTCAAGCCAGAGGTTTGAAGTGGAAGGGCTGCTCTGCCCAAAGGTAAAAATCTCACTTCTTTTTTGCTCTGACTGTTCACAGGGGTTTTATGTGATTGTTCATTTGACTATTCAATAAATAACAGAGCACCTCCTCACACAGTGTACAACACTTGTGTAACTGCCTGGGAGTCAAAGACACTTTCCCAACAGACAAGGGCGGTCAGGAGACCAGGGTCAGTTGGTAAATTGTCATATGTCTCTTCGGTCAGACATTAGTATCCTTTGGCAGCCCAGGTTGAAAAGATCAGAATTTGTCCCCAGAGATGCAGCCTGTTCTTTCTCATCTCTTCCCACGGAGAAGCATTTTAATTCCATAATCAATAGATCAAAATGGAGTGGTCTCTGGGTAACTGACCATGGATGAGCTATTGCCACTTAACTGTTTAAAGCACAAGTTATCCTAAGCGTTCCAGTTTGCTTTTGAGCAATGGCAGAACTGGCTTTTCTAAAGCAGAAGAGAACTTCTGCCTGAAGTTCAGACTGATTTTAAGTGTGAAAAAGTTCCGTTTGTTTTCCTCTTCAACTTCTGATTTGTGGTACTCCAAGCCTTCATAATGTTCAAGATACTGAACTATCTATTTTTACCACTTAATGAATTAAACTCTGCAAACATCTTGAGAAAAACCTCAGAACGGTTTTTTAAAACCTCAGATATACTGTTTTCCTTTGTCATCAGGTATTTGGTATTTTCTGTCTTATAAACTAGTTTCAAGTTCCTGGCAGCTGTATCTAGAGCCAGAAAGCAGCAGCAGCCCTGTAAAAGGGTTGTTTCTGAGACTCCATCTTTGTTTTTTGGTCCTTGAATACATGATGGAGGCCCAAAGGCTGATTTTACCATACTCGTCCAAGGCCAGCTGATACGAGAAGGCTGCTTAAGCAGTGCTGTAACATTTACCCTTGTTCCTCACTAGCACTTAATACCGTAAATTATAAATAGCATCTTGCCCTGCGATCAGCCTAACATACAGCTGAGAACTCCCCAGGAGTTTATAGTTAAGATCTCTGAAAACCTCTGCTACAGAAAACTGAAATTATTGCCTTTGTGGTTAGGGGGAGAGGAGTTCGTGGAGCATCTACAGCTGTTTTAGGATGGGCTTCTCTTGACAAGTCCCAGTTCAGGGGACACAGAGGCCCCTCTTCTGGCAGGGTGCTGCCTGCATCCTGCCACATTCCCTCTGAAATGTGTGTCTGCTGCACTGGTGTTTTTCTAAGATGATCTGCAAACCAGAGGATAGAGGTGTTACAGTTGGGGTATAGCTCAGGATGCAAACTTGGGGCAGGGAGACCTATCAAGACATTTATCTAACTGGGATAGGTATGCATGTAACTGGTTTTGGGTTCCAAACTTTGTCTTTGGTGGGTCCTCTTGCCTTCCTCTATCATGAATGGCAGGGGATTCCTGGGGATGGATACTGGGTAGGTGTCCTTCAGCTGGGGCAGTCCTGGCCTTTTCCCAGAACCATGTGGGAAGGTGTGAAGGGAACGGAAGCCTTTTCTCAGGGCAGAGCCTAGGCTACAAGCCCCTGTGCCATTCCCACCAGATGTCTGCTCTTGGCCCTGGGGTGCCTTTGCTTTCTACCTCACCTACCTGGGCTTTACACATGTACAGAAAGCTCTCGTGAATCCCCATGGGTAGACAAGGTAGTCCTCTGTGCCAGAAGAATTTTCCTGCTCTGGCCCCATAGCACTGGTCTTCCCAGCATCTGGAGTCACAGTTCCCTCCTGGCCCACCATGAAGCTTGCAAAAAATCATTTTTCAGACACATAGGTCACTGCCTCATCACTCACTGACACTCCATGGAGGTACTTTAGATAATTTAAATGGAGACATCTTTTATGGGAGTTAATATGCAGCAAAAAGCCAGCCACACATGCAAATGAGTTTTGGGCAGCCTCTCCCACCTTGTCCTGGTCCAGGCTGTCTACCTTGCTGACAGAACTCTCAGCCAGTCACCCTGTCTGCAGGCAGCAGAGACTGCCAAGATGTACACTGGCTACATCCCATCAGATGCTACCCTTCATGGACTAGAAAACCTAGCAAGACTAAGGCCCGTGCCCCTTACATGTCTGTGTGACCTTTCTATAGTGAACACAGTCCCAGAGCACGTCCCAGGGTGTAGTCCGTGCTGTTCCCAAAAGTGGGTTCAAATTGGACCACTCTGCTTCATAGAGATGAGCATTTGTGAGCTGTGCTTTGAAGACCAAAGATGGACACAATTTATTCAGTGTTTTTCTTTATTCATTATTTTCCTTTATTAATACTGACCTAGCTCCATATGTGGGGACCAGAAGAGCCCCATGAAGGCATTCCAAAACAGGCTTCATGTGTCTGGGAAGGAGCAGCTTGTGCAGGCGAGAGGGGAGACACAGTAAACTACAGATCTTGGGTGTTTGTCCTGACAGAGAAGGAGGTAGGCACATCCCACTGCTGTTGCTGTGGAAGCAAGGAGTGCAGCACGGCTGGATTATCTGGAGGAGACAGGATGGAATTTTCCTGAGAGTTAGGCAGCATAACACACCGGGACAGCAAATGACTGGAGGCAAATGATTCATTGTGCTAAGTACCGTAAAGCCAAGAAAACAGATGTCTTGGCTGGACTGAGGACAGCAAAACGCATTGTATTAAGCAGATTTATCAATAGGATAATGAATATTTTTTTCAGATTGCTTTAAAGTTGAGGGGTTTTTTTATGTCCTAAAACATTATAACTAGATAAAGCATGAAACCTTCTAGCAAGAGTTACCAAAGTCCTTCGTGAGACTGAAATATTAACAGCGTGAAAAATAAGACTTTAAGTCTGAATATACTGAAATTATTACCCAGTCCTGTGCAGCTGATACATATCCATACATTTCTATTGATAGCGGTGGGATTGAATGGATCTGAATAAGTCAAATATATAGCCCAGTGATTTTGTATTGATGTACAAACAAAGGGCTAAATTTAAAGTTAATACTGACTGAAACAAGAGCCTCTTTTTTGATAAGTAGAAAAAATGCCATATGCCTAGGGACGGTGTGTAATATTTGTGCTGATGATTTTACTCCAAAGCTGGACTGGCCTGCCTATGCACATGGACATCGTGTGGCCCAGCAAGCTTACAGCCCCACTAAAGTTTATGAGATGGCACCTGCCTCTATTAAACACCATCTCATTGGCACAGGAGGCTTTGCTGAAGAGGCAGCTGAAGGTTTCCTAGAAGCAGCACAGAGCATGGCGGTGGATGTAGGGGCAAACAAAGCTATGTAGACAGGGTCTCAGACTCCTGCAGGTGGTCAGTAAGGCACCTGCTTGGCTCCCGTAGCAGGAAGGGTTGGTGAGACTCCGAGGGGGTACTTCAGATCTGCATTCTTCTGGGAAGAGTTCAAGGCAGACGCAAGCATTGGTTGCAAACCAAATGCCATATACCCATTGGAAACTAGAGAGAATGTTTTCTCTAGGTGTTTTCCCTAAGGATCTCAGCTGATCAAGAAGGCCAGTGTCATCCTGACTCATGACAGCAATAGTGTGGCCAGCAGCACCAGGGCAGTGATTGTCCCCCTGTACTCAGCACTGGTGAGGTCACACTTCAAATCCTGTGTCCAGTTCTGGGCCCTCACTCCAAGAAAGACATTGAGGTACTGGAGTGTGTCCAGAGAAGGGCAGCAGAGCTGGCGAAGGGTCTGGAGGACAAGCTCTGCGAAGAGCAGCTGAGGGAGCTGGCGATGTTTATCCTGGAGAAAAGGAGGCTCAGGGGAGACCTTATCACTCTCTACAATCACCTGAAAGGAGACTTTAGCCAGGTGAGGTTTGGCCTCTTCTCCCAGGCAACCAGTGCCAGGACAGGAAGAAATGGCCTCAAGTTGCTCCAGAAGAGGTTCTGATTGGATATTAGGAAAAACAGGCTGCCCAGGGAAGTGGCTGAGTCACCATCCCTGGAGGAATTTAAAGACATGTAGATGTGGCAATTACGGATGTGGTCAAGTGGTGGACTTGGCAGTGCTGGGTTAACAGTTGGACTTGATGGTCTCAAAGGTCTTTTCCTAGCTGAACAATTCTATGGTTCTGTGACTTTATTGATGTCCCACAAAATACCTGGAAACTTTCATTTTTGGGGTACCATCACATACTTAAGTCCTTTGTTCCAAAACCTTCTCTCCTACTCTGGTACCCAGCTCTCCAGTCAAGGTACAGATCTGTCTCAGGTGGGCCGCCAAAGCCTTTTTTCACTCCTTTGAAACTACCAGGCACTGTCAAAATGCTGGGACACGAGAGGTTTTGGTCGTACATGTGAAGTTCTTGAGGCAGTTTCCTAAGCAAAAAGCCATTGTGAAATGGCCTGTGTGATCCCTCAGACTATGTCTATCGCTTGTATGACTGACTCTTGCCAACCAAATCAGAAAGAAGACTTTTTCTAAGGAAAGCAGTACATGCTCCCCACCTTATTTTAAGGCAGCAAGCGGCCACAAAGCTTCCCATATTGTGAATATTTTCCACATATTCTAACAAGAGTACCAGATAAATGCAAGCCTGTGGAGCTTGCTTTTTTGTCCTGAGTAGATAGTTACTTTAATTGCACAGCATGTCCTGACTCCAGTCCTCTCCTTTCTGCTCATGCTGATCCATTACTGCATAGCTGGCAGGTCTGTCTGAACACAGGCATGATGGCTGTGCTCTTTCTCTGGTCAGAGTCAAATCAGTATAGTGATAGCAATCTTAAAATAATAAAAATAAAAGGAAGAAATGCAGATGATCAAGTTCTTGGGGCGTGGGTGGGGGAGGTAATGACGGCTAAAGAAGACTGCATTAATCACTCTCCATAACACTCCCGAAAGTATCTTGCCAAGGCATTAATTTTAATCTTTACAAGTTGAACGATTGCTGCAGGGTGCATTTAACTTTTCACCTCCAATGGAGCAGCCCATTCTGGGAGTTAAAGCTCTCCATGTTTATCCTTTCCGTGGAATCTCGCTCCATTTCATCTGTGCAGTGCACTACCTACTCCTCTGGAAAAAAAATTAAAAGAGGGGGGAAAAAAGTCACTGTTAGTATCACGAGTTGTTTTCTTTTCACTTGAAAGGGAATCTTTGCCTCTTTCATGACTCAATGTGTTTTATGAATCCCATCTCCTTGACAGAGCATTCAAGCTTCAACAAAGGAGCAGCAGCTCTCACCAAACAAGGACAACTTGTTTAAAAGCCTTCCCTGTCCCAGAGAAGCTTGTCTCTTGTGACTGCCACAAGATATGTCAAATTGGGTTAACTGCTGCCTCGTTATTATTGTAAACTGCACTGTCTGATAATAAGACCGGTTGAGATAAGTCAGTCTGCTGAACAGGCAAAACACTGTGAAATCCCACTCCGGGACAGATTACAGAAAAGCAGGGCATGAAAGTCTCCAGATGGAATACTGGCAACGATAGGGAATTTGACTGGCAATAGCCAAGATGGTCTGATCATCAGCATCATATGACATTGTTTTCTGCCTTTTTCAAGGGTTCTTGAATGTGGCTGTCAATCCTCTTGAGAGGTCAGGCTAATGGTTGCCACCAGTATTTGGAAGATTAGGATCTGCCAATGGCAAGCCATTTTACTTCCCTTGCAGGCAGACTAAAGTGCAGACACCATGCAGAGGCCCAAGTTCCAGTGGCCCAAAATAGTGCATGGATTTTGGGTTAGGATTAGCATCACTCAGGCTGCACGTTACAGCTAGTGCATTTGGGGAGCTGATCCTTGTTTCTCCTTTCTCTCTCAATCCTGCCATTTGAGATGGTCAGGTAGGAGATCATGTTTCCAAGAGAGCCCATTCAGGTTTATACTGAGTCTGAAAATCCTTCTGGAAGATGTGGGCCACAAAATATGGAGCAGCAAATGTGGAGAGTGGCAATTTCAGGGGATTTGGAATAAAGGCTATGTGAGGACGTGGACCTACTTCTTCCATTCCTTTTTAAAAAAATATTCTATCTATGACAAGAGGGGATACTGCTTCCAAAAAAACCCCAAAACCAACACTTCAAAGACAGCAACAAGAAAAGGCAACCTGAGCCACAAACCTATGTAATTTCCTTGTGCTTAGGGAACAAAAAACTTTTCCCAGCAGCACCCATCACATTACTGTGGAAACTATTTCTGTCAACTGGACTGCCTCTCCTTATGTCATCTATAGCGAGTGGGGAAAAGACATAGAGCAACATCAGACCCCTCTCCTGGCCTTGCTGTGCCAATAGATGCCTCCCTGGTTGCTGTAGGATTGGTCAGGTGAAAGCCGTTCAGGCCTCTTTTTTGTTCAGATATCCCTCAGGTGGTCTTCTCTCACCTTTGAAGCCTATCTGGGTACAACCTACCCAGACTCTTCAGAAAAAAACCTCAAAACCCACATGCTTAATAGTTTTACCACTGCATGTGAGGATCTGGCTACTCCTGAAGTGGTGGGTCTAGCAGAGTACAGGCTAAGTGAATTGCAGCAGGGTACACCTGCACCTCCCATGTGCAGAGTTCCTCACTGTCCTTTTGATGCCTTCCATCCTGTGTATGACATTGAGGTGCCTGGAGTAGGCTGTGAACGTGATGAAGAACTGTTTTGTGTCCCTGGTGGCCCCAGCTTCCTGACCATCAGCCATACAGGTGGTCAGCACAGCTGGCAAACCTTTGCATTGGTTTCCATCTTCATATGGCTTAGCTGTCTGAGGTAGCTGTGAGTCCTGGTGTCCAGAAAACACTGTCCATGATGATGTCCCAGCATCTCATGTTCCCTATGCAATTGCTCTGCTGCAATTAGACACACCTGTTTAGATGTCACAAACATCTAAACTACTCTCCTCCTTGGGGCACCAGATTCTGGGTGCTAAAATATCTCTGGACTAGCTATGAACAAGAAGACTTCTGGTGGGTAATCAAGGACTTCTTTCCATACCAGACATCACTGTAAAAGATTAAATTCCCACCTGCTGTGCTGCAGCAGGAGGGCTCCAGCCCATTGCATTTTTTACAGGTTAAAGCTGATCATTATGATAAATCCGAAGTACTTTGGCATATGAAAACCTGTGAATGGGAATGGTCTAGCTGCTCCCTGGGACTGATGGATTGGCAAGGAATAAATTCAGATCATTCCCCTCCCAGGGAACTGGGGATTTTACTCTGCTGTCTTTATTTAGAAAGAAGCACAGAAAAATTTTGAAGATACATGTGGAGATAAACTGCAAAGCAAATAAGAGGTAGGAGAGAGTTGGGAGAAAGCACTGCTTGGCTGGGAAGTTGAAACAGTCAGAAGAGTGAGGTAACTGGCAGTGTGGTTGGGTGTGCACATAGGTGTGCATGTTTATGTTACACATATGTAGTTTCTTGGCTTTATCCCCATTTGCTGATAAATAAGTCAGAGATTTTGCTTGTGCTGTGTGCATAGTGCCTGCTGTCTCATTGCCATCTAGCCTGTGTGAACTCTGTTGTGGCAATGAGGACCAAAGTAGTGATGATCGGGCTTGTTCATGAATACATGCAGCCAACGTGGTGTGCCACTAAGCATCACTGCTGCCAGCACGGTGAAGGGCAGTGGGTTCTGGATGTGCAGTGACTCCAGTGATGGTGTCTGAAATGGGAGAAGACTAATTACTTCTACAGCTTGAAAATATTAGCTTACTGCTGAGGTGCTGTTGGTTTGCTGGTGTAAGAGGGCTGCACTCAGTCTGTGTAGTGTGACAGTGTGTGGTGTGGAAGAGTGCACGCAAACAACGGGAAACCCTCCTTCTGCATCTGCCTGCCTCATTCCTCAGCTGGGGCTGGACCCTCAGGTCACTCAGCAGCACCCCAGGAAGAAATGTCCCAAAGCAACATGCAAACAGCACTCTGTAACCATGAAAAAGTGATTTGTAACATTGAATGGGCCAACTTCTGTCTGCTGGACAGACCCTTTCTGATCTGGTCACTAGGGGGTATATTGCTGCTTTTCGTGAACTCGCTGCTCACATACTATTAGCAGAACTGGCATGTTTTTGCACCAAGAGAATAGCACACCCCTAAGGAAATTAGGGAATTGCAAATGGGCCTGAAAGCTTTCACTGAATCACTACTGTAACTTCCAGAATTCCAATAGTCTCTCAAAGTTTGGAAAAATTTTTAGATGCTGAAAGTCCTTAGGAATAAGCCTCATTAAGGGTGCTCAAGATTCAGAGTTTGGGTTTTGTTGTTTTGTTGTTTTTTTTTTTCACTTGGTGTGATGCCTGTACCAATTTGCCACCGTGTAATGGTTGAAAATCAGGTCTGCAACAGGAGGTTTGGGCTAGGGTCTTTATGAGTTTACAGTCCTTCTGGAACAATGCACTGGAACCACTTTGAAATAGGAAAGCCTCAGCCCTTCAAAGAGTTGACTTCAGTAGATGTTGTCCAGAGGCTGTGGAAATGTAATGTAATTTATTTATAAAAATGATAACATTTCTAGAATAGGGCCATGCAGAGAATCTTAAACCAGTTTGCATTCTCATCTTTAATAATGTTCAACTTGCTGTTCAAGCCAACATTTTATCTGTAAAAGCAGTGATTCACTAGTCAAGAGACATAGCAATAGTCTGAATTCCCTAAACAGGCTAAACTAGAGTTAATACAGCAGGTTTTTTTCCTCTCCTTCTTCTCCCTGTCCCTGTAGCAAGGTTGGTAGCTCAGCCTCAGGACCTGCAGCAGCTGAAGAGAGGAATCTTGCTGGTTTTCACTGGACATGACACCAGAAAAGACAATCCAAAGCTACAGTCAAACAAAATGCACAACCAAGTGCATGGTTAGCTATTTCACTGCAAGATCTCCAGGCTGGTATGTTCCCATCTCCCAGCATTACCTCCAGGCAGTGTAAAGCAGTGCCTTGTGGGCCAGGTGAAGGTCTCACTCTCAGTAGAGGTGTTTGGATAGATCAGTGTTGTTAGCTCCGGTGCAGCACCACGTAGGCACGTCTGTGCTACTGATCTTACGTGCAGCCAGCCTGGTCATCTCTGCTTTTGCCCATGACAGCTCACGGCTCTGAGGTGAGAGCGGCAGAGCACCACCCTGATCTCTGTGTCCCCTTGGCCTGATGCCATCTCACAGCGAAACACTGCAACTCCAGGAAGGCACTTAACTGGGGCAGAGGATAGTTTTATGCTGGTTTTGCTCTCTTTTTCATGTCAGTCAGTGGTGAGACCTCTCCTATTTTGATATGACAATTGCCTATTTAGATCAGGACATATCTTTGGCTTTTGGCATTTACTTTTTTCCCCCCAAAGCTTACTTGGATGTGCAGCGAGGGAGGTTCCCAAATTCATTAAGGAAATATTTGTTTGTTGAATCTCTGGTGTGTGCAAAAGCTACAGAGTAAAATCTGTAAGACAAAGCATCAAATTTATGAGCACTTTCAAGTTAGCCTCATGATTCTGACTCACAAGGTCTAAATATTTGGGGCTGGCAATGTATGTAAGCCTCTTTCTGTGCCATCCAACCGTTGCCTTTCACTCCCTCTCCAGCCCCAGTTTAACAGCTGCTTTAGGAATTTACCACTTGGGCTCTCTGTTGTTTCTGCAATCATGGTTAGCTGAATTGTTTTTTTGTGGAGGGGAGTGTGATAGTAGTCTTGTTACAAATTTCCGTGGCTATTTTTAAACTGCGTGAATTGCCAATAAACTAATAGCTGCTGATTTCTGAGTTGCTGATTTGTCTATTTGTTCATAAGCAGGAACACAAACTGTCTCCATTTTTCCAATTCTATTTTGCATGCTCTTATCCTCCGATGTGGGCTAGGGGCCCTGCTGTAAATCAATTTAATTTGAAGCAGCCAGCGCATTAGGACTGGAAACCTGACCATTGAGTCAATTACATTCAGAATATTTTAAAATCATGCCTTGTCCTGGTACTAACCCTCACAATGGCTTCATGCCACACACTGGCAAGATGCAGCAGGCAATGAGAGTAAACATAGTGCATTTTTTAAAGATGAGATATGCTTCCTAGGGGAATTTAGGTCAGATTCTGACCTTAACAGAATCTGATCTAACTCAATGCGTTTACATGGCATCCTTCTGAAATTATTTGTCTAAAGTGTAATGAAAAATGGGTTTTTTTGGAGATGCACTTTAGGACCTAGAAGGCCCTTCTTGTTCACAGAAAGTGCAACTCACCCCAGCACAGGAGATCTGTACAGATGCACTGGGCCATGAGGAACAGCTCGAGAGGCAGCAAGTCAGTAATCTTTCTGTGCACAAAAATGAATTAAATGAAAGAACTGCGAAAGTAATGAAGAAAATATTCTTGTAAATTGGAAGAAACCCATGTTTTGTGACCATGTTCTAATTTATCTTGCTCAGCTCTTGATGTTGCTGAGAAGAATCTATAATACGCTATAAAAAAACTATAATATAGTTTTGAAAAAAGTTTTGCACCTCCTGAAAAAGCAAGGTTGTTGAAACCACTGCAAAAGATAAAACAAAACAAACATAAAATTAATGGCAAGGCAGTACTTTTTCACACAGCACATGAGCAGAACTTGTTGCCACAGGATGTTTTATGGCTCAGATGCGTAAAAGGTAAAAAAACCCAACCCCTCTAATAAGGTGCGAGAAGTTTCTAGCACATTTTCTCATGGCCTGGGTGTGATCTCTGGCTCAGGAAATCATGGCTGAACTGCGGGTAAAAAAGCTCAACAAGAATAATATTTCCCCTTGACAGCTGTCAATAGCCACCAGTGGACAGAGTACTGGGACAGATGGACCTCTATTACAAGTGTGAATACTTTATGTTCTTATGAAAAATAAGATGGGAGTTCTTATGGAAAGGTGGTCTTCCTTTATGCCTCAAGGTGAACTTTACAGTATCAGAGCTAACTATCTTACTTTTAAATTATTTTTACACCTCTTTTTTGAATATTTAAAATGAGTTTTCAGAACAAATGCATCAGTGATTTTTACAATAACACAAAATTCGGTTAGTTCTCAAACTTGAAAATCAAGGAGCACATTCCTGTTTGTGTTTCTTAAACAGTTTGAAGTAATTTTTTCCTGCAAAAGAATAAGGTTGGTTTTGTACGTTTTTTTGTTTGTTTGTTTGTGGTTTGGGGTTTTTTTTAATGGAAACTCTTCTAACTTTGAAAACTCTTGGGATGCTGGCCAGAAAGCCACTAAACGCCCAGGTAGTCTTAATCCATAGATATGCTACATCATGACCTCTTCGAAGAGAGTTCTTGCATGTCAGTGTGGATCTGAACATTGGCCCAAACTCTGTGTTATGCTAATTAGTACCATAAAGAAGAATATTCCTCCTCTCTCCCTCTAATGAACTATCTAGACAAATTTTCCATGGACACAAAATTGCATCCTCCTATTTAGCTTCTGTAGGGGTAAGACCTCTGTAAAGACTTAAGTGGTGAGATATTAGATTTGAATGGTCTTTTACTGGCAGAAGTGAAGAAGTGTTTTTCCTAAGTGGTTTTTAGTCTGACATGATTCCTTCTAAGGGACTGGGATCCCTTTAGGTTTTGGCATAGTTAAGTTCCCTTTAGCATGAATCTGTAGGAGAGATTTCCAAAGGTAAATGTAAAATTATACTATAGCCTCATTGGCAGATGAATAAAAGTACAGTAAGCTTGGCATCCTGTTCTGTTTTTCAATAATTTTTGCTGAATTTAATTACCTGTAAATTATACGACCCCAGGGCAGGTTGGACAATAGAGAGGAAACCAAGGCAATATACGTACACTTCTCTGTTAGCAATCACAATAGTGATCATGCAGCCTGATTAATTTCTACTTGGCATCAGGAGGCAGCTGGCATTCTAAATTCTCCAGCTTGTTTTCATCATGTCTCTGTGACTCAGACCTACTGCATAGCTTTTCCATTCAGATGTCAACAATAAGAACTGAATAATACTTCTTCAGAGCTGGAGAGGGCAAAGAACAAGCAGTGCATGCCACACTCAACACTGCATGGAGAGGATGAAGGAAGGACCTTCTTCAAATTTAAAAGACAAGCAAATGTGCTACCTGGGGACATGGTTTAGTGGTGGACTTGGCTGTGCCGGGTTAACCGTTGGATTCAATGGTCTTAGAGTTCTTTTCCAACCTAAATGATTCTATGATTCTAATGATATTGGGCAGCGACATGGCTGTCACTGCTGACACGGAGTGGGGCACAGCATGAGACTGTGGCTGATTTGCTGACTCCTTGTTGCTGTCAAAATACCATCCAGGTCTTCTTTCTGCATGAGGTTCTCCAAACTCTAGTGGAGGAACATATCCCCCACAACCCCTATGATGAATTCTCTCCATTTTCCCTGTACCCATTCCCTGCTGACTCAGAGCTGTGAGGTTTTCCACACTATTTCATGCTTACCATAAAACCTGAAAAGGGCATTGATCTGATTTCCATGTCTGAAATAATCAGTTCTGTACACCAGAGCACTAAAGATTCACAGAGACCATGAGGGCTGGAAATGCACGCCTTCTCTTGCTGGAGAGCTGGGAGCTTTCCCACCTTCACCCTTGATTAATGAAAGATGTTTAGTTCAAGTCCTGGCTGGATGTGGGCTTCATACTACCCTAGTTAATAGGAAAGATGGTTTATTTCTTAAATTTTCCCAAATCTCTCCTCCTTTCTCATGTCTCAGATTCCTGGGTATTGAAGCAGTTTAGGTTTGTGTGAATATAAAGATACATAGAGAATATTCATGCCAATGATGAGGTGAATGCTCAGCTCCACCTCGACAGATCAGTCTGGTGGTTTGCACCTGGAGAATGAGCCCTTGCCTCCCATCTGTACATTGTGCCCAGGGGAGTGATGGTGTTGCAGTTTGCAGGTGCTTGTCTGGCGTACCTGTCATATGGGGAACCCACCTTGGAGCAGTGAGTTTTTTAACTCTTTTAACTCCATGAAGCGTCTTAGCTCTTACATTGTCAAGAAGGCCACATTTTTTTCAGCAAGTCTCAAAATCAGCAGTCCAGGTGTAGAACTGGGAAGTGAGGCCAAGGATCTGGCTTGGTGCGATGCTGCGATGGCTCGGGTTCGCTCCAGCGCAGTCAGGTGCTGCTGGCCCACCTAGCACTGCCTCTGTCTGTTTTGTGCTCAAGTCATGTACACCAGTAGCAATCTGGCACTGTCTCTGCTCCCAGCAGTAGCCAAGGGCTGAGTGTGGTCCCCTGCACCTGCAGCACCCAAGGCAGGTGGCTGCCTTTGGCTGGGAGAAGTGGCATCCTCAAAAGTCTGGTTTCCTTCCAGGGTGGGACCCTTTTCGTTGACATGAGGGCACTGTGCCCTTGACCAACATTTATTTTACAATGCGTTTGAAGAAACCAGCCATGTTCTTCATGGCTAGCTGGCCCCTGGCTCCCCTCCAAGAAAACATGGTGGGACAAAAACAGTATTGATGAGCTTCTTCCTCTACATCCTTACAGTTCTTGCCCCTTTGACAAATGAGCTCCTTGCAGCAGATGGTGGAGAAAAGGACTGTGATACAGTGTGAAGAAGGGTAGAGTGAGTAGCCAGAGATGAAAACAGGGGTCTCAGAGAAGAATACATATGTACTATTGAAATAAAGATCAGACTGTTTATGGAAACAACTATGAAAACCCAGCATGAATGTAAAGAACCAGATGCTGGGTCTGCCATTTCTCCGTGCCAGCCTGGGAGAACATGACAGCTGGAGCACCAGTGTTGCAGGAAGCCTGCTGGGGCCTGTGGCCTGGTGCATGCACAGACCGTGCATAACATCTTCACTCACTGGTGTCATTGGCCGTGGTTTGCCCCATCTGAAGATCAAATGTCCTGAATCATTGCAGAGTAGAGCCTTGACATTGACTACTTTATCCTTACAGTTTGTTGCTCGTAGTACCGCACATGCCGATCAAATTGATGCCAAGTTGACTTCGGCGAGCTCTCTTCTTTTCCAGGAGCGTGGGTATGCTGGCAGTTCTGATAAGGCAGCCAAGGGAGAGTTAGTCCAGCACCTCTAACCAATGAGTAGGCTGCTTCAGGATGCACAAGACAAGGGACCAGTCCTATTTTTCAGTGTGTTTCTATCATGCTGGTGTTTCTTTTCTTTAGTTTCACCTTCTCTTTAAGCATGATCACTCTAATCAGTCATAAACATGAATAAGATGCCAAATTCACACAGTTTGCTTTGAAATTACCACAACAAAAAGCACCCTGTAGCCCTTCTTTACTTTTTAAAAAGGAGTGGTTTTTATAAAGTTGTCATTCTGAGAGCTTGTTGGAATTGTTTTTCTCCTCTTCCATTCCTTCTTTTCTAAGAAATCTAGAGTTACACAGGTATCTTTATTTCTGATGGTGGAATACAGTACTTTTTGCAATATCCCAAAGTATTGCAGTGACCTCTGGGCACACTGGGAGACACAGGAATGCCAACTCACTTGTGCTATATTTTGAGGGCTACCACCAAGTGCCTTTAAAAACAGACACCTTGTCCTTTCAGAACACAAACTGAGAGAGTGACCTTATGTGCAGCCAGAGGCCAACGTCTGAAGCCTGCTCATAGCTACTCTGAGGAGGGCAAAAGCCTACAGCTATCAGGACGCCTGGGAACTACTGACCTGTCAGCCTCACCTCTGTGCCCGGGAAGATGATGGAACAAACCCTCCTAGAAGTTGTGTTAAGGCATGAAGGACGGGGAGGTGATTCGGAACAGCCAGCACAACTTCACCAAGGGCAAGTCCTGTGCCCAGTGGCTTTCTATGGTGGGGTGACACATCAGTGCACAAGGGAAGGGCTATGGATGTCCTTTATCTGGACTTTTGTAAAGCCTTTGGTATGGTTCCCCCAAAACACCCTTCTCTCCAAATTGGAGAGTGGTGGATTTGATGCATGAACTGTTAGATGGATTAGAAACTGGCTAGCTGGTTGCATCCAGAGGGTAGTGGTCAGTGGCTCAGAGTCCTGATGGACATCAGTGACAAATGGTGTCCCTCAGGGGTCCACATTGTGAGCAGTACTGTTTAATATTTTCGTTAACGACATAGAGGGATTGAGTGCACCCTCAGCAAATTTACAGGTGGACTTTCTACAAGAGCAGGTAGTGACAGGACAAGGGGAAGTGGATTCAAACTGAAAGAGAGTAGTTTTCAATTATATATTAGGAAAGAAATTCTTTACTCTGAGGGTGGTGAGGCACTGGAACAGGTTGCCCAGAGAAGTTGTGGATGTGCCATCCCTGGAAGTGTTTAAGGTCAGGTTGGATGGAGCTCTGAGCAACCCGGTCTACAGAATGGGGTTTGGAGCTATATGATCCTTAAAGTCCCTTCCAACCCAAACCATTCTATGATTCTATGATATTACTCTATCTGGGTACCCTCCTTGCCCAGGCAGGCAATTGACAGGCTGCTCTAGAAGTCTTGAGGTGTTTTCCTTTGGCTTCAAAGACGGGTATAGATCTATACCTATTTCACCTAAATGGAGCAGACCCTTAAAGCCATGACTGTCAGTTAATATGAAAAACTCACTAGAGTGATGATGGAGTGGAAGAGCAGACACTGTCTGAACCCAAAATAATTTATCCACCAAATATTTCATACTTTTCTTATAAGGAGGAAGGTGAGTGATTGTATTCTAGGGAAGTTTTGCAAGGATCATGCCTAGCATTCACAAGAGAACAGCAGGAAAGTTTGACCCTTCCAACACATACTCTTCCTGCTTGAGTTGAGGCACAACCACCTCAACAGTCACGGAGCAGAGGTGGTTGGCAGTGTGGGGTGACACAGTCAGAGTCCTTTCCTGGAAGTGGGTCTGAGGACAGCCATAAACCTTGTGCTGTGATATGTGGAATCAAAATAAATCCAGACCATGTGTATAAAGTTACAGGGAGGTGTTGAAAACCAAATGCCAACATCTGTGCCCTAAAGAAAGTGTCATTTGTTGATAGAGACCTTGCAAACTGTCCTATCATTTGCGGTCCCCGGGCTGGGACCTGGAGTCAACACAATATGATATACATGTGTATATTAAAAGAAGTCATCGCTCAGTGCCTTGGTGACCCCAGGACCCTGACAGTCTGTGCTGCCAGGAGCGAGGCTGAGGACTGCCTGGCATTGTGCAGAGCAGGACTGCACTGTTGACTTCAAAGAGAGGTGCTTTGCACATGCACCACCTAAATATGCCTCTGTCTGCAGGAAATCATCAGGGACCCTTGCTGCTGGTCACTGCTGCTGCAAACCTTGTCTCTGAGCCTGCTGCTTCAAGTTGCCCTTCCCCAAACTCTGTGCTTGCTGTCTCCATTGCATGAAAGCACCTGAAACCTCGAGGTAAAAGCAGCTGGGGCAAGGGTAAAGACCCACTGTCAGAAGTGTAACAGCACCCTCCGTTGCATATTTAGCATCGTCTTTTTGTGCCTCGTCTTGAGTCCTCAAGCAGATTTTGCAGCTTAAGCATGTTCATTCTTCTTTGGTGCTTGCCTGTCACAAGTAATTAAAAGTGATGAATATTTTTGTTTAAACTAGTTCCAGATCAAGGAAAAAAGAAAATAGGGCCCATCTTGGGAGTGAAAAACTCTAGCACAGTACTTGAGTTAATATGAAGCACATGTGCAGTCCTGCTGAAAGCAAATAAAACTTATTAAAGGCTTTTCAGAAACACAGGCAGCTGATCTGCCCAGGTACACTATGCAATAGGAATTACTCATATGTCTAGAATTAAGAAGTGTGCTTTGTCTTCTGGTGGATTACAGTTCATGTGCTCTTTTGATAGAAAAATGGTTCCAGAAAGAGCTTGTTCTGTGTTGTCTAGAGATTCTCTCACTTATAGACATTTTCTGGGTAACTGCCTACGTAGATACTTAGGCCTTATGCATAGGGAACAGATAAATTTTTTTCAGGTACCACCCTAAAATTGCCCTTCAAGCAGAATTGTATCTAATCTCCTAGAGCCTTTTTTCCTTATGTAGTGAGTCTATTTCTGAAGCAACAGTTAAAGCCACAGCACGATATGGAACAAACAGTAGCAGGAGGCTGAAAAGTACTTTAAAGGGTTAAAAATTATCATGAAATAAGACGAGATATCCATGAATAACAAAGAATGTATACTTGGACTGTTTTCTTTTTTCCGTTTCATTTATAAAAACGAACCTAAATTTTCAGTGGTTTCTTTCAATCTGCTCCTAGAAGATATTCAACATTTCTTGCTAAAACCCTTAGGCTCCCAAAGGTCCTCACAAGGTGTCACTCTGCCCAATGTACCTTCCTTATTTGCCAAAATGATAGCTTTATCACTGTGGCACAGATCCTGGCTCATTGTGCTGTTCATGCTGTCAAAAATGTGTAAGTCTTGAAGCACCCATAAATGCTGTAGGACAAATACAGTCATTGTGCAAATCAGAGAAAAATACTATGAATATAATTTAAACTCTGATTTAGCATATGTCCTGGAGGAAAATGTGAGCAATTGGAAGATCTATAGGATTGAAAGGATTGGGGCCACATGTGGCTGAGGGCTTTGACTGAGCTCAGAGCTTTGTTGGGCTTCACTGGAAGGAGTGCTCTCTTTTATGGGTGGAAACCTCTCCCCCTGGGATGTGGTCAGGAAGGACAGTCAGTATGTTATGCTGTGGCTGGACACTTCAAAGAGTATGTCTGTCTGTGAGTGTGCCTGCTCTGTGGGTGGCCCTGTTTGGGGTGTTCTGCTCTTCCCAGGCAACTGCAAAAAGATCGGGATTGAGGGTGAACAAACCCTCCCTTTCTGTGGATTTCTGAGGCCTTGGTTTCATTAGCAATGAAAGGAAGAAGCATGTTATCTTCTCAAATGGCATAAAGCAATCAGGTTAATTTGAAAAATGTTCAAACCTCTATCTTATCTTATCTTGGAGTTCCTTCTGCCCATATTTTATTGTCTGCTTTGTGCAGACACACTGGAATTAAAAGAGGAAAATAATTGATTAGTGTAACAGCATGAATTTTACTTAAACCCAGGTGGCTGAAAGCTAAGTATGAAACTCTGTGTTTGAGGTATGTGTGGTTTTGCCTAAATCAAGTAGCAAAGGGGTGACTTTGCATTGGAGGGGCCAGGCCTTTGTCACAGTATGTTTCATGGTACAAATTAGTTTTGTACCATTAGTTCCTGTCTTTACAAGAAATTGGAGACATGGTTGGCTCTCCTAAGGGACAGAGCTGAGTAATAAAGAAAGAAAAAAGAAAAGTTGAAGACACATCTGAAGTCACCACACCAGGCTGGAATTCCACGCAGCCTGCAAGGGCGGCCATGAGGTCCCCAGCTGTGGTGTGGGTGAGGAAATATGGGTACTGAGGACATCAGCCTCAGTGGACATGAGCAGTCTTCAACACCACTTGAAAACACCGAGGTCCGGTGGAATGTGGCCCTTTTTGCTCTCAGTGCACCCAGGATTACCCCCATGCAGCCAATTTAGTGTACAGCGTTGAGTTTTCAGAATGCCAGCTGTAACTGAGGTTACATAAAAATCCATTTCCATTAAAATACAGAAATGTGGCTTATGACCTTTTCCTTTCCCAGGAAGAGCAAGCTGAGTTATTAATTTTAAGTGCAAATATTCATTATCCACTGCTAATTGGGGATTGGGACAAAGAAAACAAATGTGGGAGGCACCAGAGCCTGTGTTCAGCAAGTGCAAAGTCACTCATTTTTCATAGATGAGGAGAAGGTAGAAATGAACTTGCTTTTGATGTCTAGATCTTGAGAAGAGTTCAAAACAACAAAGATTGTTAAAATTAATAATCTCAGCCTTTTAGTGATTTTTGTGGCAATACTTCCCGGGTTTTTCAGTCTGGCAATTATCCATAAGGTCAACACGGTTTTGTCTTGCAGCTCTTTTTACTCATTTATAAGCAGGCAGAGACAAATATTAACAAACATAGCTGGTCTGTTGAAGAGATTATTACCAATGGGTCTGGAGTCTTGTGTGAGTAACACGGTACTTGCAAATTACAAAAGAAAAGCTCCTGCAAATAAGAAGTAGGTAATTATTTCTTCTACCATTTTCATTAAAGTGGATTAATTGTGCTACTTGCACACAGTAAAGTAAATGAACTACAGGCTCCAGGAACCATTCTCTTTTTTTAGGCCTTTTCAGAGTGTTAACTTTTTACCATTTCATTTCCTAAATTCTCAAGTGGATATTTAATCTCATGAAGAGTATAATTAGCATTTCCACAAGTCACAGTTTTGAATACTCAACTTTTAGGTACACAGAGCTAGATTCTCATAGGCAATTCTATACTGTATTTTGGACATGAGTCTGTCGTAGCTTGGCTCAGATGTGAGATGCACAGTTGCGGATGCTGGAAGATTCTGGGGAAGAGTGGATGGGAAAGAGTCGAAGAAGGTTAGGATCTCACCATCTGCTGGCACAGCCCTAGGTGTGCTTCTGTCTGGTTTGGTACACCCAACTGCAGTTTGAAGTGTTATTGGCCAATAAGAAAGAAAGTGTCACCCAGGTCCCTTTTGGAAGGGCTATGGCATGAGGGTAGCTGGGGTCTTGGCCGGCCCTGTGCCGTGTCCAGGAATGTGGGGTACCCAAAGCAAAAGGTGAGGAACATGCTTCCTTGTGCACTTCCTGAAGGAGGGTGTCGGCATGTAGACTGGGATCTAAATTTGGACAGGCAGAGTCTGTCAGAACATAGGTCGTAGGTATTTTTCTCACTTATGCTTTTGACTGTTGAGTCCATCCAGGATTTTCTTTGTTTTATCATGTTGCTTCATCATCAACATCTTCATCTTGATGAGGGCTCTTGGGGAATGTGGACTGACCGCAGTGACGCCCCTTCAGTTCTCCTACAAGTCTCTGCAAAATGGTCTGTGGAAAGGGTCTCTGTTGCTGGCTGAATGCCTACCACCAATGTAGGCAATGCTAGTAGAGAAAGGCAAATACACTATTTACATAATGAAAGTAGATATTAAACTCAGTTTTGCATGAGTGGCTGATAATTAACTGTGACACAAATGCAGAGATAAGACTAAGTTGCTTCAAGGGATGGCTGGGTGCTCAAGAGTGTGGACTTCTTTCACCCTGGGGCAGAGATGGAGCAAATACCACTTGGGAGACGAAGCCTATTCTGTGTAAATTGAAATGGAGTGAGGCAATACCTAGGAAAGCTCCAAAGCGCCCCAGATTTGCTGATATCAAAGTACTGGCAAAAGGAAATTTGTTCAAATGGAGCACAGTTCTTAAACTCACTAAAATATTTTCTTGTGTCCTTTCAAGGAGTGCAATCAGCAAGCCTCCATTACAAATGTGTTGCAGTAGGAGTCAGTTTTTTGTCTGTGTCTGAGCCATATGAGTCTAAACACCCTCAAAGTCTGTTTCAAATGAAATGAAATAAACATATATTGACAAGATATTGAAACCAAACGATAGATGTTTATTTCCGTTGGAAACCTGTGTAGGAGTGTTCGATGTCTTCACAATTGTAAAGAATGAACCAACAGATCCTCAAGAAAACAAAGAAAAAAATCAAAGTGAAAGAATGTCCAAATTCCCCTGTAATATTTTTATTTCAGTGCTTCGTGTCATTTTCCAAAGCACCTAGAAATTATTTAAGAATTCCTTCTTGTCAATTCTCCCTCCAGCTGAGCTGTGCTCTTTGGGAAAAACAAACAAACAAACAAAAGAGAGTAAAAGGGGATGTTTTAATGCTTTAGTGGACAAGAGGAAACTAGGCCAGCATGAGATTGCTGATCTGCTTTACACTGAACTCTAAAGTGTTCCTGTCCCTCTGTGATGGTTGTGCATTACTGTAATGAAGATTCTCTGTGCTGAGAGGGAGTTCTTTTTCCTCAAGAATTCCCTTTTACTCGAAAAGAAATTCTTTTCCCCATTGCTATCTCTGTCATCTAGATAGTGAAACAAGATATTTTAAGTAGCTGTTTTGTACCCATGACCCATTGCCCTCAACTTCCTCTAGCCCTGGGAGAGCCCTGTTCATCTTCTTTGCAAAAAATTTGTGGATAATTATTTATTCCACAGCTTTGTTGCATTACATGGGCTGGAATCAATCCAGAAACAAAACCTGTACATGAGAAGAAGTTTCAGCACCTCAGCCCTGCCTTTTGTCCTAGCTCAACATCCAAACTCAAAAGGTTGTCATTTACTACAAAATGCAGTACTTTGTCTATTCAATTTTGGAAATGCTAAGAATGCCTTTACATGAAATATTCTATTTTGAAAAGGCCCCTACATCTTATTTTGATTAGGCCAAGACATCTTGGTTTGACTTCTTTGGTGCTTAACTTTTAGGTAAAAACATAACACAGTATAAATCATTTGGGACTATCACATAAAGGTCATCACTAGTTTTCCACTGAAAATTATAACCAATGACCAAATAATTTCTTTACTTTTTTTTTTTTTTTTTTTAGTTTTTCAAATCAATGTTTTCTGAAGGAAAAGGAAATCAGCTGGAAAACTTCCAGCCGGTGTTACTAGAAACAATGTTCGTGCTGCCATGTCCATCTCCTTTGAGGACAGCAGCCTGGCTATTTATCATCAGGGGTGTATGACAATAAATATGCCCTTATGTAAGTCAATGATTCCAGCTATTTCAAAATCAGAAAAGTTTATTTAACACAAACATGAAATCCAAATCTAACAGAAACTAATCACAATAGAACCCTGCACAGGTTATTGTGACTGTGATAAATATTGCTAACCTGGCTTGTCTACAAAACTGTCTACAAAGGTTTTGCTAAATTGAGAAGTCTCAAACAGCGTGGTACAGTGGGGCATGGCTTCCCAGGCAACCTGTTGCAGACTGTCCGTGCAGCCCCGTGAGTTGGGAACCTCTCAGACACATCTGGACAGAGTGGTCGGCAAACCTGTGCCCAGCCTTGGACAGCTTTTCAGGGCTCCCTCTATAATGCTGTGGGAGATAGGCACCATAAACTCTCCCTGATTTTATGATGCCGTGTCAGCGCTCTTCATGAGCTCCAGGTCTAAAAGCTCAAGGTGGTAACCGAACCGTGCCCTACCAGTGAACCACAGAAACACAGCATGGCTAAGGTTGGAAGGGACCACACTGGGTCGTCTGGTTCAACCTCCCTGCTTGAGCAGAACCAGTTGGTTTGGCTGGCCTTGTGGCAGGAAATACGTGTGTGGACCAAGAGCCCATTGCTGCTTACTGTTTGGTTTAAACAGTAATGGTTTAATTTTGGTCTGTAAAATGCTAAAATGCTGTTTCAATCAATGTAGATCGAGGTGTATTAGATAACATGGAAATAGTACATTTGCATCAATTTCAACACGAGCACAAGAAATTGAAAGACCTGTCCCAGCAAAAAAGCTCACTTTGAGGAAGATGTTTTATCTGCTACTGAATCACACCCTATGCTTGTTGTTAATCACCCCTGTATAGTGTTAGCTTAGACACAGTGTAGTGACACTGTTCCCCACAGGAGCAGTGCCAACACTGGTGGCAGCTTGAGCCCATGAGCCAGGGGCTGGGCAGCTTTCAGGGCACTGTTTGCCATCATGCTGGAAGTACCTCTGAGGACCAGTCTGAGGGAAAGCCAGGCGACCCTGCAGGTCCAAGCGCTGGGTCTGTGCCCCAGCAACTCATCCTGTAATTCAAATCTCATGCAGACAAGGTGTGAGGTGGCAAAGCACATTTCTACCCAGTGTCACAGGCATAGAGCACAGCGGTAGCGTTGCCCTCGTGTCCTCCACCAGCCTCACACAGCTGCGGAGCAGACTCATCCTGAACTGCTGTCAAACCTGCAAGGGCAAGTTACTCTTTCACAGATGTTTTCTAACAAATGTGTGTGGGTAAAACAATTATGTATCCGTTCAGAGCTCCACAGCCTTGTGAAGGTGATTGATCTGAGGTAAGGGGCTAGCAAAACAGGCTTAGTGCCTCAAACTCTCAAACATCAGAGCCAGTCACAGCTGCTTATTCCTAGACAGACACAACCACAACCGCCTTCAGATCTCAGCACTTACAATTATTTGGTTACATATTTGCTATCCAGCCACATGGCATGAAGGGCAGTTTTCTGTTTATATATATACATATGCACACTCTCTCTCTTTCTGTATATATACGCATATAAAGTCCCTTTATCTAGGGGGGATCAGCCTTTTGCTTCCTAATATACCAGTGTACCAGTTTCCTTGACTGAGTGAAAAAAACAATTTTGCTCTTGGAAGCAGCAGAAATCTGGACCATACTGTGTACCTAGAGCTGTGACTGAAGGATGAAGAGAAGAGCACGAATGCTTTTGTGTGCTAGCACCTTGGTCTTGTGCTGGCAGCTTTATACTCAGGCCTGATGTCCCACTTGTTTGCCCATGACCATCTGATGCTGGGCAGGATTGCAAGGCTGCCTCATGCTTGTAAGTTGGAAAGTCTCCTCCTAAACCAGTCCGTTGTGCAGTGGCAGTAAGTGGTCCCACTACATCAGTCTCTAAAATATGTTTGTAGTGGTGTGTATGTGTTTGTTTGGATTCATTATTCCATTTCAGTAACATTTTCAATTCCTCCTCCCTTTACCCTGCTCCCATATCTGGGGACAGACTTCAGGGGTGACATAAACAAAATACTTACTAAGTATTAGTAGGCTGAATGTCAGGCTTTCCATTGCAAGTCTAGAAATAAATTATGTGAAAGCACAACGTAAATAACGGCACTGCAGATGGACACTGGGTAGATTTGTAGCACCCGAGTTCTGCTATGCACCCAAACATGAAGCCCTGGGACAGGAATGCAGCACCAGCTGGGTGTTTGCTTCACTTCCTGAGTGTAAAGCTGGGTGAGTGCTCTGTGCCACGTCTCTTCGGGCTGTACCCATATCAGTATACGGGTCATGGACCGCTGATGTCCCTGTATACTCCTTCTTACCTTTAAGTATCCTCTTCTCTTCTCCTGAACTACAGCTTCACTGCAAAATTTCACTTCATTCCCCTCCCCACATTCACTGGACTAGTTTATTTTTAGGTGACAATGCAAGAATCATAGACACAAAGGGAGTGGGCTGTGTGAGTGATTAAGGACTTCTGTCCCTGGCTCGTTTCTTTTGGCTTGCTGTTTAGCTACTGCTGCCCAATATGGGTCATTTAATGCTTGTGCCTGTTGGATTTACATACACAGCATACTAAATAGTGCCAATAGCCATAAAGAGACTTAGCTATGCGTGTATCACATTGTGATATAAAGCCTGTGTGGTATCAGCCTCCTAGAGAGGACTCACAAGGCAATTGACAATACTGATGACACACTTGCTAGAAAATTATTACTGCTTAGAGCTTTGGTTTCACAGCTGGTCAAAAAAGATCAAAGTAAATGTTCTTCAACTTAAAAATTACACTTTGATATGTTTAGATGAAATATGGAATGCAATTAGGTGAAATATGTCTATTTCAATAAGATTGCATTTAGAAAAATAAAAGTTAATAACTTGGATTAATTTTCAACCTTATCAGAACAGAATATTTTCATATTTAATTTTTTTATTACTTAGCTCTGAATTAACATGTTACAAATTGTAAAAATTTATGTTACTTCATGGAATTCAGGTCTTATCAAAGAAAGGCAACAATCTTGTTTGATATGAGTATGGGTCTGGTTGACAGGTAACTCTGTTGATACAATAATTACCATCTTCAAGGCATCCTCCATGACTATTTGATTTAGAACACTTGAATTATAAAACTTACGGGGATCATGATAAAAGGATTAAAAATCAACTTATTAATGTGTCTGAAAATGCAGCTGTCACTGAGAAAGTATTAAAGACCACGCATAGGGCTGATTCTGGTTGGGTTCCTCATACATCTGTTCATTGTCATAAAGTATTTTGTAATCCATGTACAGATACTATCTTGTCTTGGAGTCATCATCAAATTGTGAAGAACAACAAAGGATCCGGGTACTGACATTATGAGGAACACTTTGGGATGTTTAACTGCACACTTAGGTCATTATTCTTGAAGGATGAATTATTGTTCTGGATTGAGGGTGTTGTGACTTCATGCTTGCAGGAAGGTTTTCTTCTTTAATAAATAGTTGTGTGAGTCTGCATCTAAAGCAGCACCAAGACTGTGTACACACCTGAGTCACATGACAGGATGAAGGACCTGCCAGGGAAGTTTGAACTTTGGTGTGATCAAACCACTTCTCAGAGAATGGCCATCAGCCCCTCCAAGAGGTACAGCCAATGAGTCTTCTGTAGATTCTAACAGCACACTATGATCTCTAAAACTAGTTTAATTTTGTATATTTTTTCCTTTTTTTACCACAAAAAAAAAAAAAAAAAAAAGAAAGGAAAGAAAGGAGGTGAAATTATCTTGAGATTTCACTGTATTTTTTTTTGCTGAATATAACATCAGTTACAGTGCATGTTCTCTCTGACTTCTGCATGACCACATCTGCACACGTTCCAGGGGTACAGAATGAAGTTCCAGCCCCTGGCTCTTGTGAGGGCAGTAATGCCGGTCCCCATCAGGTTCAGTCCTCTGATAAGAGTAATCATAATGACCGACTTCTAACTGGGCTGTAGTCATCACTGCAATTCCCAGTGACATTTCAGTTTAGTGAACTCATTCGCACTTGTTGCTTTTACATCTCAAATTGCTCCTGAATATTTATGCATGGAAAATATGCCGTCCAAAAGAAGTGTTCCCTACTCTCCAAAGAACTGCTCTTCTATAATTTCCCGAAGAATGATTGAGGAGTAGCAAACAGACAATCTCTCACTTTTCCTTCTCTAGAGGTTCCTCTTTAAAACCTAGATAATCATGGGAAGACCAAATCCCCACTGTAACTGAGCCACACATGGGAGCTTTGCACAACAGACACACATAGGCATAGTCCAGTTGCAGTCTCAGCTTTTTCCTGCCTTGTGTTTGTGCATGACCCTCCTCTGCCTTTGGATATATAACTATGCTTTCTACTTTCTTTATTAAAAGACAAGGACATGAATCTCTGCATTAATCTTCATTACCAAGTCATGGCTTCTAGGTAATGATTTGAAAATTTGCCTTCATCAAGATGGCAACAGTAGCACCACTACTGGTACCTGGAATTTCTCTACTCTAGCCCCTGCCATTGTAAAGCTTTTCTAGTTTCATAGTCAGATATTTTCCAGGAAGTTTGTGGCCCAAAGCATTGTGTCTTCCAGCAATCTGGAAATTGAAAACAGTTGCTTGAGATGACAGAGTCATCAGCTGGAACAAAGCTGTTTCATTTCCATCCCGCGTCTGGGCGTGGCTGATGAACGTATGGTTTGACCAGAATAATCTCTGGTGGGTGCATTCCCTTGACAATGACAGAGAACAAGACAGCTCTCAAGATATTCTTTCTTCATAATGAACCCTTCAAATCATGTGGCTGGAGCCAACAAAATACTGTCCACACAAAGAACACTGTCTTACTGCTTTTTCACTATCCAATGGTTCACATGAGGCAGTCAGAAGGAATTAATGAGATTTACACTGGCAGGCCTTGAAACATTTACCCCACAGGTGAATGCTTATCTTGGACACAACAGCTCTTCCCTGGCTTACCCAAACCTGTCTATTTACAAAATCAAATTACAGATCTTAATTTCTCTTTCTTTCAACACAAGTTGTTTTAACTAGCAGCAGAAAACTTTATAGTCTGTACAGCCATGTATGCCATACATATATGTATATTGTGCGTGTATTTAGAGCAGTATCATGAAAGCCATACATTATTTTGAACTCCACTCCCAGTCATAATTCAAGACATAAGTGATATGTGTTTTTTCGAAAAAAGTATAGTCTTGAAACGCTTCTAAGACTCCAGGGGAATCCTCAGAAGTATAGATGTGGGAGATTGACATTAGGCTGACATGAAGCCTAGTGAGTGCAGAGACCTGAAGTCCAGAGTACCTCAAAAAAAGGTCAAGTGGGAATCAATACACCACAAGAATTTGGAAAATAGCACAGTTTGTGGCTTACTCTTCAAGTCTTTCTCTGAAGTTTTCTCACAGTAAAAAATGAGACAATTCCCATGTAGAGCTTGCTACAAAAGACTTCAGAGATGTAAACATACACTGACAAACACAAACCCAGCCTTTTCTTTATGACAGAAATGCTGCTGGTGGTAGGTCCCATCACTGTATATCCTTTGCTACTTTAGTTGGTCATATCAATTGTTTTCATGTTGTTTTCTTTCATTAGGAACATGTATTTTTAATGTCGGAGTTGCTTGGAGATTTTTTGTTAATTTGATAGGACTTGACTATCTTTTAATGAGGACTTTGCGCACGTGAAGTAAAATATCTGAAAATCCGGGAGCAACCTGAAAAGAGGGAAGAACCTTTAAGAGGCTGGTTTTACATTAAAGTTACATTACTACAGATAGATGTGAGTCAGGGAACTTGGCTTCTCATTTCCTTTTGTAAATTTATTACATATAAGTTCTGTCTCATTTATATATTCTTGTGTTCAAAGCTGTGGATCAAACTTAGAAGCCATGAGAAGTACTTCACTCTTTAAAAATGAAGAGGAAGGGACACATTTGTTTACTCAAGATGCTTACAAAACCCTACAACATCCTGTACCTTGTTCCTCATCTCTTGCCCATTGAGTATTTCCTTTACAGAACAGGAAAAACCTTTGAGCTCAGCCTGAGGGCTGGGTTTCTCCCACTGCATGACCCAAGGGACTGAAAGAATCCCACTGAGCAAATTGCTGTTTCTGAGATGACTGATTGGTGACTTGCCCATTGCATCACAGAACAGGTCCTGCTGCTGCTAGAGTCCTCCTGGGTAGCTATCTTTTTGCTGTCTTGCTGGAGAACTGTGATGTGGCCAGGCAAAAGAAATGGTGCAGAAGCATTGCAGGAGGCTCACTTTCTATTGTCAAGGCAGCACACACAAAGGACCAGACTTGCTTCCCCAAGGCAGTGCCCCCACGGAGGTACCTGCCACACAGTCGGAGCACTGCTGTCCCTCACACAGCTGCTCAGGGGCTGGGACCTTGATGATCTTCAAGCCTGATGTACAATACACAGGTCTGGCACCTGGTATCTCCTGCATTGCCCCAGGAGTTCTGCTAATGCCTATCCGTGAGGAGGCAGCTGCATTGGGTCTATTCCTTATGAAGTACTAGCTCAGGCAGGATCAGCTTTGGTTGCCCTGTGATCTGGTGTTTCGTGAAGGTGTCTCATGGAGGAGACTTAGCCTTTGGACGCTTGAAAACTATGGCTGTGATAAGCACATTTCTAATTGCTGGTGCTTCACTGAAATTTTGTAACTGGGGAGATGGAAATGCTACAGAATACATGAATAGCTACAGACCAAAAAGACCATCGTTTCCAGGACACTGAACTTTCTCCTGGACTGAGAGAAAGCAGAGCTTGCTAGTTTGTGCAGAAGATCTGAAAGAAGGTATCGCTAGGAAAAAGTGCTCAGCTGGTTGCTTTGAAGAAGACATGACAAATGAGGAACTGGCATTGGATCAAAAAATGATATAAATACTGGAAATTTTGTCCTGGGACCAGATTAATTGGGCTGAACTAGTGCAGGCATAAGTGAGATTTTTCATAGGCAATGTTTATCCTAATGATCCATGTGTGTGTCCAGTGCTTGCCTGAACAACTGGGAGATTTCCACTGGCTCTCTTGATGAGATGTCTTGAAGGGACAAGCACAGATCCAGGAAAGGCTGATAAGGAAGTCTCCTGTGTGTAGCAATGCACGTGTTGCATCTGAAGGGTTCACGGAGAAAATTCTGGAGAATCAACAGCCTTCTGTCATATATTATGAGAGGCAAAACCAGGAGCCCAGTAGTTTGAGTTTAGGACAAGACTGAGGAGTTTGCAAGAGCAGCGCCAGTGCTTGCACCCACAACTCTGTCCTGCAAGGTGTTTTAAAGAAAATTTGCTGCTGACCCATAGAGCTAGCATGTGTTATGTGTCAAAGGTAAACACAAAAACAACAGTTGACTGTGAGAAGGAGGCAACAGCGCCTTCACCCAGAGCTCTTGTGCAACGAATTGCACAGAGTGCTGTCACTTCCCTCCAGCTGTTCCGCTGCTACACGAGAGGAAACCAATAAAACATCATCTCAGACATTTAGACAGTTTGAGGTTGTACTCTGCCCACTCAGGATTCAGACGCAGATCTCAGTCCTTGGGAGGAACAAGGTCATGTGCGTCAGCTGAGCCACAATAACGAACTATGTTTTCCCTCAGCATAAAAGACGGTATTTTAAACATTGGTGAAAAGCATCTGACCCCATACATTTGACGCTAGAAGTGTCCATGCTCACCCTGTCCTGCAGCTGTGCAGCAGAACTTCTTCAGCACAGGAGCTCAGCTGCCTCGTAGCTAAGTGGGTAACTCCATTACAGGGGCATCCATCAAAGAGATCGTAAATGAAAGACCGAGTTATAAAACTGTAATTCTGTCACTGCTGCATGTCCGTGTGGAGACCAACATCATACAGCAGGGAAGGTTGGGAGACACTGAGTGGCTTTCTGTGTTGAGGATGCCACAGAAATGTGGTTCTCAGCTGCAGTTGGGAAGCAGACATCTGCTGGGTGCAGCTAAAATGGAGCAGCAGCTTTAGCGTCCACTTGTAAAGGACACTAAAATGTGTCCACCTTGTCATAACTGTTGCTTCACTTGATAAACGTATTTGTAACTGGTGACCGTTCTGGAGGATAGTCAAAAACTGAATGGCAGAGAGCACATCTTGTTCTCTCAGATGTGCTGCTACGCACAATACAAGAGCCTTAACTAGTGATGTTTTTGCTTTCCAATTGTTTTTACTAGAGCAGTCCCAGAATACTATTTTCAACTTTATCCCTACCACAGATTTTTGAAACAAGGGCTCTGCAATGTGTAAGATATATGACCTTCAAAACTCAGAGAAAAGAAACACACATGCTCACATTTTGGCTGGGAGTCCAGCCCACCCAAAGCAGGCATAATTTAGATTCTATAGCTTTATACAGGAAAAGGGAGCAGCCCTATTTGAGTAACCTGACTACGTGCTCATGTGGAAATAGGAATGAGTAAATGCCTCAAATGTCATCCAGGGAGTCCTCAGGCAGACCCATTAGTCTTCTGAAGGTCCATTAGATACTAGATGTGGTTGTTCTGTCCTAATATTAAGTTATTTTCTGGATTGTCCCTAGAGAACGATGTTGGCTAGGAACAGAACTGTCAGGGGGGCCATGATATTTAGAGTGGACAATCATCATTGGAATAGTGTTGTTGCTTGTCACCTCCCATGTAAGCTGCCTTGTCTGGCCTCTAACTTGGTAGAGTTACCTCTACCAGAGTTACTAAGGTAGGTACCTCACTCACACTGGAGGTGTCAAGGTCTATATGGTGTGAACAGGATGTGGTCCCTTCTTTCAAAAAATGTCAAAGTCTAGTGCAGTGGAAAATGACTAGAAAATAGAAATAAATTTTCCACCAACTGTGATTTTGTGTGTGTGAGAATTTGCAGATTTGCACAAGCAAGAGCCATTCTGATCTGCAGAGATACCTTAACCATAACCCCTTGTAGCAAGCAATTGCCATTTTTTATTAAAAGATGGTTGATGAGTAATTGCAACTATAGCTTTCTTGGCTGAGGCATTTACCCAACTCTTTGTTGTTTCATTAATTTCTTGTTCCATTAATTCTTTGGATCAAATCTTGTGAGGATCATGGCTTGTACGGGGCAGCTTTTATGTTTGGTGGGGGGTTCTTTTTGTACTGTTATTTTTGCAACCTATCAGATGATTGCTAACCATTTTTTTGATCAGGATACTTAAATTCATCTTGGTCCTTGGTTACTACTTAAGCTCATGCTGCCTTGTTTCTATCCTCATCTATTAACAGAAATGATACTGGTCCCTCAAGCAAATGATCTTCCTGGATAACTTCAGATAATTTCACTGTATTTGCTTCCCACATGATACACTGAAGAGCAAAAATAGCTCTGAACAGATTTTTATCTTCAATTCTACATACGGTATAAAGTCCAGTTGTAGCCAAGTACATTTGTAAGAACATTCCACAGCTATTAAAGTTTCATGTAACTTGTCACGAAAATTAAGTCTTAAAGTCTGCCTTAGCAGATGAAGCAAGTTTTAAGCAATAGATTTGAGGGTTTTTTTCAGTGTTTTCTTTCCTTGTTAGCTTGCTAAGAAGCAGAATTATTCTGTATGGAAATGCAAACTCTACCTGATCTTCCTCACTTTTCTTCTCTGTTCAATCCTAACCCCACCCTTGAATTTTGCTACGGGCAAAGAAAATTTGTCACTTCTACGATGTTTTTCTGTGTATATATCGTTCTCAATATCTGATAAAGTTTGGGCTTGAGTTTTTAGCTGAGGAGTAGCAAACAGGGCAGCAAAACATCAAGACTGGGTCAAATTACTGGGTCAATTATATTGACACCTCAATATAATTACATTTGAACTTTGTGGTTTGAAACCTGTTGTGAACCCTTTGCTAACTGGGGGCAGCTGGACAGATTGATCAGCAGCTTATCTCTTTGTAATGCTCTCACGTCCAGTAGTTTTGGTGGTTTCGTTCACAGGGGTGAACAAAATTCTTCATTAATTTATTACTTAGTTTAAATAGCCTTTTAAACTTGATAATCAGCATGTATCTTATTTTAGAGACAAAAAAGCAGCAGTTTTTCCTAGATGCAATGCATTATTAACTTGAACATTTTAGGTGCAGTAAGGAACAAAGCATTGGTATGGTCCACAGATTATGCTGAATTAGAATGCAAGTATATTAAAAATACTCCTAATAAAGAGACTCAAAGTCAGGAGTCAATCACTGGCTACCAGACAGTGTCAAGATAGAATGGGCACTAAAACTTCAGCTTTACAGTTCAGCTCTCTTATGTGAGAGAGCATTTCAACCATTGCATTTACCCATTCTCATCATGCTGTATAGAGCCTTCCTGAATATTCAAATAAATTTTCTCAGGTGGGAAGCAAAACCAGGATCACTCGGGGGGTTTCTGTACGTTGTCTGGTTATTGACCAACAGTTTCTGCCTTTGGGGATGGGAGTATGTACAAGGCAGAGAAGGTATGCATTTTGTGTTTGTACTGCCCAAAGTCATTACAAGGCATAAGACCACTGAACTGGATAGTTTTGTGACAATTTGCAACTCTCATGGAAGCATTTTCCATAGCACGGTTCAGTGTTATATTGGTTTCCATGTCAGTTTGGGTAAGTTTTACTTGTCTGATATGTCTGCTTCCAATGTGGAAAAATATTTCATAAAAACATAATTTGTCTGATGGCTGTATCTCCCTCCCATGTCATGCTTGCTAGGACAGCTGACTGGTTTACAATAGATTTCAATAAGTCCTGCCCATGGAGCCATCACAGCTGCTGGACACACTGTTATGTAGCAAGATATACTCCTTCTCCCTAGAATGCCAACTATGTTTTCTTTCCTAAACACATGCAGCTGACAAAGGTACATGAAATCACGAAAGTCCTGCTTGATTAAGATAAAGATTGAGGTCCTGGCATGCAAAAGGAATGACTGTGTTTTGGAAGACACATAGAGAATTGTGAGAGATGATATTTTCAAGCCTGATCTCTTACATGTTAAAAATGTTACAGTGCTATTACACAGTGTTATAGGTAGGAAATAAATGTAAGGAAAGTAACAGTGATGAACGGGTGCTACAGCTCCTGCACCAGAGACAATCCACTGCAGTGGTGGTGGGTTTTTTCTTTGCAGGTACTGAAGATCTCAGAACACATGAAGATCTCAGAAGGCATATTGCTTAATGAAACAATATATAATGGAGCAGACAAGAAGTACCGAAATATATGGAAAACGACTTTCAGCTGTTTTGTCCGGTGAGTAATCGATAAGCTTATTTAACATTGCAAAACTATTCACATCAAAAATAGTTTATACACGGTGGTCCACTTCCTAATCCACGAATTTCAGATTCAGAGGAGAGAATCTAAACTTCAAATCTACAGAAAGAGCAGATTGTTCAAGCTGTGACTATTGTACTTCAATAAAAATATTTCTTCTCCCTATGGTAGTTGAAATGTACTGGGGCTTCAGCTGAGGAGTAGAGAGAAAAAGACTTTTCAAATTTTTCCTGCCCATATGTATCTTACAGATTAAGTAGTTTAGTGACTTTTTTTTTTAGCATTAATTACAGTATACCTGCCAGGTACGCTTGTACCAAACTTCCCTACCAAACTCATTTCCTGTCACCCACACGCACTCCGCTCATGTTAGCCATCATTTTGTCATTGCCCAACAAACCCACGTGCTGTTTTGTGAGGACCAGACGGCTCACAGAACACTGCCAATTGCATAAAGCCATCAGATCTACAGAAAATCCCTCTGAGTCCTAAGAAACACAGTTTTTCAGATGATTTTCCTCTTCACAAGTACTTCAGTTGTAACTGACCTTTCTAACATTTACAGAGAAGTGAGTGGTGGTTAGTGTGACCATCTGGTTGCTCAGTATTCATGACACTGACACTTAAAGCACATGAGCGCTTGTGGAGAGTGAGTACGAAAGCCAGAGCTGACTGAATATACATGAATTTTCGAACACAAACAAGATTTCAGACATTGCTCTTTTCCTCCCTGTAGGCTTGTGATGCTAACAAAGCGGGAGCCAGTTAATGTGCTGACCTCTGGAAACAGCTTAACCCAGAGTGGTGGAAATTCAGCTGCTTTTATTTAGAAACTTCCACACAAATATTAATTTTTGTTTCTGTTCAGAAGTACAAATGTGTTCAAAATTTCTCTAACATGTGAATCCTAGGTTAAATATTTTTGTTATAATGTTTATTTTTTTTCTAAATCATGTATCTTTTAATTTATTTGCATATGTGCTTTGTTTCATAAAAGTATGAACAACTACTGACTTGTGAAGAAATACAGAAGTAAAGCAATAAAAAGTTTTTAAAACTTCAGTTGACAAGTTTGTTGCATTCCAAACAAATTCAGTCTTGAAATGTTATTTGAAAGATTACAAAATTCTTTTGGAAACTATTTTCATTCTGCTGAGTATTCCTGGAACATCAGCATTTTATGAAGAAAAAGAAAAAGACATTTCAAGTGGAAAAATCTTTTAGATAAAAAGCCTCTGAGCTTTTTTCAGTTGTACAGATATGTAAAGTAGATAGTATGATATAGTCGTTCCTAATTTCCGTGGTCATCCTATGATTCAGGTTGTTTTTCGCTCACATAAAGTTTAATACGGTATTTGCTTTCTTTGCCACTCACAGAACCATTGGTGTTTGCTATGGGAGTTCTGTATTGTCATTATTATTTTTACTGTTATTAAGCTATTACTTATATTTAATGAGCACTCAAAGAAGTACACACACACGCTTGCAGATGGAATTCTTTTGTCTTTGAGTTGGAGTGATTTGCATTTTAAGTTCTTACCAAGTTAGGCTGAGCTGCCTTCCACATACCAAACTCCCGGCTGTCCAGAAGACAGTGGTTTTTAGATGACAATGTAAACTATTTACAAAACATGCATTTTAAGCATGGTACAGTGGTAAAGTCCCATGGAAGAAAAAAATTTCTTTAAATTATTTTTTGGATGACATTCCATGTCTACTACCAATAGTTGAATAGGTGTTGGTGTTCAAGCAATGTTACAGATATTTTTCAGATACCAGCTCCATCTTCAACTTCTGTATTCTCACTTTAAATATTGTCTGTGATTAGAAATACTCTTGTAAAAAGTTCGCATACAAAAAATCTTAGAGAAGTTCACCTGCATGCTTACCTGTATTCTGTTTCCTGCTGTTTTTAACTTAACCCTGCAGAGGATGATTTTTGGTTGCAAGAAGGATTGCAGCAAATTCAGCAAAACTGGGCCAATACCTACCATGTCCTGTATATGAGAGCTGTAGTGGCATTGCTGTGATTTCAAGCCAGTCACCATTCACCCAATAAGGGTACAGAAGTGCAATTATGAAATAGCTCTCTATATATTCATTTATACCCTCTCAGATTTCGTAACAAAACTGCTTATACTTAAGAATCCACAAGATTTGCGTTCTGCAAATTTCATGTCTGAGTATTTTTTTCCTTCTGTCTGTTTGCTTGGTTTGTTTGTTTGGTTTGGGTTTTGTTTGTTGTTTGTGCTTGTGTGTGCATTAGGGTTTTGTTTGTGGGTTTTGGTGTGTGTTTGCTTGGGGGGGATATTTATTTAATTTGTATCCAAGTTTCATGTTTTAGAAATAAAAGATTATAAAATGACGATACACTAACAAACAGTCCATTCACAGTAGCGTAAGACTGCAAATGGACCAACAGTCTTCTGATACCACAGTTACTTAATTACAAAATGCACAAGTACAATAAAGAGCACAATTTCAGTGTTTGGCCACATGGTACAAAGTACTTAAGATGATGCTCTACTTGTAAACAGTACATTATGTAGATTGGAACAATACAAAGCAATTCAATTAGAGATAGTGTGACCTTTTACTGCTTAAGCTCAAAAGGCAGCAGAAGGAACCTCGCCTGTAATGAACATTTAGCTATCTCTACTTTATTGCTGTTTTCTAACATTATCTAAATGAACACGTCTTCTCTATATTGCAGATGAATTTGGACATCTGCAGCCTTTCAAGGGGAGATTGCCCTCTCTCAGCTCAGTGTTCTGAGTGTTGTCAGTGAGGTCATACATATGTTCTCAGTAATATAATGGTAGCTTCAGTTTAACCATCAAGATATTGATTTCACCCTTGGGAAACTACCAAGATGGGCGTCATTAAAATAACATTTGCCACTTCGCAGTGATTGCAGTAATGCAGTATCTCCTCTGGTGCACCAGAGAACAGCGTTCCTGCCTTACTACCCTTCCTGTGGTGGAAGTTGTGCAGGTGTCAGGTAGCAATGGTGTTCCATGCAATACTTCACCTTAGTTTACTTGTAATCAGCCTAGGCTAAGATGTGGTTTCTCCCAGAAACAAAGGGGAAGTAATTTAAAAACCCTACTCACTTCGCCTAAGAAAAACATTTATCATTTATGCATCAAAACTAATGAGTACCATCTGATCAAGATCTCAGTTTTGATAAAATGCTCTGACCCCTTCTAATCATGCTGGTAAACTGTTTAAATAATGACTCAGAAAATTCCACCTGCACTTCCTACCCAGCAGCTGAGTTTTATTACAAGTCTCTTAATTGGAAATACAATTTCCTATCCAGGCATTCTTTTATTAAAAAAAAGTTACTGTTCTTACACTTGATTACCTTGTACTTGCTTAGTTTTAAAATGTAATTGTTGGCGCAAGCAGCATGTGGTTCTAAATAATATCCTCCAGTGTAACAGGTACAGCCAAGAGTATGGTGTCAGAAAATGGTTTGCTGAGTGCAGGAGCCTGTTTCAGTCAACACGGGAGAAAAGCAGCTTGCTGTGTAACACTGGATAACCTTCAGTGCAGCTACCGAGCAGCTCTCAACTCTGTGAGTGAAACAATGGGAAGAAATTAGATAGGGGGATTAATTACAGGAAAGTAAGGAGCCGAGGATGGGAAGTGGCCCAGGGGAGGCATGTTTAGTCATGCTATGCTAGCCACCTGGATTTCTGGGAATTTAATCAAGTTCCAGAAAGGCTGGACAGTTAGTTAGTTAAGCTCTGCTGAACCACCCCAGCAGCATGCAGAGGTGTGGAGATTAATGGCTGTCTTTGGTTCCAATGGGCAGGATTGCAGCTAAGGAAGGGGAGAAATCATGAACTCACTGGGTGGACTCATCAGAGACATAGGAAGGAAAGCCCTCATCCTTCTGGAAATCCCCAGCTGAGCGCAGCACATGGAGTGGGGCAGCCCTTTCTCTAGCTTGCCAGGACAAGGAGACCATATATGTGCCTTATCTTGGGATCATTTTTTAAAAGGAATATTTCCATCCTGCTCCTCACAAAAGTATGTTCAAAGCAGGAATAGCTAAATTTTTGACAATTAAAGCTTGTGAGGACTGGAGACTCCAGATTTTCAAGGAGGAGGAAGGATATTAAAGGCACTTGTTCATGGGTTCCTGTGGACCTTGGCCACTTCAGCCCTGCCATTATGCTAGTTGACTCTTGAGCTTCTTTGAGTCATGGTGATGCCAGGGGATTTTTTTGCTTTTCTAACTTTATATATATTAAAATGTAATGTTAGAATACTAGAACCCCTGTAACTTTCCACTGGAACTCATAGATATTAATGCACCCTGTCCTAGACAAAATAGATCCAATTATCGTCCTTAAGCGTTCCAGAGTTGGACATGATATCGCTTTATGATGACCGAAAAACGAAGTTATAGAGCTGGCAGAGACCTCCAATAGAAACCTGCCACGAGGAATAGTCTCCTTAATTCTGCTTTTCATTAGAGAATATCTGTAAACTATGTTAGTCTGCTAAAACCCTATAATAGTAGAAGCTTGACTGCGCAGGATACCTTTTATACCCTTTTTACACCTTTATTCTTTTTTATTTTGCCTTTTAACTTACACTTGCTTTGTGCCGCCCACAGGGATTGGACCCATTCCCCGCGATCACGGCTGGCCCCGGAGGTACTTCCAGGGAAAGGTTTTTGCTTTCTCCACAGCTCGAATAAAGTTTTTTACTTTTTCTTATCCTCACATTCGGCCTCAGCCTTTGCTTTTCAAATTGATAAGTAAGTCATCAGTGGACCAACTAATTCCTCTCAAGAGGAAACCGAGAGCTGATTGACAGAATAATGGAATCGTATGATGTTAAGGGATTGGAATGGACCTTGAAGATCATCTAGTCCCAACCCTCCTGCCACGGGCAGGGGCACCTCCCACTAGACCATGTTACTCAAAGTGTTATCCAGCCTTGTTTGGAACACTGCAGGTTTGGGGCATCCACAACGTCCCTGGGCAACCTGTTCCAGTGTCTCGACACTGTCACAATGAAAAATTTCTTCCTAATATTTATTGTAAATTTCCCGTCTTTCAGTTCATACACATTACTCCTTGTCCTGTCAGTGCAGTTCCTGACAGAGTCGCTCTCCAGCTTAGCTGTAGGCCCCTTCAGGTACTGGGAGGTTATTGTGAGGGCTTCACACAACCTTCTCTTCTCCAGGCTGAACAGCCACAACTTTCTCAGCTGGTCTCTGTAGGGTGAGGATGTTGCTTCAGGATCTGCTCCACGCAGCCAATGGGGATGTGGAGCTGTGCAGGGGTTCTGTGCAAGGCTCTGCCCACCAGTCTTTCAACATTATCTGTGTAAATCGTGGGCTCCCCCACATCCTATGAATGCATGAGACACCGCTGCTTTCCTGAGATAAAAACACTGTGCTTGTGGGTTGTCAAGACTGTTTGCTTAAACCCATCTGTCTTATCTTGAACCGGTACACTAACAACAGCTAGCATGTTGCAGGGGCAGAGAGGGGCAAGCTGGGGCTGAAGAGCTCAAAGGCATCCCAGATGCCCTCAGGACTCCATCAGACAGGTAGCTCCCACAAGATGGCAGAGCAGCTTGGCAAAACAAGGTACAACCACTGTGACGGGCTGTGTCAAGTTGTGTTTCAGAAGTTTAATGCAACCTTTTCCAAGGCTATAAATGCCACCAAAAGGTTCAGTGCATCTTTACGTGAATGTGCAAGCAGCACTGAGTCTTTGGTGTAGAGATCATCACTGTCCCACTATTTCTGTACCATGTTCAACGTCCATCTGGTCAGGGCCTTGGGCTCTGTCTTGAGCCCAATAGACCAGGGAGTACAGCTGCCATCTCCACATCCTCAAATCTCAGCACTAGTGATGAGGAACCAGAGGAAGTGTGCCCTTACCATTGGACCTTTATCCCTCCTGACTCTGATGAGTTGGTGTTCCAGAGGGAAACCAAACCTCTGGCAGCAGATGAGAGCTGATGTTGAGTGAGCCAGGCTCAGGAGTTATTTGTTGCTAGGGCAGATACACTTGCACAGATGGCAATGGCACTTGCCTCTCATCTGAGAGGCAGGTCCCTGGGTGGACCTTGTGACTGGGCTTGTATAAACCACTTAGCACTGTCCTGCTATGACCCACTGACTGCAGCACGAACATGGAGCTTATTAGAAGCTCCTCCACAAAAATGGGTAACACTGACTGTGCAATGTGGACCATGTGGGTGCACAGACTCCTCAGAGTGGCATTGCAAACATCTATCACCTGTGTGACCACAATGTATTTTCTCTATCTTTATACCCATGAAGTTCTCAGTTCATTAAGGCTGCATTAACTCTAATGCCTTTTCTATGGGAGTGACTTTTAAATGCTGTGATGTGGCTCCAACGGGGCTTCCAGTTCCCAGCCAGTCATCTTAGAGGTGGCCTTTCATCCTTCTAAATATTGAATCCTGTTCGGCAATTTCACATAGTTAGTCCCAAAAGTAACAGACAGTAGTATACATATCTTCCCTATACAGAGAAAAGACCACCACAGGTTGCAATCAAAATTGAGATTGCTTAGCAAGTGGGGATGTGTTGAGGAAAGCTAAAAGCAAATGAGGTCTGGAGATCAGGGAGCCACAGTTACACCCTATCTGATGGTGTTACGGTCCAGTTTAAGCACGGAAGAGCAGAGGAAACTAAGTCTCTGTGTATAAACCAGGGGGAACTTAGAAGGTTCAAAATATTCCTAAAAACGAGATTAAAACCAAACGAGATTAAATGTTGATGCCAAAAAATGAATTGATTTATTTTTATTTAATAGTAAAGGAGGCRAAGAGAAAGAAAAAGGAAAGACAGAAAGAGATAGAAAAMGAAGYGTGCGTGGGGTGCTGGGGGGACAGGGAGAGAGTGACAGGGGTTAGATGGAGACATATCACCCTTCTGGGGGTCCCAGCGACGCCTCGTGGCTCCCCTCCATCTGGTCTTCTGAGTGGTGAGGGTCCCTCACCGCCGCCGCCACAACGCCGCCATGCCGAAGAGTACAGAATCCAGTGGATTAATATACGCTTCGGCCAGGTGGGAACACCCACGTGCCTCCCCGGGGGGGGCTAGGTTTGACACTGTCCCTTGCAACACTGTGGACCTGTTGCATCATCTCTGGTGCAGGGTCTGGGGACCCCTTTGGGGGGACCCTTGATGGGCCGTGACACCCCCTCTGCTGTGGATAAGCTTCTCCCGGGCTGCAGGGCCCCTCAGCTGAACTGGCCTGCACAGCCGAGGCTTGGGCTTTCACTGCCTCTGATCAGAGGCTTTTCACACCAAAGCCTCTCTTCTCCCCCCAGCCTTTGGTGTGAGGGTCTGTGCTGGCCTGGCAGCTGATAGCCCTGGGGCTGTGGTCCCTACCCCGAAGGTGCTAAGTGTGATCCCTCTCGGAATGTATTCTTCTCCCCAGCTCTTACTTATCTTATCTTCATCAGTGGGCAGTCAGGGCCCCATTCAGGGTTTTTGGTGGTCTTCTCTGCAGCTGTTGTAGAGTTTTGCTATAGTACCAAAAGTCCTTCATGAAAATGTTGAAGACATAAATTATAACATTTCCATCTATGACAGACGGTACCCATCATTTAGGCCCGCCCCATCTCAGCTGGGCTCTCCCAGGCTGAGGCCAACCCAGTGAAGGGCTTCTGCCATCATGCTCCAAGATGCTGCGAGTGCAAGTGGGGCAGGAAGTAGTCGAGGGTCAGCTTTGCCAGGGAGCAAGGATGCAGGTGTGCTGCCTCTTTTTGGCCTGCTCTGTTGTGGCCCAGTGCAGAGTGCAGCACAGATGATGAGGAGCGAAGCTCAGGGGCATGTGACCATGAATATGAAGGGCTTTGGGACGGGCACCTCGACACAGTTTGCTTTGAGTTTTGCTGCAGTCGCTGTGCTCTAGGGGGGCTGATCATGAAGGGCATGGGGATGAGTCATCCCTCACCAGCTGATGGGAGGCTCCCTTCATGGCTCATAAAGGCTGCATAGATTTAGCCTAAATGTCTCTGTAAGCATCAGCGCTCAGCTGCCAGGCACTGTTATTGCTCACGGCTTGTCATTTGACATGGTAGGTTCCACTGAATCTGATTTTCCAAGAAAAGATTCCAAATTTGAACATATTTTTTTGCTGGCAGGTAGACATCCAAATGATAGTGCTGTCCAGGGAGTAACTCATGACTAAGTCTTACTGGAATTCACAAAATTTGCGTCCTCCTACTTAGTTCACTTTGCAGCTCATTGTCACACACATACCCTGAGCCTACTGAACACAAAAAATGTATGGAAAGAAGGAAGAGAGAATGGTCACTACATCACCTGCTTTCACCTGCTGCTGAGCACCTCCTCTTAGGGGCCCAAGAAGAGGATGAGCTGGAATACCTGTGAGTCCAGGGGGGAGCACCCATCACAGCTAGGACCCTATAGCTGGCTAGGTCAACTGTGCCTAGACAAATATCCTCATTCCCGGATGCTCTGAAAGAAAGTCTTTCTCATCAAGGTCTTAGCTTGCTGCCCTGCAATATGGGAATGATACCTTTCCTCCACACTAGTTATTTGGAAGAAGAGTTTAGATTCCTAATATTGGGGCAGTGTTCACAAGTCAATAAATCACAAATTTTTCTGAAAATCTTTAATCAAAAAACCCATCTCCTTTCCAACTCTGCTATGGATCAACATAAAAACAATACTGTAAAGTAAGACCTCCAAATTCATGTTGCTCTACGAAACATAGGTTTGACCATTTCCCATTTTGTAACAAAAAATGCACACCAAGACTGCTGTAGATAACATCTATTTTGATTTAGATTGGTCTGAAATGCATTATCAATTTGGGGAGAGAGGCCGTGTTTTGTAGCATTGTTACTGGCAGGTAGAGGGTGCGTAGTGGCAGTAGGCAGCCAAAAAAGGGTCTCTAGTAAATCTACTAGAAGTGGCATTCTGGTCTTCTGGGCTTCCTGTAGCAGAAGAAGAAGTCTCAGGAGCATTTAGCAGTTTGAGTGAAAAGCAATGAAGACTGGATTTTCTAACAAAACCTTCCTTATTTCACCTGTTAATTAATAATTGATGTTACCTAGGTGGTAGTAAAGCAAAAAAAAAAACAAAAAAACACCCTACAATGACAGAGCTTTGAAAAGGATGTCTTGAAATCCCAGCACTCCCAGCTGTTCTTACTGAGCTGGTTTTGCCCTACATAATCTCACCTTTTCATTAGCTCTTCACTCGTTCTGGTCTCCCTAGTCTGCAGAGTTTTTTAGTCCGCGTATTTGATGAAAAAGAAATGGAAATTCTGAGGACAAGGTATGGTTTTTTTACTATTCATTAGGGCAGAGCTTTGCTGATCACTGGGATCCTCATCTAGAAGCAGGTCCTGTAGCTATTATGCCAGTGGCAATGACGTGAAGAGTCACCCTTGTCTCTGGGCTGACAATCCCATGGCACAGAGTTTCTACACAGTACTGTGCACCACCATCAAGTCTGCAGTGCTGAAGTGCCCTCAGCAGTCCGTACTACCAGGCAATCAGCTCTCCTCACCGAGATCTCCATTGCATGAGTGCTGAAGGGTCACTCCTTGGACACACATCTAAGTGTTGTCTTTCGTTTTAAATTTGCCACCCTAGGTCTGAGCAGCTGCATCTCAGCCCCCATAGGGAAGGTTTACATTCTAGGCCTTCATAAAAATGCCACTGCACTCTAAAGCAAAAGAAATGTTGCTATTTTCAGTCCTACTCCTTCTCACTGAAAAGTCGGGGTTGTTGACACGCAGAGGTAAACGTAAATGATATGCACTTGCTAATTATTCCTTTGTTCACTTTTCTTTTTGTTGGAAATACTCTTACAGTACTACATTTTTACTCTCAATAATGTTTGATGCCAAATCTGATATGGACCTATGGTATGATTTGTATATTCATACTTGGTCCAGACCATGATATTAATATCTCTCCTCTTCATTACAACATAAAATAGTATACTTACATTTTCAAACACTTTAATGACCTTTCACTTCTGCCCTGAAAATCTTTTTCAAGTGAGGCTAGAGCTTTTTCTGGAGCATTAGCTTTCAATCTAAACCCTACTCTAAGACCAACTGTGTCCTTTTCATGCTGAAAATACATCATTCAGCACCTCTGTTTCCACCCAGAGTATTTTTGGTCCCCAGCATTGAAAAAATGCTGAGTGAATAAAGTCATGGGTCTCATACACAGCCCTTCAATGGTTAAGTAGAGGTAGTTCTTCAGTATGCTGACTTCATCCCTCTGGGCATCCCCTCAGACACTTGGTACACTCTGTCTTTCCTTTTTCTGATGCAATGCAGCCAATGTTATTGAAACACTCCATTGCTGATTTACTAATTAGCCCTTATTACCAGAATTGGTCTGACCTTATCTACTTTCAGTACTGTTCTTACTGGCTCTGTTCCTCCAGAGCATTCTCATCTATTCCCATGTACCATGCACATTCAGGAGCTTGTTTGGGTTATGAGTCAGAAGATAAGGCCGTCTCCCAGTCTCCAGCTGCAGCTCCTGAGGCTTAGCTGTAATCTCCAATATTCCTTACAGTAATTGTTATTTTCTTTACAGGGTAGTTTGAGGGATCAATATCTAAAAGCAATAGAGATATTATTATAATTTGCTTGGCATTGTACATTCAGACTGTATAGAAAATTTTACAGGCATAGAAGTGCATGTCCTGAATACCACAATGCTTTTTCATGCTGTTGAGCACAGGCTGAGTGTCGGGAGTCTCCAGTATGAAGTGAACAGTGTTTGGAGGCTAGGTAAGGGGTTTTTTCTGCCATATACTTCTGACAAGGATCATGGAGGTTGCTGGGAAGCTGTTTTCCTGCCTTCTACTTCCTGAGCAGCTGTGCCAACAGTGCCATGACATAAATAAAAATAACTTAAACCAAGCACTAACCAACCCAGGAAACCTCTCTGCCAGAGTGGGTAGCTGTACACTGCAGTCTCCCACAAACATGCTTATCTGCTCGCTAGCCTCAGGTGGTGTGCAGGAAGCCTGCCCAAGGGGTTGGTTCGTTAGCAACCAGCAAGGTTACACCAGATTATGGTCACATTTACCTGAAAGGCTAGGACTGTTGCCAGAAGCCAAGGAGTCCAGGCCAGTGAGAAAATGGGTGCTATCAGAAGAGTTGTGTGCAGAGCACATGGGAGACTGCTGGTACTTGGAAGTTTCAAACAGGCAAAAGAGCAGTGTGTTTCTGAGAGGCTCTGTTGAGTTGTTCATTCCATAGAACTTGTCTGTTTTCTTCACACCCCTGAGCCTGCTGCCTTAGTGGACCAGCAGCACCCTAAACAGCTCAGGGCCAAACCACGAGGAATTATGTATTGTTAAATTGCTATTCACACTCTGCACTTCAGTAACATCACACCGCTTTCGTGTGGTAGCATATCAACAACAATGTTTCACTACCCAGAGGAAAAGTAGGAGGAATTCCCTGCATTATATGACTGTGACTACATTACTCTGATCACAACATGATTTATCACAGAGATTTGGGAAAGAATTCCTATAAGACACATTTTTGCACTGAGAATGCAAGAATTTCCCACAAAGTAGGAAGAACTTACAGAAGGCTCTCTGCCTTTGGCTTCCCACCCATCAGACAGATGCACTTTACATTGTTTTTTTATTATGCTTAGCATATTTTTAAGCACAATGTGTAATACTTCTAACAGAAAACTATGGATAAACTTGTTGTGTCATGTTGTCTTCCACACTTGTAATATAAACAGTGCAGACCTCTGGTGCATGGAGTATACTGTAGGCAAAGAGGCAAAACTGGTTCCTTGTGAGGCATTGTTAAATACTGACTGCATGGAACTGCACAGTTTTGAGCAGGTTGAAGCACACTGTAGTGTTTGGAGTAACACCCACAATTTTCCCTCTAGATTTTGTCCTAAGAGAAGATGGTGCTGTCATTATTCATTCTCTTTATAAAGCTATAGCAGTTTGGCACTCAGTCCCTCAGCTGAGGGAGAAGGGGACTGTGGTCTTTCCTTAGGTGTAGCTATTTTTCAGGAAAATACAGCTGGCAATGACAGAAGGCTTCCCAACAGAGTACACAAATCAGGGGCAGAAAAAAAAAATCTCTGAAGTGCTCTCAACACTGAAAGCCATCCTCCTCTAATGAAGAAAACAATATCCTACTCTCAAGCAGGTGCTTTTGAACAGGGAAGAATTTACCAATTCTTTTGGCAAAACTATTTTCTTTTGATTGTGATGGAACAACTAAACGATTGCGAGAAGCTGACTAAAAAAAAAAAGAAAATAATATTAAGAACTAGATATAGTGTTAAATGGTGGGAAAGGCCATCACCTGCATCAGCAGCATCCAGCAATGGCAGACTGGGAAGCTCCATCCAAAATCCTAGAAACAGTCAAAAAGCACACCCAACTCTCTGGAGATGTAAACCAATAATCTATCTTTTGAGTGAGAGTACTCACAAAAAGAGAGAACAAGAGACTGATCAAATTCCTATGCAGGCAAAAGGACTGACTTGAGAGAGGAACAGCTATAAATGGTGAAGCAGTTTTTGCTAGATTCCTAACCAGGATGAAAGGTTATCCATCAACATGTCGTTATACAACGACATTCAAGGGAAAATGACCGACGCAGCCATGTAACTCCGTAAAGACTTGGGCAAGTCTAGCACACAGTCTTCCATTTGAAGACAGAGCAAAGATAGGACACACAGAGGGGCTGCTGCCAGAAAATGTGGTGGCATAAACAGGGAAAGCATGCCCAAATAGAGAGGATACAAACTGCAGACACTCTGAATGCCATGAAGGAAAGAAGTGTACAAAAAAGGGAAACAAAGGAACGAAACCACAAAAACAAGCAGGCATCCAAGGAGTGAAAACTTGCACATACATGAATTCAGTTCAGCACAAAGGAAACCACCAACCACAAAACACACAAATGAACAGAAGATGTCTGTAGAACTCGGTGTGGCAGCAGATGCAAGAGAAGGTCCAAAACCATGTATCAACTAGAACCACCAGAATAGTTACGGTTGGAAGAAGACTCTATCTTGTCCAACTCCCCTGCCAAGACAGGGTCACCTGGAGCAGGTGATACAGGAACAGATCCAGCTGGGTGTTGAATGTCTCCAAAGAGGAAGACTCCACAAACTTCATGGGCAACCTGTTCCAGTGCTCAGCCACCCTCAATGTAAAGAAGTTCGTCCTCATATTGATTGGAATTACTTGTGTTTAAGTTTATTGCCACTGCTCCTTGTCCAGTCTCTGGGCTCCACTGGAAAGAGTCTGGCACTGTCTTCTTGGAACCCACCTTTGAGATATTTGTATGCATTGATGATATTTGAGATATGCACTGATGACATCCCCTCTCAGTCTTCTCCAGACTAAACAGGCCCAGCTCCTAAAGCCTCTCCTTGTAAGAGAGATGTCCAGGCCCCTCATCATCCTCGTGACCCTTTGCTGGACCCTCTCCAGTAGCTCCTTGTCCCCTCGTACTGAGGAGGCCAGATGTGGCCTCACCAGGGCTGAGGAGAGGGGGGAAGCTCCTTTGACCTGCTGGCCACACTCTTCCTGATGCACCTCTGGATCCCACTGGCCCTCCTGGGCATGAAGAGACACTGCTGGCTCACTGTCAGCTTGTGATCCACCAAGAGTCCCAGGTGCTTCTCAGTAGAGCTGCTCTTCAGTAGGGCAGCCCCAGCCTGTGCTGGTACTTGGGGTTATTCCTCCCCAGGTGCAGGACCCTGCACTTGCCCTCATTAGGGTTCTGTCCACCCAGCTCTCCAGCCTACCAAGGTCCAGCTGAAAGGCAGCAGAGCCTTCAAGTGTATCAGCCACTCCCCCAGTTTGTATCATCAGCAAACTTGCTGGGGGTACATTGTATCCCTTCCTACAGGTCATTGCTAAACACTTTCAGTGAGACTGGGCCCAGTATTGATCCCTGGGGAACACCACTGACTACAGGCCTCCAACTGGATTCTACTTCACTGATCGTGACCCTTTGAGCTCTGCCGTTCAGCCAGTCCTTGATCCACCTCACTGTCCATTCATCTAACCCACATTTCCTGAGCTCACTTGTGAGGGTGTTACAGGAGACAGCATCAAAAGCCTTGCTGAAGTCGAGGCAGACAACATCCGCTGCTCTCCCCTTGTCGACCCATCCTGCCATGCCATCACAGAAGGCTGTCAGATTGGTCAGCATGATTTCCCCTTGGGGAATCCATCCTGACTGCTCCTGATGACCTTCTTTTCTGCTACATGCTCGGTGATGACCTCCAGAATGATCTGTTCCATCACCCTTCTGGCGATGGAGGTGAGGCTGACTGGCTGGTAGTTTCCTGGATCCTCCTTCTTGCCTTTTTGAAGATGGGAGTAACATTGGCTTTCTTCAGTCATCGGGCACCATTCCTGTTTTCTGTGATTTTTCAAAGATAATGGAGAGTGGATCTACAGCATCTGCCAGCTCCCTCAGCACCTGTGGGTGCATCCCCCAGGGATGATCCTCCATCAGGGCCCATGGATTTATAGGTGTTAAGTCTGCCTAGTTGATCTCTAGCCAAACCCTTTACGACCAAGGGGAAGTCTTCCTTTCTCCAGCCTTCCTCTCCTAGTCCCGAGGTCTGGGATTCCTGAGGGCCGACCTAAGCAGTGAAGACTGAAGGAAAGAAGATGTTCAGTAATGCTGCCTTCTCTGTTTCTTTGGTCATCAGGACACCCATCTGATCCAGCAGTGACCCCACATTTTCCCTAATTTTTCTTTTGTTGCTGATGTCCTTGTAGAAGCCCTGCTTGCTGTCCTTGATATCCCTTTACAGACTCAATTCCAAATGGGCATTGCATCCGTGCATACTCTGACAATGTTTCTATAGATGTCTCATATGTCCTGTCCCTTTTTCCATGTCCCATAAATTTTTGTCTTTTTTTTTCTGTTTGAGATTTGGCAGAAACTCCCAGCTCATATATGTGGTTGTCCTGCCCCCTCTGCTTGATTTCTTGCTTGTGGGAATACACTGGTCTCGAGCTTGAGCAAAGTGATGCTGGAAGTGAAGCCAAAAGGTAAACAGATACTGGAATATGGCTTTGTTCTTTATATCACAAAGGTATCTTGAGTCTTTTGCAAGGAAATAAAGTGAAATTGAAGCAAAACTAATCAAATTAAAATCATATGATGATATGTTCACGAAATCAGAACCATAGTGTAACTTAAAAGCAGAGTACATGGAAAGAGGAAGGCTGGAATTTCAGGTAGAGAAAAAAAAAAGAAATCGAAATCTCTGTTTTTATTAAAATATATGGCCTTAACTATCCCAGACCCAAAAGAAATATTTCCCTCATAGAAAAATGACAAACAGAAGGTATAGCAGCAGGAACTAAATTTTTTGTTCCATCAAAGCACTTGGAAGGTTGGTAAACTACCATTATGTTTTGGTCTTTTTTTTTCGTGGACAAGAATGTCTTCCAGGGCTGTTATATGTGACAACAGATAAAAGAGTTTGTCTATTATAGGAGTTGCTCCCATTACAAGAGCCAAACAACTAACAATAGGAGCCACAAAGAGAATGGAAAAGCAGATCGTGTTGTCACAGAAGCCAACAGTTGGATGAGTAGCATGGTACTTGCTTAGAAATCAGGCAAGCTATTTGCCAGAGACCCTTAAAGCTTCAAAGCACTAAAAACAGCTCAACATCAAAGATCCGCAAAAGGAGACATAAAAACTGAGTTGACAACAGCAAAACATGTTGGCAACCAGTGCCAACAACAGATATTAATAAATGTCATTAGAGCTACTTTACCATATTTGGTATGTCACTAGGTTGATAGAAATGGCAAAGAATGACATTTGAGGTGAAAACTGAGGGCAACTTCCAGTGTTACCAGAAAGATGTATAAACAAGATTCCTAGGAAGTCACATCACAGCGGACGATGTTCTGGCAGCACAGATGCAATCGCTAGGGGAAGGCTGATGCAAATCATGGCAGAAATCCCCATTGTCTTCTGTGACCATTCAGGGATGCAGGACCGCAGTTGGAAGTGGTGTCACTGAGTCACTGACCACATAAGGCCTGTGACCTGGCCTTGGGAAGGCAAAGTAAGAAAACTCAAATCCACACTAGATGCATTCGGTCAGTTTACGGACTATTAGCACTGCTAAACTAGCCTCACTTCTTCCCCCAGAATCTTTAGATGAAAGTTAACTTTCATGGTTACTATTACACAAATGAGCCATAGTGTTACCTCGATGTAGCATAGCTCCCCCACACCTCAGAGGTTAACTACCCATCCAAATATATTGGGACATACAGAAAAATGTGGAAGAGAAGACACCTACTGCAGAAGTGGCATGTGATAAATACATGAGAAATATGTGCAGTTTTTCCAAGCATTGGAAACCTCCAGAGAGAAGGTGACCATGAATGATGAGCTTTTAAAAAAAGCCCCTGCTGGAAGATTCTGGGAAGTTTTGTTGCATGCTATTGATACTGCAGAGCTGGCACTTATACAAAATACGCTTCAAGGTACTGAGGGGTACCTACCTGGCTTCTCTTCATGCGACATGAAGCATGGCAGCTCATCAAAATTATGACTTGATCAACTTGAAAGAAGTACAGGAAACTATGTGACACAGAAAACTTCAATTGAGGTAGCTTTGAGGCAATTTCAAGACAGAGGTTAGAACGAGTCAGAGCACAAGCTGTATAAAAGAACAAATTGCTAGTGTTCCTACCAGTTGTTCTGTTGGGATGATGAACGATAAGAGCAAGGCATGATCTTCCTCTGAAGACTGGTGAGATGGCATGAGCAGATCATGGCAACATCATATGTAAGAACAACCATATTGCAGGAAAAGTTTTCTCTAGGGCACATTTGAGCCAATGTGGAACAAAATCTGAGAAAGCAGAGATGCCATGGACGGCTGACCAAAATATCCTGTGGTCACTCCTGATACGGGTGGGAAAATTCAAAGGCAATAAAATTAACCACTTTTCTGACAGACCCGTCTGCACTGCAGACCTGGAATCTTTCAATGCAGTCTTCTAGTGTGCTTCTATTAAAATCTGCTGCTCAGAACTTTAGGGACCAGCGACATGGAAAACATAATCACAGTCCTGGACAAAGAAAGGAAGATATAGAGGGCCTTCAATCTCATGCTGTGGTTTCACAAGGGAAACCAGGCTATGCAAAACTTCGTTCAAGCTACCTGTGTCTGTGAAGTCACGTGTATCACTAGCAGATCACTGCTAGTGGAAGGCCTGCTAGAAATGTTTTTTTCATGTCCATCAGAAGTTTTTGTAGTTACCACAATTTGCCACTTTGCAGAAAAATTTACTGAAGGCATTTGATGCTCGTCGTGAAAACCATAGCAGAAAAAACTCACATGCAATTGTAGTCCAAAGATGGGGGTCCATTTTTGCCTGCGGTGGATTCAGGGTTCAAGTGTTTTACTTAAGAGGGAGGAAGCATTTTCAGCCGTGGCTTCCATATTGCAGGAGAACATCTTTAACCAGAAACATATTCTGTGCTGAGATCCCTTGACTTTACTCCTGAGTTTCTTTCTCCTAATCCTCTGTTTTTCTGTTCTTTTGTGGGGGAAAATGAGGAGAGGAAACAATCATTTTCGCTAAGGATAGGTTGAAAAAAAATCAATAGGAGTAGTGCCCCTAGTGGAGTGTCAGGCCATAGGATATTGCCCCAAGCACTCTCCCAGCTTGAACTACTGCAGCTTGGGGGATATCCTGACTTAGATGTGCCTCAGACTATTTGTTTTTAATGGGTACTTGTTCAGTGTCCCCTTGAGTCTCTGTTAACCTTCAGTAGTTACTGCTTTGTCACACTCTTGTTTTATGCTTGCACACTGAGCACAGCATCTGCCTTAAGCTTTTGCTTGATTTCTCTATGTGGAGAGTTATAAACCACCCTTTTCAGTAAAGAAAATCCTTGAAGTGACACAAGGCTCATGGTCTGTAGCTACATTAATTTATAGAAAAGTCCTTGCTGGAGACAAGAAAAATAAAACATTTTAGATTTTTCATTTTATCAGATCACTATAACAACAGCATCACTTCCAATTTAGATTCTATACCCACTAAAGATAGTTATATACTGAACAGCAAATTACATCCAACAGGATTTATAATTACATGACATTAAACCTTCTTCATTAATTTCTTCAGTGTTCTTGGACATCAGCCTCCGACTGCATTTTTCTGAGATGTCCTGAACACCAGTCGATGTGGAAGAATCTGTTTGTACTTATTACAAACAGGTAAGTGGACCATTACTTATTATCCGTAGGCATATGAAGCTCATTCCTAAATCTACCTATGAGAAGCTCCAATAGCCCTAGTGGTAGCCAGAGTGGGTGTGGACTGAGCACAGCTGGCTGGCAGGGCACACTTTTCCCCATGCTGAACCATCTGCCAGCACCTGTGCTGCTTCTCCAAGGACAGATTTGAGAAGGTTTGGACCGGAGCGAAGGTAGACCTGGCATTCAGTGTTAAAAAGTTAAAAAGCCAAAACTGGCTGCCATTGCAGGCAAGGGATTTTGAACGGAGTTTATGACAGAGATATTAATAACTAACATCTAGGGCAGATTTTTTTTCTCAAGCTGTGGGAATTTTAAGGCTTTCACAACTCTTCCGTATCTCATATCAAGGCAGAAAGTTGAAATTATGGAAGCCAAGACAAACTCCTAGCCTCTTTCCTTCTGCGACATGTTTTTCAAAGTGTCTTTCATTTTTTCTTTTTCTTTTATTTTTGTCTTTGGTAAGAAGTCATGTGTCATCTTTGATCTGCTATCTCTTTCCACTGTCCTCCCCCTTCACAGTAAATGCCCACACCTCTTACTGTGCCCACCTCCCTAAGAACAGTGGGGCTAAGCTTGTGTAAGATACTCAACACTCTCCCTCTAACTGTTGCAACAGTACCTACCCAGCATGATATAGAAAATGGTTAAAATTTTAAATTTAAAAAATACTTAAATGAGAGGTTTCAAATGTAAAGAATATTTCCAATATATTTCAAGGCAGAAAGTATATTTGTGTATATTTTCATAAACTTGAAGTTTAGATAAAGATCTATTTTGGTGGCTAGCTACCTCCCAGGTAAAATGCAGTGAAGATCCATGACATATATTTGTAAGAGGGAAGCGGGAGCCGAGCTTTTGCACCCTACAACACAAGTGACTGTAGAGGGAACTGGCCTCATTTTCTGATGCTGGTTACTCTAGCAAGTCCAAATGAGGACTTTTAGTACTTCTAGCACTTTTGAAAGTCAAACTTTTTATTAGGGACTCAAGCATAGATCCTGGATTTATCTTCAAGTGCAAGTGTTTGTGCCCAGTGTTTCCTGAAAGACATCTACAGGTACAGCCTTCACCAAGATGGCAGTGGAAATGGCTGGACTACTATTGATTTTTCTCAGACAATGGCTATGTTATGTAGGGATCCATACTGCTGTAAGCTTCTTCTCAGAGCACCTTTCAAATTTTTCTGGGTTCTGATATGCCTGTCCTCTATTTATCTCCTTTATTAACTCCTTTGATTTTTTTTCCATTTGATTTGCTTAAATTGAAATTAACTATGTTAAATTTCTTAAGGCTCAATCTCTACAAAATAAAAGGGGGCAAAACATACTTCCATCACCAAAGTACTGAGTATAGTCATGTCTGTGGTGGGCTTATGCCTACCCTATTAAAGCAAGATATAGTGCCCATACAAAGATACAGAGCAGTTTTATCTAAAATGTATGTGTTAAGCTTAACAGCTCCTGGCATGTTCTCTCTTTGCTCATACCACTAGTGCTGAAGGGTGTATACACCTTCAGGAATACAAATACTTAACGTCAATAAGGCATGTCATACCATCCAGGTGCAGGTATGCACATTCTCTTGTGATAAAATGACATTTCCTTAGCATCTTGCCTCCTTTCTCATTACTCATTTGCATCTGAAGCAGATTGTAAAGGATGCCTTACAGACAGGGAACAAGTTGTCTTCCTCTTGAAGAATGCTCTTGTTCACTGCTACCCCTGCTGTGTCTTTGCATTGCTGTGACACGTACAAACCCTGCACAAGGCCCATGACATTCTGGTTCTTGTCCCAGATAGGCATATCAAATCCACAGTGCCATACCTTATTTTTTGTCCTCATCATGTCTCTTTAATGACAGGACACAGCACTCCTATGAAGACCCATAAGAAGCCGCACCTTCTCTTGCTCCAGCAATGGCAGCAGTGGTAGTCAGTTCATGTTAGTATTGCAGGAGCTGGCAGTCGTTGTTGCATTGGGAGCCACGGTGCCAAGCAGTGAGCAAGCAGAGAGCAAAGGCACTTTCCCCTTTTGGAGACTGAAGCATAGCAGGAAGAGGAGGGCTTGGGCAGGTGCAAGAGCATGGGGAAGCAGTAGGAGGACACTGGCTGAACAAACGAGAGTATTCATAGTCAAAACAGCACATGGGCAGTCTAATGCTGTCAGGTTGTCCATGGACAACTGCAAAAACCAGCCAAGCCTTTTTCATCAGCAAACAACTGCCCAAACAGCTGTACCTCCACAAGTTGCCTTGTGATTCTGCAAGCCATTACCTGAGTACACAAAAATTAACCAGGAGGTGGAACAGAGCCGGAAGTCTGCTTAAATCCATTCCTATGCATGCAGAGATAGGAATAACTAAGCAGGGCTGGTACTCAAGGCTGTGCTGTGTTCCCTGAAACTCCAGGCACTTTGTCACCATGAATCCCACTCAAAAAATATCCCAGAGAAAATAACTATGGTCCTAAAAAATCTTCTGGGCATCTGAGTGCACAGCTACCAGGGATGGCCACTGCCATAGAAAATTTTGGCAGTGATACTAGGAACAGTGGTTCAAACAGGGACCTGATTCATTGACGTTTGTTCTGTGAAATCTCACACTGATGCAATTTTGGGCAAATGCACATAGATGGAGTCAACCCACTTCTGCTTCAGGTAAATAGCATTTATTTATTTTCTGTGCCCACAAATGAGCAGAATCAACCTGCTTTCTCATTTAGCTCTGCATGATAGGCCAAATAAGGTAATCCCGAAGTAAAAAGTGATTTTTGCAAATCAACATGGATAAGTTTTTAAGCCAACTCCATTTCTGCAAGAATCCTAGAAGACCGAAACTGCAACAGGTAATAGACAAAAGAGATGGCAGCAAAAAAAAAAAAAAAAAAAAAAAAGACAGTAACCGGAGATTCAACAAAAAAATCTGATTAATGCAAAACGACTTTGTGCAGTGTTTCTGATGCCTTGGCTTAGCAGACAGCATGGGAGAGCATTACAATTGCATCTCTGGCTCTGGCCCTGATCAGTCCTTCACGTAAAGAAATTGCTAGAAGAAGTTTAATGAGGAGTAATGGCAAGGACAAGGCGATGGGATCTCCTTGCCAGACCTCCTGTCCTGGCAGATCCCAGCAGGAACACACAGTGCACATACCACAGATATACAGCATACCGTGTCACTTGCACTGCGGAGCCAGGTGTAAAATCAACGTGTTCCAGCCTCTTCCAGCTCTTCCACTGTCATCAAGGTGGACCAAGAAGTATCAGAACTCTACGTGAGGGTGTTTCACATCCCCTGGCAGCGCAACAAAGTGCACTTCAAACACAAAAGGGAGCTCTGGTGTTTGCATACGGAGCTGCTAGGCTGACTGCAGCAGTGCATGCTCTTATCTCCTAACTCAATCTTCAGCAGATTTTTAATTTATTAGCTCATAACTATTTATCTGCCATTTTTAAATCTCTCAGTCACAGGGTTTCAGCAACTGAAAATGCTTTAAACCATTTTCGCCTCCCTGCTTCATTCTGATGTTGAAAGAACAGATACCTTGTATGCCTTATTGAACACTGAAGGCAGGGACAGAATAAAAAAACAGAGAAGCTAAAGCTAGACAAAATATAGTCATCACTGTTCTTACACAGCTCAGTAAGACCCAGACAAAATTGCCCTGTGATACCCAAATTGTGCTGTGTACCATTTAGAAATCAGAAGGTAAGGAAGATCTTTGGCAATGTTTTGTCAGCAGATAAGCCGGCTAAACATTAACTTCTTTTTTGGCAATCCCTAATCAGAGGTTTCCATTCATACAGCTGCTCTGTACTCTGAACCTTGAGTTAATGTATCTCTATTTTACAGGAAAGCTTTGCTCACATAGCTTTTGAACTCTGCAGACTTTACAATGTGACCTCCTGCTGCCGGCTCAGGAGGCAACCTGATGATGCCTTTGCTTAGGTTGTGTTAGTTAGGGAGTTCGCATCAGGTCCAGTGCTTAGCTTGCTAAGAATGACTTGTGGTTTTCAAATGAAGTGCACCATCCCGAAAATAGAATTTTACTGACTGAGAGGAAGCACTATGATTTGGAAAGCCACATTAGATAGACAAAAATATTTCCGAATCCCAGTACAGGAGTGCAGCAAGCCTGAAACAAGTTGCTTGCCTGGAAAAGCAAATCTTGCCAACAGAGTATCTACAAGTCCTCAAGAGTTTTCTTTCATGAAAAAAAATCAAATAGAAAACCAGACATTTCAGTGTTTCTGGATAGTATATCAATGTGGTGTATTTTTGACATGTAAATAAGAGAGAGAGACACACTAGCTAAATGTTGTCATTTATCAGTACAAGTACTAAAACAGAAAAAGAGATAAGCACAAATGTTGGATTTGGACTGTGAAGACTGAATTTTAATTTTGGTATTTTAGAATTTTTTGTGATTTCTCAGTAGTGTGAAGCAGATGCAGTTAAACTGGTTGTGGGACATATGCAGGGTCCAGTGGTCAGAGCAGCTCAGTTGCTCTCTGGTCTGTGATGGAGTCTGGGCAGCAGAATGGGATGAGCAAGACTGGACGATCTGAAGAGGAAAAAGCATCTAATAATACTCGCTGTCCATCCTAGCCCGCCTGAATTCTCGGAATGTTTTGTGCGCAGTGCTGGGCCAGCACACCCCACACAACAGAACCGTATTCCATCTTCCCCTCCCAAATTCTGCAGCTCTGGGACTTGCTAAGCTGCAGTGAGAGCTTGCTGTCAGTGTCCCGGATATCTGACCCTCATGCTTAAGAACGCCTCTGCAGACTTAGCCTGTCTGTGTCCTGAGAACCTAGTTTTGAAATGTGTTTCCTCAGCTCCTGTTTAGACATTTAATTTTCCAGGCAAGAAATATAGCTCAGTCAAAATTCAGTGAACAATTCCTATACCCCACAATACTTCATCACATACTTAACTGTAACTTTAGCAGTGACCTGAAGGGGATGTGAGCACATACTCAACTTACTGTCCATGCTAAATTCTTTTCCTGAGCAAGGACTGACAGAAGGATCAATCCTGAGCTGAACTCAGGCGTTGTCAGATTTTGAGTTTGGCTGCTTTTTGCTGTTGTTCATCCTAAAAATTCCCAACAACAGCACAACAACATTGCAAGAATTTATTTTGCAACACAAGAAAAAATATGTCTTTTATATTCTGCCATAACTCAGTAACAATAGAAGGGATAAAGCTCACTAAAATAATTTATTTCTGGTTGGAAAACAGGGATGAACATTTTCAGCTCAGAAAGCGAATGTTTCTCAGACTCACAAAAGGTGAGAACTCAAGGGTGGTAACTGAGACTGCCTTGTAGTCTTATTGCAGCTTTCATGCAAAAGCTCCAGGGTAAATTAGCTCTTCTCACATGCAGTTTAAGGCAGTAAAGCCTCTGTAGAGGTCCTTACAGGACTGCAAAGCAGTCCAGTGAATGTAAGACCAGGGACTGTATTTATTCTTCCAGTTGCACAGCTCCAAGTGTGCTCTGACATTAGACAAATACGGGACAGTAGCAGAGTACGGGGTCAAATATAGACCCACATTAAGAACAGCACTGGTGATCGCATTAGCTTTGGATTTGAGTGCAGATAAAGACACCGTTTTCTGATTGCATTACAGCTGTGGCCAGGATGAGCTCTACACCAGCTCTCGGCAACCACAATTCAAGCCTGAGGATCTAAATTTTAGACTCATGCAGTGAAGAGAAGTAACACAGAAGCCTTCCCTCTCTCTCCACATCTTTTATGTATACATCACGCTGTTGAGGCACAGTGTTTGCTGCAGTGAACCAGCTAACCCCTACTACTGTTCCAGGCATGAGTCCTGATAGAACACCCTCAGTCCCGTGAGTGCAGGAGGGAGCAGAGCCTTAGCATGGAGCCTACCACTGCCCTGCTGCCCTGCTCAGTTGCCTTTCCAGCCCTACATGGCACCCTCCCTGAGGCTTTTCCAAGATGTACTGGAGTCCTCCAGTATTCTCCCTGTCCTGGCCCTACTAAAAGAAGTTACCTCTTGAGCATCCTTCTCTTACAGACCTCTAGGAAGTCTTCCTACAAGCTGTTTCTTCTCACCTAGGTGGATCTGTTTCTCTCTGGGATCTTTCTGTGCTCATTTAAGAGACTGAGAAAATAATTTCATCCTAAGAAATCATATACAGCTTTACTCATATATCCGCTGTGACTCACTACCCTCACAAGCAGATTTCTCTTACCGTGTTTGATATCAGTTACACTCTATGTTTTATTTACACGTGTCCTAGGCTACTGCTATGCAAAGGATTTCGAACATATTGAAGCAAAACCTGGTGAATGTTTAGTAATAAGTGGTATTATCTGAATTTTTAGTGTCTCAAGAGTAGTAATCATACATTACTCTGCAGTAAAGCCATTAAAGCCATCTGCAGAAGGAAAATTCTCATGAACCTAGTGGAAAAGGGACAACCCATTTTAGCTGTCTATCACTTCCTCATGAATCAGAAGAGTATGGCTAGATTGCCCAAAACTACCTCTTCCAGGAAGGCTGGTGAGAAGGAGAAGCCTGTGGATGGACCCTGGTTTGCTTGAATAACATTTAGTATGGATAGGCTGTATCATTGTACATGTCTCTATGTGTTTAGATTTACCTCTGTGGTCACTGAGGGATAGCAGAAGCATATAGCGTCATGTGCGATTATACACTTCATCCTTCTCTGTGTGGGAGGAGACAACACAGCTTTCATTAAACATCTTTTTATCCCAAGCTAAAAACTGTACACAAGTGATCAATAAACTGGAAAGCAAAATGTATCTTTTAGTCAAACTAATGAAATCTCAAACTGAAGCATAAGCACAAAGGGTCAGACTGTGATGTCCTTATGGCCAAAGAACAGCACTAAGTGTGGGATGGTGGAGGTAAATATCAGATGCATGGGAGCTAAGGGATTAGACAGTGTCAGTAAAGCACTGCCATGAGATAAAACCAAAAGAAATAGAATGAAAGAAGGACAAGTGAAGGAGAGAAGTCTGATGAAGTGCTGTCATGGTTGCATAGAACAGGGTGGGTTTTCCTCTGCAGAAGTATGTGAGAAATGTTTGCTGATATTCCGTGCTTTGGTACACTGACCCCTTTCTCTCAATGGATTTTCAGAAAGGTGTCACATTTCAGATGGACCTGTCGGAACCTATATGATATGTTGCTATATATCTTTATTTTACGCGTGCATGTTATTTACAGTTACAGGGTATACACCAGGGAGCACATGATACATGTTATCTGCTTTAGAGAGGCCAGAATAACCTGTAGAAAAACAGCAGTGATGTTTTAGGATTTCCAATTTGCTGAGTAAGCCACAATGGTGTTTCCCTGCCCTTGCAGCACATGGAGTAAGAATGCACCTTCTCAAGAGTGAAGTGGCTCTGCAACTCTTGTTTTCATTGCTACTGAGTTTCTACCAATTTACCAGATTTGTGCCTCTCTCAAGACAGCAGTTGGTGATGATGTGAAGAGCTGCACTCTGAGTTGCCTATACTTACAGGTGGTCTACAAGATTTTGAATTGTTAGTTTCAGGTGGTGGTTTTTTTTCTTTTGCAATTTCCCACTTCTGGCTTGTAGGTATGATTTATAGCTTGATTTATTTTTCTGTGCAAGAGCAATTATTCATTTTCTTTCTGCATGAAATCTTTTATATACTCTTTTGTGGCTGCTTTCCCCTTCAGGTTTGCTGTTTCAGATGATTCAATAGGTCCTAGCAATAATACTCAAAATTGTAGGCGACTGGTCAGCAATTAGGACACCTGAGACAGCAGGGTTAGATGCAAGCTGCATTGCTGATGTGAGAAAGGAGCTGAACAAAGAACGCCAACAGCCCCCTACTTGCTGCTATGTGAGCCAGATGCACACACACGGACAGGCAGGACTGTCTCTGAGGGTGCATCTCTCCCTCGAGTTGTGTCTTCCCATGGAGAACACCTCAGAGTGATTATTTGCAGGACTTGATAAGCCTTCATCTTTTTGAGGAGCTATTCTCTTTAATCAAGAGAAGATGTTAAGACAGGCCCTCAGCACACAAACCGTAAATGATGTTAATCTACCCTGTGCTTATTTTACACAAAAATGACTATCTTAATTCTGTATGTCAAAGACACACATTCTCCTTCCTATCCAGCTTGGTATGCACCATCAGAAACTGCCAGCATTGCCCCTGAAGGTGACTGATTCATTGACAATTCTTTTGAAATCTAGTCCCACAAGCTTTCTGCTTTGCCACAAAGCATAAACTCCGATTTATCTTCATGAGCATGCACAACTGCAAGTATAATTGACTGTGACAAAAATAACGTCCTAGCATCCAGCCCCAGCTTTTAACTCCATAGCCATTTCTGAAGTGTGAGCCACAGGTACTTGCAGTTCTGCTGCAGAAAGGTGGGGTCTGGAGGTCAGTGTGTTCTGTGTAAAGGGGGTACACAACCCAAAAGACCTGAACATTTTATCCTTTCCTAAGACAAAGTCTCCAAATGAAAAGAGCAAGCAAAGGACACAAAAAGATAGATCTGGGACATTCAACTGAAGTTGAGTGTGTTTCTCATAACTCCAGAAGCATGTCCCATTCTTGCAAGGATGTGGAAAGAATTTATGGACACCGGCGGTTTGAAATTATAGACTTGAGGTCCTGCCAAATGGGGGTGGTTAGTGGTAAGGTACTTGCATTGTACAGAATGAATCTTCACATTCATACAATGCAGCTTTCCATTCTGCTGCTTAAAATGCGCTTCACAAAACTTGCATTTGCAGAGTCTCTGAGCATGAACAGGAATTCCCTTATTTCCATGGATGAGGAAATCGCATGACAGAGAAGTCAAATGATTTTTCCTCAGCCACAGACAGTCAGAAACAGGCTGAAGGAACATGATTCATCTTCCTGTCTTGAACCATCAGATGACAGCAACTTGGGATGAAGAAAACAGGTTGCTCTTTCAGTAGTAGGTCGTAATTGCTCCACCACAGGGAAGATTGTAGAGCTGTTGTTCCTGATGTTTGTAGCCACTAAGGACACCATTTTAAGAGTTTAACAAAATATGAACCATGATTACGAAATTATGTTCCATTCTCCATCCTCCTTGCTGCTGGCATTAGAAATGTAATCCTCTTTGCCATTTTGAAACCATGCCATTTTTGTACCCATTCTTACTCTCTAAGGAGCTATGCCATGGGCTCTGTGGATATATTTGCTATTTTTGATAAATAGCTTTGTGAGGGGCCTTGGATAATGAATGCAGTGGATAATGATCAAATCTAGCTCCCTGTATATGTGCTTCCAGAACCTTTCATAAGTCAGAAGAACAGTGCACCAACTCCTGACAAAGACCAAGACTTGACTAAGTTCTTTGATAAACTTAGAGGGACGCTGTGCAGAATATGGTGTTATCTTTCTTTCCTGAAGTGCTTAATTTGAGTCAAATTTCAAACAAATAAAGTGAGGGGAAGTAAAGAAAAAAATCCCAAACCCATGACCTAAATAGGGAAATAAACAGAAATTAGTAGAGCACGGAAAGCTTTTAATAATGCAGGGATCCAGTTCTTCGAGTAGAAAGAAGTTAAATCAATTTTAAAATATTTAAACTAGGAAATCTAGTGTAGGAAACATTTCACATAATTCATTACACTAGAAAAAATGTATTACCGGAGATATGCATGAAAGAAAGCTAGAATGATTCAAACCCAGGATGGTGAGGGATTTACAGTAGGCTCCCTGTTATTTTCTGGGCCAATACTTCCTATAATTTTCCAGATCCAGCTTTTTTTCTAATTCTTGCTGCAAGCATAAGGAGTGAGCACGCTGGGTGAGAAGACAGAGACAGACTGGAAGAAACAGAGTCAGACTGGTGGTCAGGGAGGTATCAGCATATGAAATGGCACCACCGAACCAGAGCACTTCCCAGAGGAAAGCATCACCTCCCAGACAGAGAAGAGATTGCTGGTAATGCTGCAGGGACACTTTTGTTTTCCTTGGATGAGCAGGCCAGAAATTTGCTCTTTCATTTCTGCGACATGCTCTGTTCTTTGTGCTTTGCTTTCATTTCTCATTGAGAGGGGTAAGAAGGAAAACATTTGAACATGTCTTGATTGTAAATAATGTCTTTCATTCATACATGCACACAAGAAAAAGAAACTTATTTGAAGATCCAAGCTAGCAAAAGGAGTGCAATGCTGTATCTTTTTACAATGGAACATTTGGTAGAAAATTATCCTGAGAAAGTGTAACTTTCCTGCAGAGAGTGTATTCTTCCCTCTTACAACTTCCTGTAGGCTCTTCTAGTCTTGGGAGTATAAGAGAAAAGGCTTTCAAAGAAGTACAAAAGAAATAATTGAATCATGGAATTGTTTGGGTTGGAAGGGACTGTAATGATCATATAATTCCAAATCCCCTGCGATGGGCAGGGATGGCACCCGTTAGATCGGGTTAAATGAGAAATAGCTCATCTGTCCAATGTAATGCCATTTGTCTTGTAACCACTGTATCCAGGAGCCTTCTTTGCTTTCTAAAATTCTCTTCTGGGTTCAGCTATTTTGGGGTATGAAGTCACCAGGCATATAAAAAATGATTAAGTCATCTACATTTCCCTGAAACTTTTGCTTCAGCACCCTGTGGCACATCTGCTGCATGGTGAGACAGTGAAGAGTGGTTGGCACAAGTGGAATAAGTCTCTTGGACGCTGCCCTAGGATGTTTTTTGCTTGTTTACTTCCAGATGTGAGATGTTAGATGCATTTTGGGGTTGCCATTAGACATTAAACACTCAGCACCCATATCTCTTCATACGAATTCAACGTTCATCTAATACTCAAGTGTTTAGCTCAGGCAAACTCTCTGAGCAGTCTGAACCAGACACCCTGCTGAATTATAATCTATTCTGATGCTGTAGGAGCAAACTCCTTTGATGTAGAGGCATGTCATAATGTTGTTTGCTCATCTACAGTATTTGTACTCAGGTATTTTTATTACTTCCATTTGGTCTTTGCTCAAAGTTCACCCCCTTCCTGTTATTTTGATGCTAATCAGAACTAATCTGTCACAAAAGTTTCTCCTTCAACCCCTTGAACAATTTCTGAATGAAGATGAGTATCAAATCCCATGAGCAAGCACAAGTGTTTTTTTAACAGACTATAGGTAGATGCTAAATTCTGTTAGCATGTTAACATATTGCAATACTATGATTTAGTCTCAGAGGTTCACCTGGTGGTCAAAAGATTTAAAAGAAAATGTTTCCCTAGTTGCTTCACAATCCCATTCTTCAGAAGTGCGTTGGTGCCAATCACAATTTATAGCACAAGTCAAATACAAAAAGTTTTCCCAGGCAATTCCAAGCTCTGGTTCAGGAGAACCTTCTTCATGGCAATGCTGACAAACTCTCTCAGTAATGCTGTTCATAGGTATTATTCATTAGTTATGAAATGGGAATGGGTTTGACTCACATGTGGTGACTCTGATTTCTTTCAGCATTTCTCTGATGCCCAGCTTTCTTAATGTGCTGAAATCTGAAAGAAGGGGAAACACATCCTCTTGTGTGTTTCTGGTTGGTCTCCCACATGGAAAGATCTTCTGCAGTGCCAAGGATGCCTAGCACTTGTGTCCACTTGTGTCCACCATTGACAATGTGCAAAGCCCCTGACATTGTACAAAGCTGATTTCTGGAGGGAAGGGGGAGCACTAAAGGGATGAAAAGTGGATGTAGAGGTGGGGGCAGTCTGGATAGTGGGAAAGAATTTGACTGCTGCAAAAGCAGAACCAAAACTTCACCCTACCTTTGACATATCCATTTTAGAGGATGTGGGGAACATTTGGAGCATGTCTGAATCTGATAATCTTTTCCATGCCTCCTGTTTTATTTTGCTTTTTCATGTCTAAAATGGATTTCTTCTGCAGGAATGGTTTGGGGACAGCTTGCACTCCAGTGATGGCAGTCCTTGTTGGAATTTAGCTATAATTAGCTTTTAGGTGCTCAAAGGAGGAGGTAACATTCCTACAATGTACACTTCAACTGTGAAGCAAAGAAGCAGTTTGTGGCTGAAGGTGGAAGAAGAAGTTAACACACACAGAAGAAGTATTGCTCTGTTCAATTCCAAGGTGCAAAGGGAATACTACTATATCATACATCTCTTCATTCTTCCTGTAGTATAAAATGCTATGGAAAAATAAAGGTTAAGGGGACAGACACACGTTGTAAATGAAATTGGGATTACCCAAAAGAGTGAAAGTCTTGAGCGTATCCAAATGGAAAAGCTGAAAAAGCACACTGATTGCAGTCAATGAGTTTATGTTTCTCATAAACACAGTCTTTAATACACCTTTCACTAGAGGGTGGCTTCACATTAATGTCCCTCATCCTACTGTTCCTCTGCTTTTTTAGCTATGGCCATGCAGTAATTCACAGCTGGTGTCTCTTGGGCCTCATCAAGCCTTTAGCATAGGCCCTAAAGCTTCCAAAACACAATTCCTCCCTTCTGCTTGGCTCAAATACAGTCTTTTCCTGTAAGATCAGAAAGACTAGCTCAGTCCTCCTTTAGCAGTCTGGTCTCTGGACTGTGCTCCTGTGTGCTCTTTCCCTGCAGCAGCACTTTGGTTCCTGCAATGCCGGTGAGTTAAAGGTGATGTATCTCAGTGAGCCAATGCAACCAGTGGCGAATACCTTCCTCAATAAACAATTGTCAAGCTGACAGTAAGGGGATGCACCTGCTGCCTTGTGAACAAGAAAAGATTTGTTCATTCAATGTCATATATTTTAGATAGGAGACCTTTCTTAAAATGAAGTAATTAAAATGTAATAATTCCATCATGGAATTTCATTCAGAAATAGTGGTCCTTAGGAGATTTGTGGCTCCTAACCAGGGTACATGACAACAAGAAAGCCCAAATAACATTTTTAATAGCAAAGAAGGTAACTGATCACAGAATTCCGTGGAAAGGTGGAAGAGCTTGGGCGTTATCAGGATGAGAAATTAAAAGATGAAGTATCTATAATTGATAAGGTGTTGGCGGTTAGAGATTTGCCCTGTTATTGCAATGCTTCACTACTTTTGAGAGGAGGAAGAGTTTGATCAAGGGATGTCAAGAAATAATTCATAGGCAAAACTACGCTCTGAATGACTAGAGGTGGCTTGGGCAGATGGGAGAGAGTTTAGCATACACTAGGACGAGGGAAAGATGCCTCCTCTACAGCAGGTTTAGTTGAGACAGTGCTCTGCCTGAGCAGGGCTGGGAATGGAATGCTGTACTGCAGGTGGAAGAAGTGGTGAAGTGGTGGTCTGCAGACAGCTGCAGGCATAGGGTTTGGAACAGCAAGCGAAAATGAACATGTGAGTAGAAGAGACATTTTCTGGAAGGAAAGCACAGGTTCAGAAGGAGCATAGAAAGCAACGAAGAAAGAAGTGGAAAAGGCATGTCTCCCTCAGCATTGGCATAGCAAGTGGAGAAAGCTATGCAATGAGCTCTGAATAAAGACCAGGTTTGGATTTGTGTGTGTGATGACAGACAATTTCATCTTTCCTGTGTTTTTTTCTCCTTCCCACTGTGGACGTATCTCTTGCTCCAGGTTTGCATGTGTCCTGGTTCCAGCCAGTCCAGGGTTAATTTTTTGCAGTAACTGGAATGGCGTGTAGGCAGAACACAGAGGTTATTCTATACCACCTCACGTTATTTCCAGGAGCAGTGGGACGAAACACTTCCAGAGAGAAGGGGTTCCTTCTAGTCAAGAAATGGTGGTGGAGGGAGCTGTCCAGTATTTTCTATTAATTGTGATGTTTGTCTGTGTGAGTAATTTCCTTTCTTATACCCTTTGTTATTGGTATTGTTGCTGTTACTGTTTGTGTTTATTTTTTATCTCCGTACTGTTTCCAGCAAATTTTTCCTATCTCAGCCCATGATCTTTGCCTTTTGTGCTTCCGGTTGGAGCGGTGTATGGTTGGGAGAGTCTCGGTGGGGGCATTGAGCTGGGGAGTACCATTCCTAAACCACAACAGCATGGTTCCAGCACAGGAGAGCCTCAGGTTTCCTGAGGCCTCCAGGCACCATGGCAATGAAATATTACCTTATGTTGCAAGTGTTCCAAGAAATACGACGCAGAGTCCAGGGAGAACAAAGCGATGCGGAGTTTATTATTATTTTACAGAGTGGCTTATATCCCTTAGCTTGCTTGAAGTTTATAGAAATGTCAAGAGTCTATTGGACCCTTGGTCAGCCACCTACCAAGTTCATCAGTCAATTCTAACAACACCTATTCCAAAATATTTATCTAAGCAAAAATGATAGCAAAGCGCAGATGCATGAAGCTTAATTAATTTACAAAAACTCCTAGGATTGTTTATAATAGTTTTGCCTGGGAAAAGAGAGAAAGAGCGAACTCTCACGAAAATGCTGGGAGAGTTATGCCGACAGCTTTTCAGCAGTCACAACCTTACTGGAACAGAAATAATAGAAAGGAGGCCAGGTCCAAGCACGGGCCTGGTAAATAAAGGTAAGTAGAGCAGAAGGTAAACACAAAATGTCCAGAATCTTTTCTAGGAAGGAGGGGTGCTCATGGACTCTGAAATACCTGGATGTCCTTCTTGTGTCCATTCTTTCCCTCTAGTCATTTCTCTTGTATTGTGCCTTCATTTTATAGCTATCAGCCAACATCCTGCAGCTAAAATCTGCATGTGTCATTCCCAACTAAAGCTTGCGCATTGCTAAAAACTGCCTCTCTAGCCCTGTTTCCATGGAAATGAAAGTTAGCAGCATAACAATAAAATAGGAGAAAATCATCAAAAGAGAGCAGTTGAATACCTTTATCTTACTTCTGCTTAGTAGTAGCAAGAAGGCAACTGCTTTCCATCTAGAGCAATTTCCAGTGGTGGATCTCAAAATTCTTTTCAAGTGTAACTATAGCTAGCCTCAAAACATCCTTGAGGAAATAGTATTGCCATTTCCTGATGGACAAATGGGCTTTTTGGGCTCCCTTTCCATGTAGGTGTGAAGTCCTTGTTTGAGACTGGGCCTTTCTGACACTATCTGGCAATGTCATGTAGCATGTGACATGACAGGACGATGTTAATGGGCTGAGGAATAGACTCCAAGACTGCCTGTCTCATCACATCACATGACTTTCCCTCAAGAGCAATCTTCTACCTAGGTGCAGAAGGAAGCAAAATGGCCTTTAGCGGCTTCCTGGGAATCCAGAGTCAAATTAAATACCACCGAAAATAACAAGTGAGTGTCTGATTTTTATTCCCACTGCCATTCTCAGAAAAAAAAAATTAGATCAGGGAATAATAAAGTCTTCCAAGCACCTTTAAAACAATTGCCTATACCAAATGCCTGACCTTCTTTCTCCCATCTCCATGGAAACAGAGCCTAAAAAATGCAATAGAATGGGACAGAGGACAGTTATGCCAGGTATATGTAATAGTTTTCATTAACAGTTCTCACTGCACTTTCAGATTGGGTGCATTTTAAGGTAGAGGAAATTTAAAATCTGGTGGGCATCTGAAGGTGGATCTTTCACTGATACAGTACTTCTACAGGTAGTCAAATCTCTTTTTTCTTATCATTCCTATCTTGATAAACTTTATTGTATTGATGTGAGAGTGATTGAGCACTGGAACAGGCAACCCAAAGAGACTGCAGAATCTTCTTCTCTGGAGATGTTCAAAGCTGTCTGGGCACAATCCTGAGTAATGTGGTCTAGAGGATTCTGCTTGAGCAGGGAGGTTGGTCTAGGTAATCTCCAATTGCTCCTTTCAACTTTAACCATTCAGTGATTGATAAACCTCTTCAGCTCGGTTGTAGGTTGCACCAAACTTTGCCTTGTGGAACAAATGTATTAGAATAGGTACAAATAAACACCAAAGTCTTAGAAAAAGTCTCAGAACAAGTCTCAGACACACTGAAAATAAGCTATTTGTGTGTCCATGCACTTTTGCAATACCTGTGCACTTCTGTGCTTCCACTGGGCCAAGCATGTAGCCCTGATTTCGTATGCCAGATTCCATATAATTCTCTTTGCTTTCTGGAGTCATACAAATATTGTAATGTGTGATATTATTCATTCTGGATGGTACCACAGCTTAATGGGAACACAACAGCATTTTTTCTGTGGGTATTTGTTTTACTTGTCTTCAACAAAAATTTATGTATCCATCAACAAATCCATGGGAGGCAGCAGATTTTAGATTTCAGCTCCTGGAGAAGAAGTCTCCCAACTTCCTTCTGTTTTTGGCAGAGAGATGAGGACAAAGTGATGGTGACGGGTTCACACATACTTGTTTATTTTATGTCACTGACAGAAGCAATGACAAAAAATTCCAGAGCAATCAGTAATATACAGCTGTAATATTTTAAATAGATCAAACTGACATTAGGAAAAAAGGAAGGAAAGACTTCCAGAGCTTTTTGATGTCATCCTGGGATGGAGGTGGTCCTGCACATTCATGAAGAGACACATCTACATGGTCTGACTGTTGCAAAGGTCTGTCTGGGCTCAGAAGTTTTCCTGTGGGCATAATTTTGCAGCCTAAACCAGTCAGCAGTTTTCCAATTAAACCCTCCTAAATGAGGTATGTCCTTCAGAAAAGCATGTGATCTCATACAGAAGGAAGAGGGGGACATGTACAGTTAGGACTTTACACAACTGAGCAGAGCTGACTGTCAGGAAAGACTCTTTGAGCAAGAAGAACCTGTGGCCTTAAACAAAAATTTTGTAAGATGCTGTAATTCTTCATTACAGCTTCAGAGCAACTTCAGACTCTCCTCTGTCCTCACCATGGACCATTCAGTCAGAAAACAGAGGAAAAAATGCCCTGAGGCCAGTAGCAGCCTCTGAAATCTCTTGTTAAAATACCCAATATTGCTCAGAAAAGGAGACTGAGGGATTTCAGTGAGAAAAGGGGAGTTGCTAAGGACATGAGATGGAGAGACTCGGGGAAAGAAGAGCCATTTAAGGCTCTTATAAAGAAGAGTTTGGTGGCAGGAGGAGGAGGAAGGGAGTGGGTCACGGAGTATAGTCTTGCAACATGCACATTGGGAAAATGCAAACAGAGTAAGTGAGGGGGAACTGTGGTGTGCTTATGGGTATTCTGGAAGCAGACCAATAGACTGATTTAATTGGATAAGTTATTAACCATGAATTACTCTTTCCACCTGGATGATTAAAAAGTCTGTTTATCTTTGTAGCCCATTTTGTATTTCTTCACAGATCTCATAGGTAAATGCAGAACTCGTTACTTAGGTAAGGCACTTTGATAAAGGGGCAAGGTAAACTAGTCAACTTGATTACAGTGGCTTCCTGCCCAAGGGCATTTAACAAAGATTACACTACACAAAGAAATAATTCAGATGTGCCTCTGAAACAACCACATGACTAGGCTCTGAACCTATATTAGAAACCTTGTCAATTGCTTACATGCACAATTAAAAGTCTGTGTCTCATTTTGACCCAAATAGGGTCAGTTCAATTCTCCTCGGACTTCACTCAGAAAACACTGAGTTTAGACCAAGAAAAGCAGATGTATCTTTACTGACAAAGATGAGATGTTTTGGCAAGGTTGATCTGAAATGTAGAGAGCTGTTAAGTGATGGTGTCCTTTCAGTCCAGCAAAGAAAAGCAGGAACTGGCTTACCTATTGGCTAATTTATTTATCTTAACATACTGCACAGAAAGAGAATGGCTGTCCTGGGAGAGCCCTGCCTTTGGTGCTAGGAAACAGTCAGAGCAAGGCTGGACAAAAAAAAAAAAAAGGTGCAGCGTTAAAATTCACCTCCTCTTTGAACTGTTTAGCAAAGCTTTGCTTTCTGCCCCATCTAACTTTTCAGTAAAGTTAGATCACAGCAAATTGGACACTCTTTGTCTGTAAGCCAGGTCACCCAGAGCAGTCTGCTTCTTCTGGGAAAGGGAAGATAAAGCTCTGCTCCTGGTCTGATTGCCATGGCCATCTGCCCCTAGCCTGCTAGACCTGCAATTCATTTATGAGGAACAACTCACCCTGAAACACCTCTTCAGGTCCAGTTTGTACTCGAGGCTCTCCTCATGGCCTTTCAGCCTCCATAGCCCACGTTAGTCTTCCTTCTATTATGACAGTGCTCCTGTGCATGGGCCTCCTTTGTTGCTATACCCCATACTGTCTGCAAAATTGAATATGTAGGTCCCACCACCAACAGTGCTAGGACTTTTCAGATGCTTACCAGAATATATTAGATCTGGTAACAAAGATTCTTCACATGTGAGAGATGAGGGTGGGTGACTGATGATAGCTCCTTTGCTTCTCAGCCTCCCCACTCCTTGCTCTATGCCCATATTTCAGTTAAATACTTCTTGTTCCGTGGGCCAGCAGTGGTTTCCCAGTCACTTGTCCCCCAGCTGCCTTAGGAGGAAGGTGCAGGGGGTCCAGCACTGCAGGGAGGAAGGCTGATGTTCACCCTTAGGGGCTTTCTTTCCTCTTACTCTTGGTTAATACATAGATGCAATACTTACCTTCAGACCTAGATGGTGATGTCTCTGCTCTGTTTTAGGGGAGCATGAACTTCTTTGCCATGGACACCTCAGGGCCAGTCCTGTGGGAAAGGGCTCTACTGCAGTGGGTCCTGTGCTGCAGAGTGAGGCTGCTCTTGGCCCCCTAGGTCACTCTGCATTTGTGCATTGCACATGATTCCAGGAACCAGGGACAGGTCCCTTTCTGAGAAAATTCTCAAACCTAAGCTCTGGCTTTCTTCCAATGACCTGAAATTAATACACCGAAACATCAGAGAAGGCATACAGTGGAGTGAGGTATGGTAAAGCTGATGGTGTTTTTGCTTGACTCTCTTTTGGAAGTCACGTGGCTCGTTTCCAGGAAACCCTTTCAGTCTTTTTAGAAGGGAGCTGACTACTTACAGAGAGTGTCCTGCACAACTCTGGATCTCAGGAGCTGTTTTCAGAGCTGTCCCTTTGTCCCTGAGACCAGCTCAGTTCTATCTCCTCCATGGTGCAGTGCCTCCAGGCTGATGTGGTGCAGTGTGGGGTGGAACCGCTGGGAGGTGGCACCAGGGATGCCACGGGTATGCCCGGCTCAGAGATCACAGCTATGAGACACTAGGATGAATGTGGGTGCGGGGCCAGCTGTCTCCTTAAAGAGATATATCTGCAGCCCTCTTACTTTGACTTTCCTGCTTATGAGCTTGGGAATGTAACCTTGGAAATGCAGTTCAGTTTTCCAAATATTACCTTTGCTTCCAAACATTCTTCAGGAATCTTATCAGCAATACTGAACAATTTTAGCATTGGGCTAAATTGCCAAAATGGCTATTTAGTTGAGCTGTGACTCAAAAGATCTGGTGTCTGTTCAATATTCTGCTACCAAGACCACCTGCAATTGTAAACAGACGCCTTGTTCTGTTTGTAATGCAGTAAAGTGAGGGGATTTAATCAGCTAATGTTTTGCTTGTTTTGATGCAGAAGTTGTTATGCCCCCATAACATGATAAGAAGTAATGAAGGGAGTGAAAAACACAGATAAGGTCTGCAAAGCTTCAGCATAGCACCTGAGAGCAGAGAAAAGGAAACCTTCTAGAAAGTTCTGTCTAGTCCTGCAGCTACCTGGAGTCTCTTGAAATGTTTCAGCATTTATCAGATCAAGCTGATATTTAAGTTTACTTATAAAAAAGCTGTACAGTTACATAGTTGTAATTATAAACAGAGGTTACAGTTTTAAGATAGTTTAAAGCTCAGTAGTTTAAATATATATAACTCTACACATGCATAACTGGAAAACCACACACATTCTTGGAAGTATATACATGTTTTTTTCTGTTTAAAAGAAAGAGTGAAGACCACTCCTAGTATAACAAGGGTCTCTACTGAAAAAAAGAAAGCCAAAGACAAAATCAGCTCAAGTCTAACTCGCTGCCCTTCTAAATGTGGTAGAAATCAACCAATCTATTCAAAATATACTGAAGACACAGCAGACCAACAACATAATCTTTGTTACTTTAGAAAACCAGGCCAAAAATAAAGCATTCCAAAGATTTTTATAATGTTCATACTCTACCGCTTGAATAAAAAGTAATTATTTTAAAATAATCTTACAGAAAAATTGCTTTATCAATTTGTTTACCTTTGCACACTAATTTCGCTAGACTATTTAATGTGTTTTTCAAACTTGTCTCCAATTCTCTGCCCCTTTACTTTTTACTGTTGAAAACAACTTATAAAAGAACCTGTTAAAAGTCAGCATAGCCTCAGACTCAAGTTAGTGATAGGTTGGATCAGCTCCTCGCTGCTTAGCATCTTTATCTTGGTCTACAAGTAATTTTTAAATTAAGCTTGTCCACCTGACTGATCAGTGACTACACCCATCCTGTGAGCTGATTATGTCCAGCTCCCAAACTGACTTCATGTATTTCCACATGTTTTGATGGATGTCTGTGTCCCAAGTACCTCAGCCATTGTTGTGTCTATGCACGTGCCCTCAGCCTCTGAGTCATCATTGCATCCAACTCATTGGTCTGTATGGCCCCAAAACTGACATCTCAGTTTTGGAAAGACTGCCTCATACAGGACTCAACTTTAAATGAACAACTCCTCAGTTGTCTTTCAGCCAATACATAGAATCGTAGAATTAGTAAGGTTGGAAAAGGCTTCTGAAATCATCAAGTCCAAACATACAATAGACAACAAAGCTCTTGTTCCTTTCCTTACAATCCCCCAAAATCCGCCAAAGAGTACTGTGGAACCTGGGCACATTGAGAAACAAAAAGAGAGATTCAGAAATGATGAAAAATGTGAGAAGAGGGCAACACCACTAACTGCTTATATTATCCACCGTTTAGTTTTGACCCAGAGTGTTTGTTCCTTCTAATTAATCCTAATTACAGAAGTATTTTGCATTACTATCTACATGGGAGAATTAGGTTTTTTCTTATTCTGAAGAAGAATGTGGACATAATACTTGCTGCCACTGAGGAAGCTTACCCAAATTCTTGTTCAGACTCTCTGTGAAAGGAACCTGAGCTGTTCCCTCAGCTCTCCAACCCTAGACTGCTAGCACATCCTGTCCACATATTTTCAGCAGTGGTCATAGGACTAACAGCTTTTTCTGGGAACATTCTCACTAAAGAGAGCCCCAGTAGAGTTATTTCTCCATTCCACTGAAATTTTTATGGGCATAACTCCGCAAAGTGGGCAAAGATGCAGGACTGAACCGCTATAGAAAGACTGCTTGGCATCTTCAGGTACTCCTGAGCACTACCCTGCCAAGGGCTCCAGCCTGACTCCAGTGGTATTGGAGAATATTGAAGGAATTCAGCACTTTGTCTACAGAGCTTCGCCCAAATAAAGTCTTCATTGCCTTTGGATGGGGCAGTTTGAATTGACTTCTTTTGGAGCATGAAAGACACCCTCTAAATAGGTTCCTAGAAATGATGCAATAGATATTAGACTGATCCAGAAACCTGGGAAACATTTTGTTTTGGAAGAATTTTATCATTTCAAATAGCCTCTCAAAAGTTTGCATATTCATGAAACTGTCAGATTTGTATAACATATTTTAGTGAACAGGGGTTGAGAGTACTTATGGCCATTTTCAATAAGTTCACATTCCAACCACAGGAACCAGTGCAAAAGGTTTCTTTTAGTCCCACCTAAACATGAGTACCCTTCCTTTCCCCTCTCCATTCCACATCTGTGATCCCCACTATCAGACACAATTTAATCTTCACAAGTCTCTTGCTCAGCAGCCCCATTTCCCGGAATAGGAGAAGTCTTTGCAGCCCTCTGATGTGACTATTTATTAAACTCTGTGTGCTGGCACTGTTTATATTTTAGGTGGTTGCTTATATGCTGTGCAGGTACTGGCTTTTGGTCACATGTACATCCTGTTGTAGCAGCCTTTGTGCACCTTGCCCTGCCTGTTCCTCTTCTCTCCCTCTCCTCTAATATCCTTCCTCAACTCCAGTGAACACTGTTTGGTGACAGAAAACATAGAAGTTACAAATATTTACAAAAATCCACAATCTACTGTGGAACTGAATAGACCAACCACTTCACTCGTTTTTTCCTGAATCAAATGTTTTTAGGTCTTTCTGCTTTTTAAATTACTTTTTTAAACTTATAGGGACAAATATAGCTTTTTTTCTTCTGGTTTTACACCTTATTGATGATAGTGGATTGTGTTCAACAATAATATAATAAGTTGTTAGTGAGATGACGATGGTTTTATACACAATAGGACAAAATGAAGTTGAACAGTGCCAGCCTGAAATAAGCATCATGATTTTTGAAGCTTACTGGTAATCTCTTATCCAAGTCATTAATAGATCAGAACCGCCAGAATAAATGAACTATCAGATTTTGTGCACTTCTCAGTGTTGCAGTAGCTACCCTGTTAACTGCAGAAAATAAACTTTTGCCTGAAGGTATTCAGTTGCATGAAGAACCTATTAATCCATCAGCATGCAGGCTGGGCTAAGGCAAAACAACCATGTAACACCTCATTTTCGAGAGCATGTGTTTCTCTCATTCTTCTTGGCTGTACTACTAGTCCTGAATCTGACATTTTTTTGTAATCCAGTCCCAAGGGGAAAAGCAAACAAGGGTATTTTTGCATCTCTTCATGCAATGCTGAGAATTATTTTGCTATCATCCTGTTTCTCCTTTTTACAAGAAATCAGCTGCTCTGATTCTGCTTGTGAACACACATGGAAATAGAAAAACCCAGGGCCCAGGGATCTCTAGATTCAGTTATGCCCTCTCCCATGATGTTCTGATGGAGTTAGAGTATAGTTCAGTCTCTCTTTTATTTAGCTATGAGTCATATGGGGGAAAAATTTCACCAATAAAAAATCTGTGAAATTTTGCATGATATTAGATGGATTTAGGACCACAATATTTAGTGAAATCAAGAATATCATATCAGGTTATGTAGACAGAGAATGAGGAAGGGGAGGTGAGTACATTTTAACTTTGTAAACTGCTTGAAATATCTCAATCAGCATGTGGAATAGCACTCAATGGAATCAGCATGCTGTTGAAGGTTAATTTTTACAGTGCAACCTTAGCCTAAATACACTCTCCCTGCTGCTGCAATCTGTATTGGTTGGCCACAGATTCTTCAAAGAAGATGAAACATTGTTCTCTCACGAATTTCACGTTTATTAAAAGATTTCATCTTCTCCTGTGCAATGTTTGCATCACAACACAAATCATCAACTTGCTTTGACCCTGACACCATTTTATAGGCTTAATAATAATAAATCTATGTCCTGAAATAGTTTCTGCAGATTACAGCAATCAATCAAAATTCAGGGAGCCTTAAACCATTAATGTCATTGGCAATGATCCAGCACCCTGGGAATCCATCTAAATCAGCCATTATTACTGAAAATGCTCCTTAAGAGCCTTAAGATAAAGGTAGTATTTGGGAGCATAAATTGCAGTTCTATTTTTATCAGCCACCGAGGGATGATTTTCATGGTGATTTTTTTTGTATCTGTTTAGAAAAAGACAAAGCCAGAACAATTCCTTCTTTCTCCTCATGCAGCTATTTTGGTTATTGTAATAGAAAAATAGAAGCCAATACATAGCAGATTGCTTTGCAAAAGTGAAACTGAAGTGTTTGTTATGTAAAGAAGTCTTGGGATTTTTTGAAGGAGAAGGAAAGAGCTGCTGTCACAAGCGCTCATTGTACTTCATGTTGAGAAATTTCTAGTTCAAGGCAATGTTCTTAAGAGAAGCTGTGCCCACTTTATTGGACTACAGATACAGATACAGATACAGACTACAGGTCTGGTAATTTCACACTCTGAAGTTTCGTTATGCAGAGAACAATGCAAGACTTCAGGACAAAGCAATTTCTTCACTGAGAGATACATCTACAACTCTTTGTCCGGGGATTTTCTGTAGACGACCATTAGCAAAGTACCTGAAAACCTATCATGTAAAATCGATGGCAATTGTGTAACACTGCAGAACTCACATACTTTTTTATTGTACGGGTAAAATTGTTTACTTTCTGGTTTCTGTGTAGATTTTTTCTTAAATAGTTTTCTTTTACATGTTTTAACGTGATTTTTTTTAATATTATTTTTAATTAGCTGTTTTGATTGGAGGATGTTAGTGAAAAAGAAGGGCCGCATGCTTTGAAACAGGGTCTTTTGAAGGAGTCTGAACTGTGTCCTGCTGATTATTTTGCTTAATGTGGTCTGACAGCTTGTTCCCACTCAACTGTGAGCACACAATGCATCTCGAACAAATCAATGCAGCCTCTGTGACCAGCATTGTTCTGAGAATAGCTATCATTTTTTAAAGACCTGATGTCCATCACTAGTGGGAATGGATTCAAGGTACCATTGAGGACTAGTTTGAGCTCACAGGTTTGCTGGAAACTATCTGATTTTCCAGCAGCCTAACCCTAGTGGACAGTGCTAAGGCAATCCAGCAGTCTCCACCTTCAGCCATCAGTATCTCAGCAGAGATCCAGCCAGATAGCTATAGAACATGATAACAAACTCAAAGAAAAAATATCTAAGTCATTTGCACAGGATAGGATTATAAATCAGCTAACTGGACTGTCCCGAACACAAAACATGTCTGAAAAGGGAACAACCTTTTTTACCCAATGGTGTAATTAATCCATAGGTATACGGATTAATGGTACATGGAAAATAAAAGAACACAGATCAAATCCTGTGCCAGAAAGCATGTTGTGTGAGCCTCACTGAAAAGCAGTTTAAATTTTTATCTAATTCAAAGAAAATATATCTACAGACAGATTTTCAGCCTCCAATTTCATGCTGAAAAGTGGGATATGTAAGGGAATAATTTTCTGGTTCCCTACTTGTAACAAGCACTCTAGTCTGACTTGGTGGCTCCCTGTTTTTGCAACTGCAACTGATAAGAGATGAACTGAGTTTTGCAGTTGAAATATGACAGTGCTATTGTAGTCTAATAATGGTTCAAATCAAGCTTCAAGGTGCCGAGGGAACAAGATTTCCACAGCTGAACTCATTCCCAGTGAGAAATCTCTAAACTTTGCTCCAAGTAACCAGAAGGTCTATAAAATTCTGGTCTCACCAGAAGCATGACAAGTTACTTTACTTCAATCTGGATTATAGCTTGTGGAACCTGTGCAGTACAGCAAGACAGCTGTAAGAAAAAAACAAAAGAGTATTGTTCTTTCTCATCTGTTCTGTGAGTTAATGGAAGAATAATCTATGAATATCATTACCTAAGGAGCATGCAGCTAAATCTCCTTCTCTGGTTCTTCCCTTAACCTTGTATTTCCTAAAATGATATGCTTGACCTTTCAGATCTTCTAAATTTGATAGCAGTATCTTTTAAAAACAGACAGGCAGTTGTGACCTTGTCAATGTCAAATAATTTTATCTACCATTAGATGCCAGTCCTTCTCATTTAACTGATTTACATTTGGGACTGCAGCTCTCCCTGAGCTAGGTGGCTGTTAATGGGGCCTATTGCTGTGGTTGGTGATGCAATGAACTATAAATGCAACCTTTTAGTTTAGCTTTTACAATCCAAATGGAACCAGTTACTGGAAAAGCTGTTTGGTCAAATGGGTGACAAAGCCCATCAACTGGACAATGTAGGCCATTCTATGGCTGAAAGTTTGCTACAGACGTTGCAGTTAAAGAAGGAATGTGGAGACCAAAAAAGCCCCAAGTGCAAGACTTTGGAGGTGGATAGCTGCTACTTCAATGGAGCAGCAGAACAAGAAGCAAAGGTTTTATCAGGTTATTTCTGAGGCAAGTTTCCTAGACGTACTAAAGTAAAATATTTGTCTAAAAAGGAAAAGTATGTGAGAAGGAGACATTTAATTTCTTGGAGTTCATGAAATTCCCCAGTATCACGATTTTGTGGCTGGTCTAGGCTCCATCTCACAGCTGATACCCACTTGACAGGACAGACGCAGGTTTCTCTGAGTTCTTCCTCTTCTGCATCTCTGTGTGTAACACCTAACAAGCTGCATGGGGCTCCTTCAGGCTCTGCTCTACAGCTCTAAGTAATCGTTGTGAGATCATTGAAGTGGTGTTCTGGTGTTGGAATGAGCCATAACAGATCCCCAGACAAAGGTGAAACCCATGGACCAGGGCAGTAACAGAGTTCAGGGATGTGCCAGATAATGAGCTAATCCTCAACTGAGGGTAAAATTAGCTTGTTTCTGAGTTGTGTTTTGTCTTCAGCTGAACAAGCAAGGCTAATGAAATACCTATATTCACCAAACAGGTTTTGAAGATTGAAATCCCTGGCAGAATTTGGGAAGAACATTTGAACTCTGAACATCTAACTCTTGACACGGTATCTGTGCTTTCAAAGGAGTGTTACCTTATCTGAAAGAAGTGCTAATTTGCACTGAGTTGTATTTCTATGCAATCTAAACAGGAAGACAGTATTTCAGAACTGGGATGTCTGGTCTGTGTAGACTCCCTGTACTTACGAAAGTTTACTGTTTTACTTAAGGTTTGACCTTCCAGTTCTGACTGTTTGGTTCTGGAAATCTGAGGGGTTTGATCTGTGAACTCTCATCTTTCACCTAAACTGCAAATTAAGACATTGATACCATCATAGCAAAGGAGAAAAGACAAGCAGGATCACCTGCATGCAGAGTATACTATATGGCACAGACAGTGCTTCTGGCAACTACCTCCATCTCAGAGATTTCTAGCTCTCTTGGTTCTTTTAAGAAGCAGCCCAGATTCTGTCACATTGCACTCTGGTGAAACTATATAAAGGGGATTTGCTGAATTAGTGACGGTTTGTACTATAGTAGATAAATTAGATCATAATCTTACAAATTTACATCTGATTTTTACAAATACATACATGATTCAAAAGAGAGTTCATTGCACTTAGTTAACCATATGCATAAAATGTCTCTGAGAGCTGAACTTTAATTGTTGAATGTATTTCATCCTGTTCTACATTCTCACATATTTCTACCATAAAGAAATCAGTGAAAAACTCGTAGTAATGGGATCTTCCTGGAGATTAATGAAGACAAATTATTATAGTAAGACCTAGCTTTGGAGTATATATGTCTTTCTCGGTAAATCAAACATGATCTTTCTGATTTTGGATTAGTTCAATCTTAGCAGGTTTCAGCTTCCTCATTTGCAAGTTTCACACTCCAGAAGACTCAAAATCATTCTGTTGCTTCAAAGTGCTTTCAGGGTGTCCCAGTTCTGCTGGTCCCAGTACCATTTAGAAGTTATGCCGTAAGGTATTCCTTCTCTTCAAGTGCACAGCACAGCTATATGTCCAGTGAAGGTTAAGAGGCTCCTTAGGAATAACAAGTACCACCAGTAGGAGCAGTTAGAGGTGTAAAGTCTCGAGGAACTTGAAATAAAGCGTACAGACCAGAAAGGGCACTGAGCTACCCAACTATTATTCCTGCCTATAGGAACTAGGGCTTTCAGATCTGCTACAGCTACAAAATAAAGCAGTCCAGCCTACAAGTTGGCAGAGTGTGTTAAAGAGAAAATTGGAAAGTGGACAAAAAGCTAAGTATAGTCATGCAAGAATGTACATAGAAAAAATATTCAACATTTCTGGAGGCTTTTTTGCTCCTAATCTGCAAATCCAAAGCATGTCCTCTGTGAGTTGGTTCTCCCAATACCTGTCTCAATGCTTCAGATTATTTCCTCACCAGATGAAGACCAGAGAGGAAAAGCAATAGGTGAAGGAGAGAGCAATACTTACACTATTGTCTCTCTTGAGAGGATAACTTCAGGATTAATGCTTACTGCTTATTGCTTCTGAGGTTATTTCTGAAGCTGAAGGGAAGAATTATTATTTTAATTATTATTCTGCCAAACACTGAAAAGGGGCATTTAATAATGCCCAAACTGCCCATGAGGAAGTGTTGGTTCCCTCCAGATTTTCAGGAGATTAGGCAGGCTATCTGCTGTCTGTCTCTTGTTTTAGAGTTCCAAGGAATGGGGAAATTATGTAATGAACAGTAGAATTACAGTTCTTTTCCATAAAAAAAATAAAGAAGATCTTGAATTAGAAAGTTGTTAAAAGTGTCTCTGAGTCTTTCATTTCCACATAACTATGTGCTGTCACTCCCATGGGGTCAAGGAGGAGTCTGGATGGGAGAAGAGAAAGCCAGGAATACGAAACAGTCTTGTCTGCACAGTTGTAGAGTAATGGTCCACAGTTAGAAAATATTTTAAGCATTTCAGCTTGATGTTGTGGTGAGGATCAGTATACCCAAGGCCTAATGAGGCCTATAGAACAGATTGATCATAATAGAAAAGCAGCTTTCATCATCTCTTTTTTCATCCACATTATTCTAGATATAATGGGAAACAACCTCAAGGAGTTACAACTTTGAAGTGTCTGATAAAGACAAGCTTTTCCTTCTTTGAGACAAAATGTCAAGTGGAAGTGTCTGTATTGCAGATGATAATTTCTGAGTGCAATGAGTGAGCAGAGAGCTGACAAATATGTAGTGGAGGGTTTCTGAAAACTAGCTGTGGTTTTGAGTCACCAATTGTACGCTAAACCTGTACTTGGCCTGACATTATGTGCAGCTCTTAGCAGAGAGGTAACAGAGAAATATATTCCATTCAGTGTTTCCTCTTTTAGGGCTTGCCAACTGTTGTGTAATTCCTAGTGGTGACGAACATCTTTGAATCCCAAGAAGTCAAAAGGATCAGTAGGTGTTCAACACCTCTTCTCTGAGAGGTGCTGAGTCAACAGGCTCACTGCAAATCAGGTCCCAGGGCAGTGCTGGTAGGGAAGTGTGAATCTTCTGGTGGGCAGAGGCTGAGAGGTCTATAATCCCCGAGATCAGCATCAGTTCAGGAGGCTGACGTGCAGTCCAGGGACAATGCAGCAGTTTGGCTCTGTGTAACAGAGAGCTGGACTTAGCTGGACAGCAGAGTGTCTGATTGAAGTCCCATCCCCCCATGGTGATACCATGCACGTCAGCTACAAAACAACAGTTTTCCATAGTCTTCTGCACTGCAGCACTACAAAGTGTGTCATGCTTCACTAGTTGTCTAAGGACATGGTGAAGGTCAGGACCAGAAATCTCACTGGGTAGAGCAAAGAGAAAGTAGCTTTTGCACCACACCTGTACAACTGTTATGATAACATTCACAAACATTCAGGATTTGGCCTGATTATTTTCTTGGGCGGAAAAAAACATCCACAGCATAAGTTTATCCTTTAATTTTGAACTCTGTTCCTGCTTCCTCGGAGATCCTGTCTCAGCATGCTAAAAGGCCTAATTTTTCACTCGTATTAGCTCAAGCAATGCAACTCATGCAGTTCAAAGACTATGTTACATTAGGCTGCAGGTTAATATGCTCAAAAACTTGTTAGCTGCTCATATTTGGCCAGGGGGTAGTCTAGGCTACAATGCCTTGTACACCTTCAAACTTTGCTTTGCTCTTAATGTAGTATAAATAAAATCAAGAAACCATATGGGTATAAATGCATTCCAAGAGACATAAGCATCACTGATATGTATATATGCAGAGAGATATACATATAGTTTCACTATCTAACTTCTCTAGCAACTTGCCAGTGACATTCAAAATGGTGATATGAGAGCCCACACAAAAGTTACAGGATATTAGAGATACTAAAATATTTGCAAGTTTCATCTGTGTACTGTACTGGGCTTTTCAATCACACGAACTTCACCTAGCTGCACCTTTTCTACTCCTGAAGAAGAATGAAAGACTCATGATCAAAGATACCTTTTCCTTATTGCTGACTTGTGAGGAATGAGATTCATCTGACTGAACAGTCAAGTTAATCAGACAGTTGTGTTTTCTTTGAATAAGTTTGTACAAGATACATATCTTCCTATTGGTCCTAAAGCACATGACAGCTTGATGGAAGTAAATTTGTGCAGGGGTTTGCTTCCTGGTTTCTGATTGCAAACCCAGGCCGAGAATCAAGCGTCACATTTCAAAGGATTTAAGATCATAGAATCATAGAATGATTGGGGTTGGGAGGGAACCTAAAGATTAACTTGTTGCAGCTCCCCTGCTGTGGTTAGAGACATCTTTCAGCAGACCAGGTTGCTCAAAGCCCCCTCCAGACTGCCTTTGAACACTTCCAGGGATGGAGCAATATACCCAAAGTTCACTAATTATTCTTTAAACTGAAGCTTTCCTTTGTGAAGCTAAAAAGAAAACTGAGCTCTTCAGCCCCACTCTGCAGGTCCTGCAGCTGCACAGGCTGGCTGTGCCCCCCCCAGCACTCCCACCAGGCCCTGCCGTGTTTCCAGCTGCATTCTTCTGTGGGTCTCCACTCTGTGTGTGGCTTAGCTGGGGCTTCATCTGCGCTTGGATGATGTGTTGGGCACTGCAATCCTGTTCAGTGCCTGTATTTGGGTGCTCCCGTAGCATCTGTGCCTGTAATGTCTGACACCCAAAGGGAAAGGCAGGGCTGTCCTTGCTCTGAGCTGGCCAGCCCCTGTGCCCTGGGAGTGGTCCCTCAGCCTACCTGCTCAAGGAGGCTCAGGAGGAAGGGCACACAGCTCTCATGCTCCAATGAGAAGGCCTTACTTGCCAGTTAAACCGTCCTCTGTGTTCCTGGTGACATGCCTTGGTTTCTGCACACAGTATGGCTAACAGGGCTTCAAAAGACCAAGCCCAGTCGGTGCTGGCCCTGGTTGCGGAAACATGAGTTGCTTGGATGGTTTCCAGACACCCCCTGTGAGTGCAGAGCCCGGAAGAAATGCCAGGCAAGTCACGCTGGCCGGGAGTGCTGCCGTGCACCTGAGCTCAGTGCGCTCACTGCAAATTCGGTCACAGCATCGCCTCGTCCCCGCGGCAGCCGGAGCCTGGAGCAGCCACACCAGGGTTTCCTGCTGCACGGAGAAACAGCGTTGCTTCCCAGACCTGCAGCAAACGGACACTCTCGAGCACGGAAAGCTGCCACTTGCTCCACCTCTGTCCCACCCGGTGTCTCCCCAGCACAGGGGAATTGCGCTTTATGATTAGAGCTGGTCCAAACCACAGGTGGCTGCGGCCACGGGGCAGGACATGGTGCTTGGCTGCTCTGGATCGGCATCCAAGGCACTGGGCAGGGCGCTGGAAAGGAACAAACGCAGAGGGAAGTTTGGCTACTCCCCAAATGAAGTGCAGAAACAACACCACAATTGCCATCCATGCAACGATCATTGCATGGCCCTGAAGCTGCGACCACACTGCTGTTTTTAAAAAGAGGACGTAGGTGGAAGATCAAGTCCAGATTTATCACACAAGGCAATTAGGTCTATTCCTTAGTTATAATGGCTTATGTGCATTTTTTTCTGATAGAGAAATAAAATGAATCTCTATTTTCTTAGTCCTTGCACCACAGGGTTCCTGGTGCACCTCCCTCCCCCTCCACCCCCTTCCACTGTCCAGACTCCAATATAGTTTAAAAAAACTACAGGAGGGGGCTTTTTACTGCTCTAATCACCCCTCATTTGTGCTGGAAATAGCTCATCATCAGGGCTGCTCTACATCAGGCCAAGCAGAGGTCAGGCTCCTCAGAAGATCGAACAAAGCATGATTTACATTTCCTTGGTGTTTGTAGCTTTCCAAATATTCTGAGTTGGATTCCCCTGCCCACTGCAACTATCATGTTTTAATATTTTGGAATTGATAACACTTTTCTTTTCAAAAGGAGAGGATGGCTACAAACCTAAGCCCCACCTGCAGCGCAGCCTGACTTTGGCAGAAAATACAAGGAGTGATATAACCAAAAACTGAACACCAGCTGGAATTGGTACAACAGTGGTGATCATTGCCCATCACGTGCACCATGGACACTTCATTCTTGCCCACTGAAGTGATTGATTCCATGCACGAATCAGGAGAATGATTGCCACAGAGAACTGCATTGTCAGGGAAACAAAACGGGGCTGTGGAGAGCCAGGGGGCCATGGGGCAGGGCGGGGCAGGGAGAAGCTGGGATCTCAACACCTTGTGCATTGCCCCAGTTTCATCCCTGCTAAAGTGGGAAGCAGAGCTGGAAAACTGAGGGCCTGGCAGTGCCCACTAGGGAGCACTGGTTTTGGACACCTGACTTGCCACTTTGGCAAAAGGTTCTCCACTGCTCAAAGAGTTTTTCTCAAAACTGAACTTACTACCTGCCTCATTACACTAATACTTAGATTTTTATTAGGGGCTTACTGTGACCACAGTAATTGCTCCCTGGTTTCTGATCACATATTGGGACCATTTTACTGCCATTTTTGCAGGCTCTTTTTTTTTTTTTTTTTTTGTGCTTATCTTTTTTTTTATTATTATTATTTTCTATTTTCTATGCAATTATAGTAAAAATAATGGGGGCAGTTTGCCTAGTGAGGGATGATTTGGAGTATTGGTACTCTTGCAAGCCCATCCCAAGCACACAGTATGATACCAATTTTGTGCCTCCCAGAGCTTTCTGATAGCTGGTAATATTTGCTGTTGCAGTGTTTCGGGTTCCGTTTGAGGTAGACTGCAACCATATGGCATTATTAAAACTAAGAAACAGATATTCTAGTCCAAACTGCAATAACATGCCGTGTGTGCAGGGCAGTTCCCAAGCAATGCCCTGCCAAGCACCCTGTCCTGTGAGAGAGACTCTCCTGCAGCAGCCCTTTGTGCTCCGTTACCCCTGCCCATTGCCTTGTGTTCATGTTCATATGACTTGCTCCTCCAGAGCCTCCGCCACCAGCAAGTCTTCTTGAATGCTTTCTTTGAAAGCAAAAAAAAAAAAAGAAAAAAAAAATCCAGAGCACTCTTCCAGTGTCTCCTATTACTCATAGCTTTAAAATATCTAAGCAGTTTATTTTAAGCCACTCCTTCACCTAATTCCGTGTCTCTAATCAAATTATCCTGCTGTTAGCTGTTCTCTCAGTAATCCTCAAAAAATTGTTTTTCAGCTAAGCTGATTTGTAACAAAGTCTACTCCATAAGCCTTAGCTCTGGGGCCAGAGCTCTTGGTCCCTCCACCCTGACCCAGAGCTTGTAAAATCTTGAATGTTTCCTCTTGGGGTGGTTTTTCCTGAATGAGTCAAGGTGATGCCGCACTGCTGAACAGTTCCACAAGCAAAGTCCGTTTCAGAGGACTTCGAAATCTTTTTGCAACAGTTCTTGGCTGTCTTCTGTACTCCAGATATCACTGAAAAGGTGTCAAATGAGACAAGGAAACCCACCACTTGGAATGTTTTTTCTTGCCATGGGAGTGGCATTGTTGTTTGGTGGGAGAAACCCCAAGGGAAGGGAGACCAGTCTTTGGCTCACCAGAATGGCTAATTGCTAACAAGCTTCTGTCTCTGAGTCAGTTTAAGAAATCAAAAATCAGCTTTTCCACAGTGTAGTGGAGTACTCTCACCATGATGCTGTTACATACTTGAAATAAGACTTTTCCAAATGAAAACTCTTGTAAGTGTTATTAAAGTAGATAAATAGTGTCTACTAGGGCATATAAATAATTAAATGGATGCTAGAGTAGGATCTTGAACCTTGTTCTCCTATATCCCCCAGTGAGAGATCTAGCCACTGGGCCATCATATGCCTCCTAATTGCCTATCATTGCTCTGGACCAGTGAATGTTTGATTATTTCCGCAGAGAAGAATAACTCCCACGAAAGAAGTTGGTATTGATGCAGTTTGGTAATAATGTTGCTCTGCTAAACATGGTGTGTGGTTATAACATCACAACGCTCTTCCAGAAGTACATTGTCCTTGGTAATTTCTCCCACACACTGAAAGTGGAAGCTTGGCAGTCACAGAGCCTGAGGAAAATGCTGCTTTTAACTTTGAGAGTTTTTTTTCCTTTTTCACGTGTGTGTCCGAGTTTTTACTTTTCATTTCATATGGATTGAGTGTTCTTTCATGCCTTTCCTCCCCACCTCAAAGAAGCTTGTGGCAGAAAGCTAAGAGATAAGGCTTTGCTGAAACAGAGAAAAAGAAGAAATGTGACCAATTGCAATGACAAGCTTGCACTGGGTAATTTAATACACACTCACATGAATTGTGCTTGCCTAATATGCTGTATTAGTCAGTGTAGTAGTCGAATGGCCACAAGAAAAGACAGAACAGAAGGAAAAAGAAAGAATCCAAGAAGGGAAGAACCCGCGCATATTCCCAGGGAAGGATGAATAACTTTTTGGTACCCAAGTATTTTAGGCGAATTGTGTCTCCTTCTCCCCAGAGTCGTGTAGACAAAAGGAGACAGGCTGATGAGAGTCATTGTGCTTTCCGTGAGCAGCCTGGTCTGACAGACACAGCCTTCTCCCAGTTAGCTCCTATTAACACGAGGCCAAAAATGAAGTACAATTCAGGCTGTAAGGCTACTGGGTGAGACGGAGGAATCAAGGGATAGGACAGAGTTTTACAGGCCCATGTAACATAGTGGCTTCTCTGACAGGGCTTCATCTAGTGCCTGGAATGAATTCAAGATGTATCTTCATTCCACTGAATGGGAGGAACTGTGATATCTGCCTTGAAAATTATTCAGAATGATATAATTTTGTACTAGTATGACTCTTTATCTAAAAAGATGAAGGGAAAAATTGGCTTGTCACTGTGTTAATCTGAAAGTTGTTTTTTTTTTTTAATGTTATTTCTTTGTTGTTGTTAATTTCTAGTTCGTCTTGGTTTTTTGGTTTTGTTTGGTTTTCGTACTTGCAATGTGTGGAAACAGAAGGAGATTCTATTTTACTTGTACTTGTTCAAGTAATGGAGAATGACAAAGGAGACAAATGGCAGGAGGGAAAAAATTTAGAAATTCATCAGATGGAAATGCAGTGACTAATCTACGATAATTCAGGGATTAATGGTCTGAATCTGGCATGATCCCAGGGCTTTTGTTTTCTCTCCTTCCGCTCCAAGACAAAACTTCCCCTTATGGCTAAATATAGGGTAATAATGAAAAAAAAATCCTCATTTTTATCCTGTTTGGTGAGAGTTTTCCAGAACGGAAAGGAGGAGGAAGCCCTCTTTCAATGACTAAAAATTTAAAGGACTAAATTATCAAGAAAATGTTTCAAACCAAGTAAATGATATTTTCATGCAATACGAGTTCTGAATATATGGACAGGCAAATACCAAATCTATTATAGTCCACTCCATATTGGATGGCAGCTAATGAACTCTTGGCTTCAACATGTTAGGATAGAGCAGTACCTTAATTCTTCTTCCCCTTTCTGTTAATGGGAAGAACAGCAGCTGGTAGGAACATTTGCTGTGGGCAGAGTGTAGACTGCATTAAGGATCAAACATTTAAGCAGAACATTTCAACAAGGATGCAGAACCCATTTAGATTTCAGCTGTGAACATGTTCCATCTTGTTTAAAACTGAGCATCCTAGAACGCTTCTGCAAAAGCTGAGAAATACTAGAAATTAAGATTGCATTTACCCTTGAAGCAAAAGGTCATAAGAATGAAATAGGAATATCACCTTATTTGTTTATGTTAACAAATACATGATGTAATTTTAATACGTGTAGCTATGGTACTGTACACTCCAGAGCTTGAAAGTGAGTCTCACATCCTCTTGTAGAGATGGCATTCTGACAGATTTTTCCAGAACTTCTGTTAAATCAGTCATGAGCTCCTGGAGAATTAGCAAAAAAAAAAAGTAATATTCTAAGTGTGAACAACCATTCTTGAAAAAAGCCAAAGCATAACTACACCCCACATTTCTGAATGTAGAACTTTAAATAACTATGTGGAGTTGAACACTGCAGGTGAAGCTATAATGAGCCTAACTCCCAAAACCTTCAAAAATTTGGAAGCCAGGTTTGAATTATTTTTAATACACACTTGATTAGTCACTGTATAATAGTTTCTGTGGTTTATCATTCCTTCAGTTCTACCTGCAGTCTTAGGATTTTACTGCCTGGTAGTTGTTGCAGCAGTTTTTTGTTCAGTAGTCCTGATGTATTTGACTGCCATGAATTTGTCTAATCACCCTTTAGTATTCACCGTTTCCCAGGTCAAAGAATTTCAGAGTTCATCTACGTATTATTTGTATTCATGTGTTTTAAATTAACCACCTGTTAAGTTTGTTTGATGCCCTTGGACCTTGTGTTCTAAGAAGCAGTAACTAAATGTTCTGTTTGCGTTCTCTCTGTCTTTCAGAAGTGGTTGTACCTATCACACCTCCTCATCAGCCTAATTTCTGAACTAAAGCACTCTACTTTAGCCTATGTCCTCTCTCAGTGAATCTATGCCACACCTTCTACCACATTTGTCATGCTATCTGTACTTTTGCTAGCTTTTTCATCTGCATTTCTGGATAAAGGAGACAACAATCATATGTAGTCAAAGATTTCCACTGTCTTTGAAAGAGCTGAATTGTTTACCAACATATGAATTGAGCTTCTTTGGGTTGGGTACTATATAGGGCTTTCTCACAGGTTCAGGTTTGATAAGGCAACACTGAAGTGTGAATTTCCACGCCAACTTGAGAAAAAAAAGTAAGGTAGTTATGGGTCTTCAGGGTTATTGTCCTTATGGTGCTGGGGGGGCTGTCTATCAGTGACATTTACCTATTCACTCGTCCTATGTGCCTGTGCACTCACAAAAAAACCCAACAACCAAGCAGTTTTACACACTGCACTTCTAGAAGAGGAAACGTACACCTCCCTTTGCCCTTATCACTAACGAAAAAACCACTTCCTCCCCACCCCCCACCCCAGCTATCTCCACAAAGAAACAGAGAGAGAAAATGGTGAACCTTGCTAAGTAAGGTGACCACCATGAGAATATCTTTTCACCAGCTCCCATGAATTTGTTCTCACATCAACTGTTTGCCCCATCCTGAAAGGGTGGGGCTGCTGATGACCAGGTGAGACAAACATCTGATCAGTCTGTCAATTTTCCCTCTCTCCCTCATTCCCACCAGATTATTTTTCAGACAGGGAGATGAACACGCAGAAGAACATAACAAGACAAAATCCACCTTGTGTGAGCAATGTGTAAACAAACCTATAGTTCAAATTCAAAGGACAAAGAGATCAAGAATCTTCGTCATCTGCAAGAATAGTCAAGCTCTCTAATTGGGAAAGACAAGTTCTATTTTCCATTGCAAACATTATTCAGGTGCAGTGGGTGCAATCAGTCAGGCACAGAAGGGGAAAAGGTTTCTATGACAGTAGTACAAAAGCAGTCCACAGGAGCTTGTGACAGCAAATTTAAGACAGAAAATTTACATTTTCTCACTTACAAAAGCAGTATCATCAGAGCTAGATAAATTACTGAAAAAGTTGTCAAATAAATAGCCTAGTGGATATGATCAGCATTTTGCTGGTTGAAAAGCATTTGAACAGGTGCTATAAGGGATTGTTTGAGTGAAGTTTTAATGTGACTTTTCTTCTACTGAACTCTTTTTAATGAATACCCTTGATGCAATTTTATCACCCACTCATAATTTTTGCACTTTGATACTGCTCCCTTGTAAACGATAGGAGAAGACTTTCTCCTTTATCAGACCATGCATGTCTTCAAGGCTAGGAGGCCTGACCAGTGATTTTTGTTCAGCCACATTTAAAAATGTTGGTAAAGACAGCAGAAACCATTTAAAAATATTTTAGCTTAGCGGGTAGGCAAGTCTAATCACTTCAATTTAACAGCAAAAATAGTAACCTGAATGGCAGCCAGATCTACTCGTAGGGTAGATAATTCTGGGCAGACTTTTTGTGCCAGAATTAAATGGAATCAGTGAACCTAAACAGATTTTTGGCACACACAGCCCCGTTATGTATAGTTGCTCATTTCTAGTCCTCAAAAATTTTTGTTGTGATTGGAGTAGTCTGGAGGGAAGGGGTCTGAAACAAATAGCCAAGGGTCTTTTCTAACGTGGAGTTTCCAATCAGTTAATAGTTAGTTACGGTTTATGGTTAATCTTTTATGGCTCCATAACACATTCATTGCCCCTTTTTTTATTGCTGTGTTCAAATGTTCGTGTTTCCAATCCAACACTGTAGGCAGTATTGACTTTATGAAGAACCCAAACCAAAACCGAGGATCTAAAATACCTTTGATTTCTGATAAGGTACAGTTATGAAAACAACAGTCCAGTCTGGTTTCTGTGTCATAGTCAGATCTGGCTGGGTTTGGTTTCCTGTTCTGTTTTTAAGTTATATCTGTCCAAAGCAGAATGTTTGTGATTTCTACCATTGCATGAGATGGTTTTTCATAGTGGAAAAACCTCCCACACTTCAATTGTTTAGCATCCAAAGCCAGACTTATATTGCAGACCAATTATGCCTTAAAATGTGAATATTGATCTAAAAATAGTTCTGATTGATTAATTGTACAATTAATCTCAGCTTAAGCCTGCTTAGTTTTCATGCTCTAGACATGGAGGAATCACTGAAGCAGAGATGTGAATTCAGTCTTGCCTTTTCTCTCGTGAGCGCCAAAATGACCAGGCACTATAATCTGTTTTCTTTATTCAAATAAGTATTTTTATTTCTATGGAGTCAAACCACCAGTGAATTCACCACTATATAAACTAACTCTATAGTGTGGTGGAAAAAGCATTTACCTAGAATATCTTCTCTTTGACTTCAGCCTCTTCTCACTGAAGACTCTCCTAGGTCTCACATATGCTAAGTGACTACCAGGATGGTCACTGTTGGCTAAAAGGCCATATTAGATCGAAAATGAAGTCCTGCTTTTAATTTTGAACCCCTGTATGGGCCATTCACTTAAGAGTTGGACTTGGTGATTCTTGTGTGTCCCTTTCAACTCAGAATATTCTGTGATTCTGTGATCTGTGAAAGAGTTCTGCTGAATTCATAACCCTTGTGAGGATTTCACATGAAATAAGTGAGGTTTTTTAATAAGATTTTCCCTTGCAGAATGATTCTTGATCAACTTTAATATGTGCATATTGAGCCTTACATTCCTAGTCTCTTTCAAGGTCCATGACTAAATTAATTTATAGGAAAGGACAGAGAATGACGACATCTTGTTGCTGAGTGTGTCATTTATAAGACACAGAAATATAACTTTGGATTATCAAATGCATCAGCACTAACAAATACACCAATAACTTTGGTTGGGGTGTTGGGATTTGTTGGGATAAGGATGTTGGGGTGGAAAACTATATCCTCAATTCTCTGCAGAGCAAAATTAAAAAGATAAGTAAATCCAAGGTTTTAGAAAATTATGTGAACACCTGGTCATACTTTTCTGCCTTGGCCCTTCCCCTTGCATTCAAGAAGATCTACCAGGACTTTGATCTACTGAAAATGGGTAGCTCAGGAAAATAATGGAAGAAAAGCTTTTTTTTTCCATGTCTTGTAGTTCGCCTCTCTGAGTGGAAGCCAGCTCTCAAACTCCAGAGCTAGGTTTGCATCAGAAGCTATAGAGGTGAAAATATAAAGACTTCAGATGTGAAGCATGTGCTGGGACTCTGAAGATGTCAGCTCAAGGAAGAAAACATACATGTTGAACTGGGCATTGACATGCACCATTCAAGGGCTACATACATATTACCAGATCAGAGAGCATTTTCTTTGAGTTTCTGGGATCAGGCATGTTTCTCAGGTGCATCTTGATTTTGTATTAGTGCATAAGTTAGCTACTACCTTCCCTCACAGCTCTGTTGCCACAGAAAACAACCCAGGTGCATGGCAGGAAGAAGCTTTGGTTGCTTCATCTGGTTTCCCCATTAGTGGCCAGAACACTAACATTTGAGGGCAGTCGAAAAGACCACAGCCCTTGTTTTTTGACTGGAGATGAATATATCACATCTGATCTAGAAATCATAAGTACGTACAATAAGGATGGGATATAGTGGTGGAGCTGTGGTAGACTCACTTTTCAAGCTCCACAAGTGTCTGTCCCGGAAAACCTCTACAGCAATGTGTTGCACTTGGGCAGCATAGTTACTTCCTTACTGAGGCATTGACATGGATTTCTTTGGCTTCTCCAGATGCTTTCCAAAAATTTCATACCAATTTCAAAGGATGCATGAATTTTAGAAATTTGGGGAGTGTGGCATTTTGAAAGGAAGACTATTCATTGGCACAGCCTGGCTAAGAAGCTGAACACATTTTCCATTAGTTAGCTTGTCTTCAGGCCTGAGGCAGTGTTACCAGGTGCATTCCACTAAGAAATGTCAGGTGAGCCCTAGGTGGTGCTTGCAGATATTACAGTCATCCTGTCTCCAACAGACATGCTGAATGGAGCATGTGCATACACATTGGTATAGAGAAAATAAGGGAGTAAAACTTGTTCATTTAATTGCCACAATTCCTCAGTAAAAGGAGCTCTCTTCAACCATCTTAATAGAGCATGTGCTTTCCTGTATGTGACACCAAAAGGAAGATTCTTGTGAAAAGATTGCTATCAAGACTTTAATAACAATCCCTTTCCTCTCCTCTCTGCTCCCATACTCTGGAAATGGCTGTCTGGAGCCAGGATTACCCAAGAGCTGTCACACACAGTTGTCAGAAGGGTGCACAGGCAAACTGGGTCCAATCTCTGGCCACACCCTGCTGGAAGCACATGTGGCCCAGTCAGATAAGAGGCATTTTCTCCACCGGAGAACCATGGACAGGACCTGGCTCATTGGTGCCTGTCAAGATTACAGAAACTGACAGATCATGACAAGATTTCAGTTTTAGTAATTGGTAGTTATTGGTAATAAAGATCAAGACATTTTAAAATATCAACATCATTTAACTGATGTACACAGTTGGCCTTTTTTTTTATTTTTTTTTAGATCAGTTTGTCCTCTCATTCTGTCTGAAATACTCACAGCTCTGCAGGAGAGTGGTTGTACACATTTAGTCACCGACTAGGTCAGTCTGTTTTCACCTAGGAGCAATCAGTCCTTTCGTCCAGAAACCTACAGTGCCTACCATAAAGAGGTGCAATGCTGTGAACCCACTCTGAGAATTTTACTCACATATCCTGAGGGATCCTGGTGCTCAAGGGTTGTTTGTCAATCCATGACTTTCTTGTTTACATTGCCTGTTATCAGCAGAGCAACAGGCTGTTTGCATAACAGCTTCTCTTCTTTCATGTCAAGACTTCTGAAACTTCTCCCCAGAATGTTCCTGCCTTTGACCTGACACTGGATCTGCTCTAGCCACTGAGACTATTCAAGGCCTGGTCTTCCATTTTGCTGGATGGGGAAAATCCCCAGGCAGTCCACAGACCCTTCCCAGTAGAACATCTTGCTCTGGAAGGTTTGGTTTAACTGGTATAGATATGCATACACTCTTGTACCCAAAAAACACCATAGGACCTGCCACCTTCTTGAATTTTTCATGTAGTAGATGCCTGGGGAACTTCACACAGCTCTCCTGCCCTGAGGCAGAACTCAGTGTGATTGGCAGGTAATTTGACTGAAGTCCTTTCTATCTTAGTTTTACTATCACAATACCCCACCCTGTAGTCTTGGCTGTGGACAAACTGGAAGGAAAAAAAATCAAGTCCCCTAAATTTCCCCTGGATAAGAAAGGAAATATAGATGTGGTGACAAACAAACTGGGGAAAAACAGCAGCGTCTTCTTCATCCAGGTCTTTTCAGTGACCACATGTCTGGCAAGAGACCAAACTATTCCTCAAAAGTCAGGTCTATGGCTTTCACAAAGACAGGCTGTTGGAAGGTACTGATAAGCCAGGTCTGAGGCGGTGCCAGGTTTTTCCCTGAAGCAGTCAGACAAGGCAGCAGTATCATGGCATTACTGCTTATCTGGATTCCTCTGTGTGGAGTCCAGCATTACACTCCAAGGAGGATGCGGGCCAGCATATTTTGAACCTGTTTGTCACCCTTGCAATTATTACGAAACACCCAAGTTCTATAAACCAATTGAAATTTCAGTCCCAAATTAATTGTCCTGTATCATTATGCCTAAGAGCAGAATACATTGCAGCTGGTTCTGGAAAGATTAAAACTGAACCGCCTATCAGCAGGGCAGAGACTGAGATCATCCAACCTTAGCCACATTAAAGGTGCACATCTAGCATAAGCCATTTGCCTGGGCTCTCCCTCCAGTCAATGGAGTGACTCCATAGAGTGATTCACTGCATCCTAAGAATAGTGCCTGAGGTAGGTGGGGTGAATCACGCTCAGGAATTGCCTGGCTCTCTCTGTGAAGAGAGCTTTGCCAGACAGCTTTGATGACAAGCCTTTCTTTAGGTGCTTAAAATTAGATGAGATGAATCCCACCTCTAAATGTTCAAACTCTAAATGTTCAAACTTCCTTTCTGAAACAAGGAAGAGCTGCAAATTGCATGAGCATGTAAGCAGCTGATGGTTTTAAGTGGCAGCCTTCACCCAAGGCCAGTCCTGCATGGATTTCACAGGGAAGGTAGATGGCAACTGGACAGCGCAGTCTGGGTCCTTGGCTTAGAGTCTGCCGTGAGGGTGAGGTGTGAAGCTGTTGCTCTCGCCTCTGCTCCCTGATCTGGCTCCAGTTCTGTCAGCTGCTGATTTGCATTCCTCTCATATTTCCACATCATGCTCTTTGAGGTCTCTACTCCCATTCAGCCTCACAACAAACAAGCTATTGAGTTGCTATGCCCACCTTTCAGACAGGTAAAGCTTACTCCTCCTGACCCTGAGTGCAGTGACAGGCATGAGGGCACATGAAAGCCACCAGCAGCATGAACCACGGCCGTGGGTACTGGGCAGGCAGGGGTAATGGACCACCCTGTCACACAAACCAGACAGGTGATTCCCTGCGAAATTGACTCCAAACATTGACTCTTGGTATGTCTGTTTCACCTAACACCCCATGGAGGACTCTGCTGAAGGACTTCTTCCAGTTACAGCATTAAAAAAAATATGTAAAAGATTAATTCAGCGATGTTTGTTTTATGCCGAGCACAAGATTTGTGGAAAAATAAAGTAAACCATGTAGAAAACAAACATTTATAAAGGCTGAAATGCTTTTAGGTATGAACTCATTATCTTTCTTCTCAGGCTATGGTCTTCTAATGATTTAGGAATACCAGATACACGACAGTGAAATCATCATCTGAATTAACTATATTTATGTCTGGTTTTGTCAATATTTTTTGTTCAAAGACCTGAGAATGGCAGGTTTTAGATCCTTTTGTGTGCTACCTGTTAAATTTTACTTCTGTCAATATTTGCACATTTAAATCAGTAGCCCCAAACGCCTCCATTTTTAGTATGCAAAGGTGATTTCTTCCTATAGGACAGAATGGCACAAGTGGTGTCCTTGCAATGCTGTTCTGGCAGAAAACAAGGCCTGGCATAGCCATGTATAAACCCTGCTTTTTCAACAAACAGGCGTTTCTGGTTATCTGATTGCTTGATCAGAGGTCAAAAGGCTTGTCCCTGCAAAGATTATCCAAAGTTTGAATAGTGGCTGATCAATCAATATCTGTTTATCCAGAAAGTCCCAACAGAATTTCTCTTTTTGGCCATTTATGTATTTGAGGACATAGGTCCTTAAAGGGATTAAAAAAGAGAGACACCAGAACCACACTGTGCTCCCACAGTTCCTGCTTTTTGTTGTACCAGAGGCACTAGGGCAGGCCTTGTGCTCTCCCACAGCCCACATCTATCCGGAAGCATGTCTGACCCCACTCCACTGCAAGCCATCCCACAGGGAAACCAAACCCACTTATTTTTAGCCTTCTTTCCAGCCAGGGATGCTGGCAAGGCCCTGCTGTTCGCCTTTTCCTCAGTTTGCACCCTCTATATGAGGGAATGGGGCCCCTCTGGTAAATGTGGGCTGTATCCTGAAGGCAATCCTCTCAAAAGGGTTGCCATGTGAACAAGAGTGGCTCTTCCCCATGACGGATGGGAGGGCCATTACGGGCAGCGGATAGGTGACCCAGGGCTTCAGCAGAGCTGCTCTCCTTGCCCCTGCCCTTTCTGTGCCTGGCTCTCCCCACCTGCAGCCCTGGAAGTACCTGTGTTGGTCCCTGTAGAGCCACAGAAGATGCAACAGTGAGTTTCAAAATTTTCCCTTCCCTTTTTGGCTTCCCAGCTCAGATAAAGTGATTTGTGTGAAGTTACTCACACACAATTTTGCACAAGTCAAGCAACTTGAGGAGAAAAAAAAAACAACCCACGAGCATTCCCAAGGCTTTAAAAATATCACACCCACTTGTATCTGCACAAAGATAGATTTAAGCAGTTTTTCATATTCCCTATGATTCTATGACCATCAAAGCTTAGCAATAAAGCAAAGAGAGAAAGTGGGGGAGTGTTTGCCTGCAGACAGCAAAAATAGAATGACATTTTTGCAAACTATTTTTCTAGTCTGCCAAGAGTAACTTCTTTACAATGTATGATACAGGCAAGAAATCTGCTGGTCCATAAATTTCTGCAGATTATGAACCACCAGTCTTAATTTCACTCCAAGAGATGATGATAGACGACGCACGACTCATCACCTAGCTTACCTTATTTTCAGATGATGACTCTGTGGCTGCAGAAGCCTTTTTGTTCCTCAACATCAGTTCAGGGGGCAGGAACGAGATAAACTCAGTGTCTGTATGAAAGAATCAGCCTTCTGCGAAAAACTGCAACAGATACATAGGTTGGAGATCTAGTCCCACCTGCTAATAAGCAGGCTAAAAATACAGTAATAGCCCTTAGCCTAAGTTTCTTGTAAGAATCTCTAAGGGCCTGTGACAATGCTGTGATTGTTAAAAATTATTTCAAGCCCATGCTGAGTACCTCAGTCAAGGGTATTTCCAGATTAGTCTGAGCAATATGTAAGCAAATTTTAGAATGGAAACCTTGGACAGAATGGGAATAGGGTAGCTTCCCTACATATAGCTTCCCTATATACTCTTCCAGGGTAGGTGGCTGACTTCCCCAGAGGACCCCTCTTGGGGCAAGATATGGATGGGCTCAAAGAAGTCAGATACCATCCACCAATAATGAGGGGAAGCAAACAATGCCCACAATTAGTCTTACCAACTCCCCTCCCCCCCATACTTCCTCCCTCTTCTTCAGTCTCATGTTGGTTTTCACAACTGGATGCAGACATGAAGAAGGTAAATGTGTTTTAGCTGAAAAGGCTGACAGGTTGCCTTCATGGAAATCAGTGGCAAAACTCACACTCATGTCAGAAGAACCATAACTTTATTTGCACTGCAAGAGGCAGATCACAGATCATGAGTATTGTACTGCTTTTGCAGTAGTATGAGATGAGCAAAACTGTCATTTTGGCCCTGTTTGACATGAGACTATTTGAGCTACTCAACTACCCCATTCAGTTCCAGACATAAAATGGCTGTGAGTCAGCTTAAACTATTTTCTTCCTAGTTCCTCTAATAATACGAGCATTTGGGTCTCATTTTCAAAGAAGGCCACATATAGGCAGGAAGATTTAGCCAAGGATGCTGGTAAATAGACATCACAGTCCTTATTAAAGCCTCAACAACTGAAATGCAGTTTCAAAACAACCTTTATTCTGCTTGAAGACTTATTACAATTTTTAAAGCAACTCAAAAACAAGACACAGCTCCACCAACTCTACAGCTTGAACAAAACTTTAAGGAGGCATGTTTTCACTGTTGCCTTGTAAAGGCAATTTACAATCTGCTTTACCCTCCACCTCCTCAAAGACAATTTTAAAACAAAGTAATCTTAATGTTTTAAAGACATGTAACAGAACAGAGCTTTATTTTCAAAAACAAGAATAAAAAAAAAATAGCAGCATCTTGGGCAGCTAATGCAATCTCATCAGGACAAGTGCAATGTAAAGTTACCAACTTCTACAGTTCAGTCTCAACTGCAGTAAACACAACATGATTCAACACAAAACGTTGCACCTTGGAACCTTGTCCTGTGGGAGGCATTGTGCTTTGAGCTGCCCATTTCTAAAGCGACCCTGAAAAGAACAGTATCAGGATTCACTTTCCCAACTCAATACCATGCATAGCAAAAGCACTGTGTGAAAATCGGCAGAAGTTTTCCCCATTAGAAGCATCTGAATGTTTTCCCAAGCATTATTATTTAATTGCCAATTACAAGACAAAGCCATTTTTTCACTACAGAACAGTTGACAACAAATAGAAAATCTGAAGATTTGGTTTTACAGATTGCTTGACAAGATAACGGAACCATACAGACAAGCTTTTTTTTAATTTTTTTTTTAAAGAAACTATCCAACAACACAGAAACTCAGTTTTCTAACTGTATCTGGAAACATGCTGCACCCACAAAGGTCTAGTGTGCATGTGTGCGTCTTTACACAAAGTTAATGATGTCACTTACTAAATTCAGCAAAATGATCATGTTCTGTGAAATGCACCTATATTGGGAACTGCTCATACATCAACACAGCAAGTGTGCACATGTATGCACAGATACACATCCCCAACCTGCAAATTCAAATTTTAACTTAAGTAAATCAGAAACTTGTAATTTTGCTTGTGAGTTTTGGTTCTCTTTGCTATGTCTCATACCTTTCAAAGGCCTTGTGAAAGAGATGCTGCAGTGCAGCACAACTCAGGGATTTAAAATAAAACAAAAAATTCCCCCCCAGGAAAAAAAAAAAGGTAACAGAACAAATCCCATCCATGAATTCTATTAGATGAAAAAACTACACATCAATAGAAATACAGAAAAACATTGTGTTTCTTCAGTTATATCCCCATGCTTTTTTTTCTGTATATAGTAGTCTGAGATCAAATCAAAACTGGAGTGAACAATATGGTACATTAAAGACAAACAACTCTGCAGTGAATAGGGCCTTTGGCAGGACTTAGCTCTGTGCATTAAGGAGGGAGAGAAATGCAGAGGCCACACAATACGTAAGTACCAAAGAAAACCCACTCATGCCAATTTGAGGGTGTAAATGATCCCTGCAAATTGCACAGACCCTGTGTAGGCAGAACATCCCCTTAAGAAGCCCTAAGCACTCATCCTTACAACATAGTGCTTATTTCTCATTGTTGCTTGTGCAAGAAAAGCAAATGTCAAATCTGCACACACACAATTTTTTTTTTCTGCTACAGCCACACACGAAGAGAAGTTGCACAGCACACAGGAACGAATTATATTCCATACTGGGCTGGGCATGCTAAGGATATGGCCCACTGACATAGCAGGGGTTTTCTTAATACAAGAAAAATTAGATCCAAATGCCTTAACTATGATAAAATTTCTTGACAAATGCTACGTGAAACATCAATTCAGATTACATATATTTTGCTTACAGAGAAAAAAATACAATTTTACTCTTAAAATATTTAACATTCAGAAATTAATACATGTCCGAAGAATATCTTGGATTGCTACAAGTGTTAAACTGCTGTATATTGAACTAATCTGTAACTTCAAGCCCAGTAGTATAACTGGCATGCTAGAGTAATTGTTGGTGTTTTTTATAGTATAAACCAGTTATTAGTATACCAGATTTACATGGTCCTACAGGCCTGAAAAAAGTGTGGAATGAGGAAGGGAAGGGATGAAGACTAAACTTCTATTCAAGAAAAATATTCAGAATAATTTTCTAAGTGATGACTATCTTGAAACGTTAATATTTGTTGAATCTTGTTTCCTGATATAAATCCTAGTAAGAAAATACACCCATAGGAAAGCAAAGAAAACCCACCAAAAAAAAAAAAGACCACCAAATCAAAAAATCAAAAAAAAGCCTTACAGCCTCAGAACAGAAGCAAAAATGTAAAAATGAAAAGATAATATAAAGGTTATTGGAGACTTGTAAATTTCTTCGTATTATTTCCAATAGCTTAAAAAGCACTATGTACTTTGAAATAAAACATAAGGATCTTTAAACCAGAGCTATTATATGAGAACTCCACGGGTCTCACTCTTCCGACTGTGTGTGCAACTCCCTTTAATAGTAATGGGTCTTGTCTTTTGCATCTTGGGGGAAGAATAAATTCATATGCTCACTTAGTCAAATCTTTTCCAAGATTTGTCTGAACTTCATTATTTTATCGATTTGCAATTTGTGAATTTCCTCAGTGGTCAGGACAATAAATAACCATTACAAGTCATTGACAGTGAACTATCCCAGAATTACTAGTAACTCTGTTTTAGTGGGATTCATGTATTTGTTTCCTTTAACTGAACCATGACTCTGTAAGTCTCTGGTGACCTAAAATTATGGAACTGTTCACTTTGATACTGCCTCAGCCTACAGACTTCTCACAATAAGTATCATAGCCTAATCATTTTCAAAACAGACATTTTCCAGTCTTAATTAGTTCTATATTGTATCCACACATTCTCAGTAGAGGTGGAAGGTTTTCTTTCCACAATAGTAATATACAAAAAACAAACCTAGGCAACAGATTAGAGAAACTTCCTTCATGTGAAATGAAAATACCTTTACAGGCTGACAAAAATTCTGTCACAGGAGGTCAAGTCATTTATTTACTGTGAAGGTGGATTCATTCTGAGATCCAAACTATCTACACTCTACACTGCAGTAGCAAAATATCCCCATTTTTTTCTGCAGTCACTATCAAAGAAGGATACATTATTTTTTTTTGTCTTCCAAATACAAAGACAATCATGACAGAAGTTCAAAATGCTTCAAGAAGCAAATGTAGCATGGTACCGTATTCTAAAGATATCTCTGAAACAGTATTGTTGGACTCAGTGATATTTTGTAATGTTCATATATTTTTTATTGAATAAAGCAGCTTTGAAGCTTATCAGGCACTGCCCAACAAAATATTTAGTCAAAAAAAATTTATGAACTTTTAAAACTTTGAGCTAGTAGCTCAATATTCTATACAAAGAAAATTGTAAAATATTTCATAGTTTTAATTCTTAAGCCAACTCTTGCTGGCTCCCTGTACATTAAAAAAACTAAAACAAAACAAAACACAACAAAACAAAACAAAACAAAACACCCCAAACCCCAAGAAATTAATAACAAAAAATAATTGTCAGGAAAAATATCCTTAGGCAAAAGAAATAAAAAAAAAGAAGACAAAAAACCAAGAAAGACAAACTTAACCTGTAGATATGCTTGAGAGAAGACTACAGCCTAAAAAAAATTCAGTATTGCATAGCATAGTCTAAGAATTCAGCTTTCAGCAAACAGAAAAGGAAAAAAAGAAGCAGTTTGGTATTGACAGTTTCCATCAACGATAGTTAGTCATTCAGTACTATGTACATTATTATACACTGTATGCCATTGAAAGTCCTGTTTTCTTCAGTCTTAAATATATTCTTAAAACAGGATTTTCACTCATCTAAAGAAAACACTTCCTGGCACTTTGCTATTACAATTACTCTGAACAACATACTGTAACTGAAGTCCTTTTAAAGTGTCCCTTAGAAATGAAAGTGCCATTCTGCTACATATCATTCACCAGAAACCAAAATAAAACAACAATGCTGTATTTCTGGATCCACTGAGTGCAGCAACACCATTCCAAGTCAGATCGTGACCACGAAATTCCAATAACTGAATGACACAGACCTATTATACCTTGTGTCTGGATAATCCAATGTTCTAGCTGGTAAAGCTTCAGAAGTGGTCGTAAACAAGCACCATGCTTAAAGGCCTCTATGTCCCTGCAGGGAGATCAGGTTTGGATTTTTGTCTTGTGTTTTTCTTTTCTTAATTACAAAAAAAAAAAAAAAAGCACTTCAGATTACAAACATACATTCACAGCTCAACACTGTGATCTCTCCCACCGCAGTTGTGAAGGAAATCTCTAGTCCCATCTGAAGACAGATAGCTTTGATACTACAAATTCTTGAGTAAAGCTGAAAGGAGCCTTTTCTCTCCAGAGGCCTCAATGTTGTCAAATCATTTCTTCAGAAAAAAGCAAACAACCCAGAGTATTAAGATCTTCATCGCCTCTGCTGTGCATATACTGGGTAGGCTAGTGTGACATTGAGAGAGTCATTGTGCTGCACAAGTGATGTGTGTTGATAATGTAGCACCAGTTCTTTGAGCGAGTTGTACAAGTTATATGGCTCCGCAAATCCATACCCAGTAGGTGTTTTGTTTATCACACAGTGCTTTACTTCGCCATCCACCCTAAAAAGAAAGAAAAATAACCAGTTTTCAACTTGTAAGTACAGTAAAACTAAGATAGAAAATAAGGTATTAGCAATAAATTTTAAGACACTAGTCAGTACACAGAATTCCTCTCTTCTGTGGCAGGATATTGGTAAAAACCTAGGTTTAGTTCAAATTCACAATGTCATGCTGGCTTAGGGAGGCAGGAGATAGGCAGGACTTAGCAGCTGCACAGAAAGGAGTGCACACATGTTTTGGTTTCCCTTCCGAGTGAGGCTCCTCTGTGGTAGAGGCATAGGTTGGAACTGTGTAGGAAATGGAGCAGAGCAAGAACAGCCTCAGGACTTCTTAGGCTCAGGACACCTAAGCCCAAAGGTCCAACAGGAATTGTACACATGCAAGTGTCTATCTGCCCCCAGCTCGAGGTAGGCCCCTCAAATGTTGGTTACATCATTCACAAATTAGGGTACGTACACAACAGAGCAGGCATAGCAGCCTTGTTTGCTGCTCTCTCGAACAAGGAATGTTCCATCTCGTTTTCCCCGAAGCAGATTTTCAGCTTGGCTTCTATTGATATTTCCCACATTCCATGTTCTCTCATCATGATGGGGCAAGTCCTCATCATCTTCTACCATAGAGTATTGGCTGTCAAAATTAGAAAAGATGTGTTTGTGAAACACAGAGCAAAATCCACTAATTAAGTAGTCTCCATGCCATGTTACAGTGGTTAGTAGGATGTCTCCCTGGTAAAACTGGGGATTTAAACCAAGTAATACTGCACCAGTTAAACCAGTGGATAAAAATAAAATATAAGCTCTGTTTCTTGTTTCTTTGAAGAACATTCATGTAAATCTTAGGGAAAATATAAAAAGATGATGTGTTATTTTTCAGAATCTGCTGCAAGCACTTCAGTACTTCTACCATTGCTCACTGTTTTGGTAAATAGCAAGCGCAACAAAATCAGTACCCTCTGAGTCAGCTTCATTTCCAAAGATCAGAACACTTGGTCAGCAGTGAAAAATCATGCAATATATCAACTACAGCTGCTGATTGGAGAACCTCTGAGCAGTTGCACAGGGAGACAGATTAATTATTTATAGGGGAGATGGCTTTGTGGAAAGGGTGCAATAGTAGAGTGCTTTCTCTCTCTCTCCTTATAAGCAGACTGTGAGAAGAACACATAATATAGGGCCTTCTCTACTAAATCAGCCACCAACTATAAAGCCAATTCAGAGTTACAGAGAATCCTCCGAGATAAAGCTCACCATGAAAGAAGAAGCACCTGGTTCAGCTGTGTGGACGTCACTTCGGTATTCTGCAGTTCTAGAGCTCCCCACTCCCCCAGCAGCCTGCACTGGTTGGCCCTGCCTCTCCTGGTCAGCTTGCAATGAGTCTGAGTTTGGCTAATGCATTTATTTCCTCTGTAATAGGCTTTTAATTAGTTTTCCTTGGTCTAAGAACTTCTCACTCATCTATGGTTCTATCTTTCTGAAGATTCTCAAAGTAGTCTAAGGAAATCAGCAATCTCAGAATAGATTCAGAGAATTCAATTTTTCACAAAGAAAAAGGGTTCTTTTGTTTCAGGTAACACCCTCGGGGTCCCTTATTCCATCACTCTTCTGACCTGCATGACATTCAAATACATTCAGCAGAGGTTCTATTTTCAACCAGCATCTAGAGAAAGCAATTCTTGTTTTTCATTGTGCTTATTATATTGGGGTTTTTTTCCTGCAATACAACTTTAGAAAAGAAGCCATATTCTAAAAGTTTAATTTTTCAACAGTTACCAGACTTGCTGGCAAGGAGAGTCAGATTGAGAGAAAATAAGATTTTCTTTAAACAGTCTCACTTACTATTTTGATACTACACTAAACCCACAGAGTGGCATTGTTCTTTGTCTACTGTTTAAGTCATTGTAACACAGTAGAAAGAGGTGCCTACATATTTTACAACATATCGTCTTTGAGTTTTGCTAAGACTGAGAAAACAACATGGCTTTAAAATGTGTATGTCATTTTTATCTCCTGCTTCTACCGCAGCGATAAGCACAATTTCCAAGATAACAGTAGGAAACTCAATAAACCAAGCCAAATTAAAATCAAAATGGACAAGGCTAGAATGCAAATCCACTAAAGAGTCATTGTCAGTCTGCTGCTTTCATTGTATATTCAACCAGGCAGCATAAAAGGCATGCACAAGAAACTACATAGGCAGAAAATGTTGATACAAATATTACTGAGACCATTTTGATTTTTCTATTTGTTCATTTTTCACTGTTACTACACTTCAGATATTATTTTATGTTTTGCTTTTGTTTAAATTTGGTCTGTGTTTACACAACCCAAGCACTTTTTGCTTTTTTTCCCAGGAATGAAATGAAATGCATTCATTAGCCTAGCCTCTGCCAGAAACTACAGTTAACTAAATTGTTTGAAATGACAGAATACTATCCTGCCATTTTCCAGAAAAACGAAATAGACCACAAAACCAGAGAAGGATACTCCTCAGCACATACAAATTTATGATCTCCCACAGCAATGTGACATAATGATGTGGGTACCACTATACCGGATAACATCACGGTACCCACAGTTGAAATTTGGAAAAAGCCTGCTCATGCCTAAGAGACCTTCTGAACAATTTATCCATCCATATAACGTCTGTCTAAGATACTAACACCTTATGAACTTAATTTTACTGGTAAGGAAAAAGACATAGGTTACATTTCAGTGCTTTGCTATAGTAAGTTGATTATGCACTTCCTTGAAAAAAGCAGAAGAGTAGAGGGTGAGACAGCATCCTTTCTAGTACTTGTATTATGTAAGCTGTCATGTCTATACAGTGTGCATTGTTACTGCAGATCTAGGCCTGAGATTTCCTCTGTGTGATCTAAGACTTAAATATGCTTTATTTTACTTGTGTATTTAGATGATTTGAAACACCAGTAGTATCTAAATCTTCCAATACTTACTCTTCTGCATTTTCATTTCCAAGCCATTCATTTAGCTTCTTTTGCCGGACACCTTTTTGAGTCAGCCACCTGGACAGCAATTGCAAATAAAATTAATTTTCAGTCACAAAAGCTGGATACCATTAAAAAAGCAAACAACTTATACCAAAATTTTTAATTCATGATACTCACATCAAGTACTGATCTCTTGTCTTCCTCAGCTGAATGAGGTCTGGCTTAATGCTGTTCATACGCTTGTCTATCTCTCTATATTCAGCTGCTTGCTTCTTTAGGTCTTCTTCTAATCTACGCCTGCTGTCCACAATTTCACTTATCCGAGACTTCAGTTTTTCATAGTTGTGCATGATTCTGGATGGAACAGTGTGGTAGGTTACACTCTGGTCTTTTATTCGTAACTCTATAATCTGCTATTTAGAGGTGTAGAAACTTAAGAGAACAGATTATTTCTCAAGATGTAGTTATACATTTTGCAAGTTCACATCTACCCTACTTGAGGCTTCTTTGCTTACAAATGAACAACTTCAAACTTGTCATCTTGCTTCAGTTTTAGGCAGACCTATACTTGGCACTGTTTGTTTTTTCAAAAACTATACAATTTGATACGCCAAATCAAATACTGACCTTTGTATTTCTTTCTCATTTCCTTCCCGTTTAAATTTTTCAATGTATTCCTTACTGTATCTTTCTTGTGTTTGGCACTGCTCTTCAAATATTTTTATTGTTTCATTAAATGCCTCAATGGCTGTTCTTTTCATTTGAATTTCCTGAAAATAAAATAATTGTTATTACAGTTGTTATCAGACAAAGGGAAAGATTTATTGGCTTGTATCACAGAAACACTTCAGTATATTCAATATCCCTTTACCAAAATGTATTCTGTCTGTGAAACCTTACGGCACAGAGAAAACAGGCCTGTGCAAAAGGCTACTGTGATAGCTTTCCACGATGAGGTTTATCAAGACAGTAGAACTGCTAGAAAAAGAACCAGTTACAATCTTTGCTTTGTATAAATAAATCGATGCTTAGAACCCTACAGCAGCGCACTTTGCCTTTTGTACCAATTAATGTTCTTAGAGGCCCACCTGGCTTTCTGAAGTAAAGGTGTAAGATACCGGCCTGGACAGTTCTCTGGAGGTTACCTAGCTTATCCTCTTGCCCTTACACACCTAGTTGATAGCTGAATCTTAAGTCATTAGTTCAAGTTGCCTGCAACTCTCCAATTTTCTTCAACTATTTTTAGGTGCATTTCCTGCACACTTTAAGAAGCAGTCTTGATTCTGGGTCTGTAAAACTGCACTAATTCACTGGCACTTCCAGGTGCAGCTAATAATTGATTAAGCTGAAAGAAGGACAGAGGCAGCTTTTCATTCCTGCGTTGTGTCTACACACATCATCTCTTTATCCTGCATAGGTAAACCAGACCCTGCAAAAACTAGTAATAAAATGCAATGCTTCCCTGCTAATGTGCCTTGAAAACTTGATGAGGTCAGTATGCAGAAGTGCTGGTAAATCAAGATAGTTATGCACTTGCTTTGAATGGAGCTGTCAGACTTAGGCACAGGGTAGTTTAGTTTACAGGTGGTGGCTGTTCAAACATGAGTAAGCAATTGCACTATTCTGAGCAAGCACAGCGGGGCAACGGCAGTGGTGGTGGAAGGGAGGAGTAGGAAGACCACAGTATGAACTCACAATAATATTGTTCTAAATTGACAAAGTCTTCCACTCTGCCTTTGGTTCAAATCTAGCTCACCTGAGATGTTCTTGTGTAGTCTTCATAGAGTCTGTCATATTCTCTGCTTTTTTCTTGGAACTGGGTATTATATTCATGTAATTTCTTTCCCACTGCTTCAATGCTATCCTCTTTTACAACTTGATCCTGGAATGATGAGCAGAAAGAAAGATATTCCATAAGGAAACAATTGCACACATTTTCCAGATAAAACTAGTTAAAAATCCTTAGATAATTACATGGAAATGTGATTTCTCTTTCATCAATACAGAGATATAATATACTAAATGCATAATATGCAAATGAGAAACTAATGACTAAAAGGAATTTTGCATTGCAAGTATTTAGCTTTATATTGAAAATTATATACTTCACCATTGAGGGGGATATTTATTAAGATGTTTATTTCTTAATAATGTATCTGCAGTATTTAAAGTTTCAAATATTTACATGCAAGGTGTGGAGCTGGTTTTAAACAAAAATATCAGGTTTTATACCCACTTGATTTTTTCAAACGTTAACAGAGCTGAAGTTCTTCATGATAAATGACTTCCTAATCTACAATAATTTCTCTGTATTTAAGTGAAACACAAAGAAAACAGACTAAATTACCTGCTGGTACTTAGATACTGGATAAAGTAGTTTTACATCCAGTTTAGGATTATACTGGGCTAGAGATTCATTCCGGTAGTGGTTTATTAGCTCGACCACAGAGTTGAAAGTTAATGGGTCAGAAAAACCGTATTTTCCATCTCGATGAAAAATTTTGATTAATTTGTTATTTCCTCCTTTCCTGCAAATCAAGTATATTGAAAAGTTAGGCATGCTTCAAGTACTATTTCCTAAAGAACACTCTTATGTTAAGTGCAGTTATTGCATTTTACATTTACATGTATTACAGACTTAGTGTCAGTAGTCTTACCTCAGCGTAAGCGTGTAGTCCCCATGCATTTTGGTTGAAGCATCTCGTACCAGAAAGGTACCATCAGCTGTGTCTCGAAGCTTCTCATTTACTTCTTCTCTAAAATGAAAGCAAAAGTAACCAATCATTTCAATTAGTTCTCACACATTTATTCTTTCATGGTGCTCTAAATTCTTCTATTCTAAAATAAGTGGGTTTTAGAACTCTCCTAGATCTCCATATTAATACAAATTATTTAATAGCTTATTTAAAATTGCTAGAGAACAACTGGGATATAAAAATGGCATACTCTGTACTATCACTGCTGGACAAAATTATTATTCATGCAAAGGTCTTTCTGCTTGTTCGTACAAGCCTGTACAATTGCAGCAGCCACTGCTGGTCTAATATACCTATATATAGTACAGATAAAAATGTTACTCATATATGGCACTTGTTAGTCTGACTTGCTAACTATTGTGCCTACATTTGAGGCTCTGAATGAAAGACAAGAAGAAAATTATTTCTTTCTTAGTGCTCTCCTTTCATGCTAGCATTTCATATAACTGTCTTAAAGTAACAGAAAAATAATTTTGCATACTACATTCTAACTGACTGGCAGTAACTTTTTAGTCATGTTTGGAATAAAACCAACTGTAATATTTTTGTGGTGGAAAATATCCCAAAAATGGCTCTTACAACTGTGAATTTTTTACACTTGAAGCATAATACATACACACAGAATAGTACAGTGAGAAGATAAAGCCAAACACAAGAAATGTATGTCTTGAGCTGATTTACCTTGAGATATCTCCCCAGTACCATTCAGCGTCTTGTAATGACATGTTGTTATTCATGCTATTGTTAGTTACGGTATTAGGTTTCGGTGGCTTAGGAGGCAGTGCTGCAAATGAAAGGGGGAAAAAAAAGTTATAACTCACTGAAAACATGACCAGATATTCCTTGAAATTACACATTATTACATGAATTTTATGATTCTATGAAAAAAAGGAAAAGGTTACCAAATAGAGTTGTCCATCACTAATAGTCTTTAAAAGACATTAGAGGAATCAAGATGTTGTACTGAAAACAAAATAATTCAAAATAAAGTTGTACTGCTTCAAAAAATGATGTTATCTTGCAATAATACATTTTAAGCAAAGTATAACACCATACTCAACTCCTACCCCAGTGAAGAAAGCATTTGAGAAAAAAAATCTGAAGTTTGCTTTTACCTTCTTTCACTATCTTCAGGTGAACACAAGTAATAAAACATGCCAAATTGTTTTTATCCTCCTGTGTAATGATCTTGGAGGAATTTTGCTGTTTTCTTACCTAAAAGCTGAGTAATAAAAGATGCAAACCCACAGCAACACAGTATATTTTTGTGATGCTCAGCATTCTGTGCAACAATTTGCACAAAAAGCAAAAAACCAAACCCAACAGTTTAAGAAACCCATCTGTGACCCAAATATCCTCTGTGTTAATCTTAGCATTCTACAGAATAAACTGTGTTCCAGATGCCAGGACTGATCAAAAAACACACACCCCTCTTTTCAATGTCAAAGCAGCATACGTATACCAGTGGGTGCCAGAGAAGATACTGCAGCACTGACTTAGTAACAAGGGGGACTACATTTGAATCAGGATTAAAAATCAACTAGCTCTTTCAGTTCTCCAGTAAGTACATCATTCCTGTCCTGCATGTTACGACCAGACTCAAAAGACAATGTTTTTAAAGTTGCAAGGAATATCAAGATAGCATATGATTTTCATATGATAAGAAAAAATGATGCTGTAACAGGCATTTAATTAATACTGCTCGATTTTAAAAATGTTTTTCCTTAAACAATCGAAACCAATGATTTGTAATCACTGTTCCAGGAAATAAGAGTGCTACTACAGCATCTCCTTTTAGGCACAGTGTGGAACAGAGAGAGCAAAAATAATGATAAAAGAAATACAATTTTTTTATGACATAATAGCAGGACTAGAACTACATCTGACATAATAAAATCAAAACAGAAACAGGTCAATTCAGTAAAAATTCAATTAAGTAAGGAGACAGGTATTTTAATATGTTAAGATTCTAATTACTATAACCATGCACTAATCCACAATTTCATTCTAATTTATGAAAATAGGAAAACTATTTGTATCAATAACAAAGTAAAGAAATCTTACATATCCAGTAAGAATTTTTCAACAGCTATTGCAAAGCCCAAAATTAATTAAGTCTTCTATAACAAGACCGCAGTTTTACCTGGTGGATCCATTTCTATGTAAAACATCAAGTCTGTGCCACAATTTATATCTGTCTTAGGATATTCTATATCCAGTTCTTCCATATTCCAAACAGTATTGTACATTTGTATGAGTTTCACTGAGTAAGCTCAGATACAAGAAAAGAGTCAGGCTGTCTTTGTAATGGTGTCTTGGAATTCATTTTAAAACCTATAAGGGGCTGCACTGTAACCTATTACATCATAATCCTCAGCCAATCATGTCAAAATAATGTCACCAAACCACTCCTGCTTCCTCATTTTGTTCTACATTAATCTTAAAACAATTTCAGTTTTGAGAAGAATCTACATTTAGCAGAATTGCAATATAAACCTGGTATTATATACAAAAGGAGCAAGCGGGCTCTCCTTGCCTGTGCTCCTGGCTCATTTTCCTGACTTTGCAGCATGGTACAGTCCAATCCTGGCAGGATGACAAAAGGCTGATATGCTGCAGCACGTAGCTCTTACACACACACACTCACACACAGGGCAGCTCCTCTCAGAAGCAGGTCGGTCACATCTCAGGTGCATCCTCCTGCTCGAAAGCCCAAAGCTTGCCATTCAAAATATTTAAAAGGATTCTAGACCTACTGTACGTATTAGAGACACAAAAGGGAAAAGAGCAAGACTGTGTGTGTATATCATTACACACTCATTTTTCACAAATGCACGCAGAGACATGTATATATCCATATAATGAAATATGGATTATGTTTTTAAACTTTGCAGATTTCTACTATGTTAATGGGCACATAGGTCTGATAGAGTTTATATTATTTCATAAAATGTGCTTACTGCAGAGATGTCTTCCTCTCTTATCATTATGTAATAAAACACAATTCAAATCAATCTAGATTAAATAATTTTGAAATCTAAATCCCAAATACTGTAATCTTACATTCAGCAGATTCACTCAAACCATGGAAGAAAGTCAAAACTGAGTAAGATCTTTAAAAGTGGTTTTGCTGAACATAAAAAAGCCTGTCTGTGAGGATACAACATGATTTAGTCTGCCATTTCACACAGTTTCTCTACCCTATTCTCATTTGATATATTTATCAAGTTAATTGTTTTTAAAAACAAGAGTTCCTTGTCAGTGTCTCCTTCATCACTTGACTTTATGTCATCATTCTCCAACCATTTAGAAATATTCCATCTTAACTCCCCTCATCACTGACTGTAACTCTCTCTGCCCTCTTGGAAGAAACATGGACAGAACAGGCTATTAATTCCAAAGCAGAATGCTATGTAAAGCAGTTTGAATGCTTTATACTCACTATAATCTATGGGGGGAGAAAACCAGAGACCAAGAATAACCACAACAAAGACTAGCTGTAGCAACTATCTGTGGCTACATCATAAGAAATCTTGGAGCAGCTGAAATGTGCTCTATATCACAAATACTCATTAAAATAATTAGCACAATTTATGTGCTTTCCAAATATTTCACACATGTTAAGCCCCTGCCCTCTCCCCTCCATTCCCCCACTGTCTGTGCCCCTGCGCCCCTTTTAGAGAAGCATCAAATACAAGAGCATGTCTGAAGTACCAACATATACAAAAAGATGCATGCTAGTTTGCTTTATATATTAAGAAGTTTAAACTCATTTTGAAGTAGACTTTCCCCTCTCTGTTTAGGTAGACATGTTCCAAAGATTCTTTCCATTTCCAAAATGAAATAGGATACTTAAAATCACCCCAGACACAAGTCTAAACACTGAACTTAGAGGTTTAGGCCCACCTGCTACCCAAACAGTTGAGTTGCCAAGGTAATTATTTAAATTAAGTTACAAGATTTCCTACAAAGACTATGCTGCTGCTTTTAGGTCTCATGTGGAATCAGTAGGTTTTTTATTCCATTGAATAAAGACTTTTAGGAAAAATTACTTCCCTAGGGCTTCAGTGGTGGCCAAATTTAGGACTGACCAACTTGTATAATCAGGTTAGTGCTCAGCTCAGACTAGCCTAGCCTGCAGGCAAGAAAAGACAGGAGGGGGATAGGTTATTCCCCATTCCGTATATAACCTGGAGAGGTACTAAAGTACTTGACTTTAATTCATGTATCTTAAGACTTTTAAAGCTCTACCTGGTAATCAGTTAAGGTACAATACTTCCACGAGATGATGAAGAAAATACACACAGAAATTCAAAATCACTTACTTTGTAAATTATGCATCACAAATGATCACCCTTGTAATATAGCCAAAAATACAATCCAGTATTGGTTTTCTCTTATAAAAATCTTGCTTAAAAATAAACCCTAAACCCTTCATTTACTAGGAAGCTTCTCTGAAGCAATGAAGAAAAAAAATTCTCAAAAAGAGAATGCTCTGCTTTCCAAATAATGTTCCATAAAAACCCCTAAAAGACCTATAGCTTGCTGTGAGAAAATCCAAGCCTTCTCTCTCAACTGCTTAAACCTCTGTGCTGTGCAGAAGGTATCCACTTGCTCTGGTTCATCATTAAAAAGTGAACCTGACTTCAGTACTGTGGAAAAAAAAAAAAAAAGAAACCACCACCCTCAGTAGCTTGCACGTCTCTCTCAGATAAAGATCTCGGTTTCATGATTAACTTGTGTAGGTTCAAATATTTGCTGAGCCAGGGATTTCAGGTGGGGGAGGGGAGCTAGATTCAAAGTAAACGTTGTCATCAGCTAACAAGTGGCCAATGCGGGGCTAACTTTCTCATTTTAGCTAAGTAAATGAGAAGACCATTTTAAGAGGCCTTAAAATAGTTCCTATCAGTGGCTGCTGCATGCAGTATTGAAGATGAGAAAAGCACCATGAACAGGCAAATACAGGAAGTGGCTAACAGCAGAAAAAAAGTAGAATAAAAATTTTCCTTAAAAAGAGCTGCATGTCTCGGAGCAGCTCTGTGCAACCCAAATAGCCTGCTTGCAAGCATAGCATCACCTCCTACACGCTCATGCTGGATCACAAATACAGGTGCTGCTTCAAGACCCTTGGTCTGAGGCTGTGAGGCTTTTTATCCATTTCCTATAAACTAAAAATATTAGAAAAAACACCTGTCTGTATCTGTGCTGGTTTCCAGTGTATCAGGATTGTTCATTTCTTGGGCAGGCAGGCAGGAAAAGGAACTGTACAGAGAGGGAGAAGCTTAGGTCAAATTTATTTTCCTTGCCTCAGTGTTTGGTGGAGATCAAACTTGCTAAAAGAACCGAGTAGCAACTGAAAAGCCTGCTCCCCACTCCCTACAGGTTACCTTCTTTGCCAGCTAAACTTCTATGAGGAAATAAATTAGAAGTGAAAGGAGAAGGAGACACATTAAGCGAAAGAGAGAAGGGGATTAATATTTTCCTCCCACTTCTTGCAAACAGTGAGAATTTCTAGTAGCTTTGAGATCTGCTTCTTGCTCCTTACAGCAGTCAAATAGTATCGAAAAGTTTTTGCCTCCTTAATACTTCACATACCAAAATCCTCCTATGCTATGAAACACCACTTGCACCTAATAATGAATACTGCAAATATATGCAGTACATTTGTGATGTTTTGCAGTTGATTGATTAGCTTCATCTATAAAAATCCCTTCCTTCTCTAGTTTTAGTCTCTGCCTACTTGAACAATTGTCACTTCTAAATATAATTTAAAGAAGCAGAGTTGTAAAGGTACAGCCTACTTCAAGTGGAAATGGAAATCTGTGTTTCTGAACTAATTCAGCTTCAGACTGTACTTGATAGGCCTCTTTACTGTGAAAATTACAGAAGCGGTTGAGAACATTTCTTGGTTTATAGGGCCACAATATAGATGTATATTGTCAAAGGAGAAAAGACAACCTGGTTCACTGAATTTTTTTATCAACTTAAAAAGCACAGGTACCCACAAAGAGATAATGAGTTCCTCGTTATTCTGCAGAAGAGAATCAAGTGTCTTGTCAAAAAAAGATACTGGCATGCACATACCAGTATTTTCAAATACTGCCCTGTGTTAACTTTTTATTTAAATTTCAAAACCTTGCATGGCACCCATTTAATCTGCAGCCTACTTGCAGTCATACTCACAGTGTTCTATCAACATAGCATATTTTTTCCTAAAACCTGAAGAAGGAGAAGAACTGATCAGATTTGACACGCTTGCATGTGTGTTGCACATACCTACATACAAATACTTGCACACAGACATATCGATCTGTAAAAAATGTTAATAACGTCGTATTGTTTCACTTTTACCAAATACTTGCAATTAGGTATCGAGAAACATAAAGCACAGGCCTGTGTCAAAGCTTAAACCAAGAAGACAGCATTCCAACGTACAGTGATTAGCCAAGCACTGCGCTTTCCGTTAGGTCAGGGATAAAGCCTGACTTCCATTCGCTTAGAAGGGGAGCCCTCTGCTGGGTGAGACGGGTGCACACGATCCCTCCCTGCCGGGGGCACGGCATCCGCTGTCCCTGGGACACGCCACCTACTGCATGCTCCAAACCACGCTCGGCGCTGCTGGCAGTCCAGCCAAGGCTGTGACACAATAAAGAAAAGTTCTGACAAAGGATAACGTTCCTACACATTTTTTTATGTAGCCACGACAATACTGACAGAACTGTGGTCTCAGGCTGATGCCTGTAGCAGTCCAGGGGACCTTTGAGTCAAATTCCAGGGGAAGTGGATCAGCCTTTACACTGCCCTGCTCTGGCTGTTAGGCCACCACTCTTGCTAATATTTTATGCAGCTAAAAGCAAAGTGTCTGCACCTCAGTAATGCTGCCAGGACTTTGACCTCATTCCCAACAAGTGAGCAGTTACATGTAAGAGTGTCTTATTTTCTCACTCATTCTTACCTATGATGTTCTGAGTAAGAAAAACTACTTTTTCAGGCTGCAATATTTCACAGTCTGACCCGTTATTTACAATGTTATGTACAAGCCTGGGAAATAGGGGCAAAGTGGGATAGACAGCCCAGACAAAGCAGCTCAGCTCTAGTTAGTGCACAGGCTATTAGGGGCTTTGATTCATTAATACAAGGCAGCTCTTTACTTTCCTGTAGTTCCTTCTCTGCTCTTCACCAGCAATGCTACCAGATCCCACATCCCCTTGCTCTCTTGCCACATCCCTCTTCCTCTTTGCCTTCCTGAGATAAGACAGACCTTAGTCTCACACACCCAAAGCCCCTCCACACACTTCAACACACCCCCAACCCCAGGAAGGATCCCCATCTCCTAAACTCCCCACCCAAAATCACGTCCCAACTTTCTCTGTGTGACCTGCCTTCACAGCCATGAGGACTAAACTGTCCTTGTTGCCCTGAGCACCTACTGAACTCCATGGGCAGCTTTGGGATCTGCATCCAGGGCAGGTCTCCTTCAGACAGAAAAACCAGGAGCCTTTAAGATCCTTGACAATTAACTGAACCACACACCGTCTGCCCCCCCCAGGTCTTCTATACCTATAAATATAGCCTAATACAGCCTATTTTCCAGTATTTACCTTCACAAGCCTGTATGATGTGTGAAATTTTGTGAGACACAGGCAGCACTGTTTGCTAAAATCTGTTACAATTAAGATATTTTCTTCTAATAGTACTGTTTTGAATAGCATATTTAGAGACTTGTACTTCGTCTCTGACTGCACTCTTTAAATTAAAACCTGTGCAGCTGTACGTCAAGTTGATGTGTTCAGATGGGATGCCAAAATCACCTACCTTCCTCACCAACGCCATCTCTCAGCTCTCCTACTGATAAACTTAGAGAATGAAAACAGGAATCACAAAACTGATCTAATTTTTTCCAGCCTTATTTCTCCTGCAACATTACTTTGTCTTCATCTACTACACAAGAATCTACGATTCTTTGAATAGGTATTGTAACTTCAGCACTTTCATGTAGGACTAAGCACTATTCTAATTCACAAACTAAAATCTATAGTTTGCTGATGAACAGCCACAACAGAGAAAAAATGCCCAATCCAATTGTTCTGTGGTAAATGAATTAATGGTCTAGGAGTAACTTTTCTTTTTGTTATGGCATGCAAAAAGCATCACTTTAGCTAAAAGATGTCCAACTGAAGATGCCCAACTTAAGATACTAATTTCAAAATACAGTAAGTTATAAGGTCCAGTTGCTTACTTTCTATTGTTTTCAGACAAGAAGGATAATTAGCGGGTGATGTGGTAAGAAAAAAACCCCACAGTTGTGCAGAGATCTACTTGCTATTCAGATCAGTTATCTCTAACACCACATTTAATGTATTTATATACTGTGTAAGATACCACTAGAATGTTATGCACAGCTTATTTTAGACAGAATGTTCTCATCTTAAGAAAAAGAAGTAAGAAAGGAGGAAGCCATCACTCCAGCCTGTGAAAAAGAGAAGAAATCTGGCAGCACTGGCTTCCCTGTTATCACTTAGTTGTCATGACGTTATTTTCAAGAATTAAAATTCTTTCTGCTTAAAACCTCTTAAATTCTCCACTTGTAAAATTCTATAAAAGATTGTCACTCTCCAAACACTTACACGACAAATAAGATGTATTTTATTGGAATCTTCCTTCTATTACAATGTATCTAAATCTAAAAATCAAGCCATTACAAGCCATAACCTTAAAGATGACAATTCTGAAAAACATATCTTAGAGTCCTCTATGAGAACTATAAAAACAGACTACTTCAGATGTTCAGGTCACTGAATGATATTGGTGTGCAAAATGGATTCATGTCCTAATCCTGCAAATTTACAGAACATTCTATTAAAATTCAACTTTTGAAAATTATTCAAACTCTTTACAGGCCTAATGGCAGAGGCTAGCTAACCAGAAACTACAAAGCCTGAAAATTTGTATCTGAGATATTTTTCCAGCATATTAGTAGATGTGCAAATGTTCTACTAAAAAATATTCCTCTAGACATGATGAACTTTGAAATGCACAGGGAAGAAGCTCTATTTTTGTAACAGATTACATGAAAAATCCTAGTAGGACTGTCAAAGTAAACTATTGCACCATGATATATTAATTACTGCAGAAGTAATAGTAAAAACAATCAGATGTTCAATTATAATTATTAATGTAGTGTCAAATTGTACAAATCTGATGGATACAATGGCATTTCTTCAAGCACCCTAATGACACTCTCAAAATGACTAGATTCCCTGTCCTCATTAGTAGTTCTAACATCAACACCTTTCACTTTTATACTTTTCTCACATGAAGCAGCTGAGACAGATACGCAACCAAGCAATCCCCTAAATGCAACTTATAAAATTCTTGCTTTGATACTCAAGAAACTGTTGACCCTACCTTTGTAACCTCTCAATCCGTGCCTCTATACATACACATTTACATACGCCAAAGCATTTGCAAACGTGTAACTATCAAAAAAAGCTATTAGCATTAGACTGTTAGAATCTATTTTGCTTTTTAAGGCTTAAAACATGTGACAAAGAAAATAATTCTTTAACAATTAGCAGCTATTTGCTGATTCTTAGTAAAACAGGACAAATACTCTAAGTTTGGACTCTCCTAGTCATTATGAAGCATTAGGAAGAAAAATACATGGTAGTTCTGGAAATGCCTGCTTAACTACTTTGGCAAAATTGAGCAAATCTAAATAGCTAGCTGAAAACAGATGTACACAAAGTGTTAGGCAAAGTTGCCTAACTAAGCTAGCAAGATTAGAAAAGCCTTTCACACAAAGCATTAGGAACAAAAATTTTAGCCATTTTAAGTTAATCTTCATTAGCTGATGAAGGGGATTATACAATGTGCCCACCTGAAATACAGGAAATAAAGCATTTTTCTGCTTCTGTGTTCTAGCTCTTCCAATCTTAAGCAACCCTACAAATCCTACTGCCATGAACTTTATTTTGTACTTTGACTAGACAGGTGGGAAAGGTACAGGCTGTCCAATGTTCTGTTGACCATTACCCTTTCCTTTGTTAGGATATTCTCTGTTAATAAGCTGTAGAGGAATTGCTTTCAGATAACATGTAAAGTTCCCTGCATTAATAATTTCCTTTGCACATAGTTAGCAACTCTGCCCTGCTTTCTCCAAATACTTGATTCAAACGCAGGGACTTTGCATAAATTAGCGGTGGGCTTTGCTATTTGTTGACTTACTAGATGCTAACTTGCAGAATCAATACAAATGTGATCTAACTTTCATGGATGGGCTCTTAATGTTTTTAACATTATTTATTGATATCAGTAAATAAATCTTTTGAGTATCTGTATATTTCTAAATAATGTCTCCATAGGGTATAGTAAATCTAAGAAAATTTGACTGGGAGTAAAATGAGAGTTCAATAAAACCTTGAGAATTAACCCCCCACCACTGTATGATATGCATTCTATTGGTTTACGGATCTTCAAAAACTCACAAACTCCTATTTGCTGTTTACTGAAAGAGAACAAAAGTCCTAAGGCTGCACACACCATTGGCACTAAAATGATTTTAATGAAAAAGACCATTTTTTATAAAACAAACATTGCATACCACTATACCTCTATATATACCTCTGCAATTGTGCACTTCTGCTTTGCATTGTTTTATTTAAAAAGAAAAAAACCTCAAGCATTTACTGTCCTTAAGTTGAATTTTAATATTTAAGAAAACAGTGATATATAACTTCTAAAATTATAAATCTTTTTTACCTGGTACAGGCTGTCTCTCATTCCATTCACTTATGATTAAAACCTCTAGGATTTTTATGTGGTGTTCTGTATTATCAGAGCTGCAAGAGATGGATTAGGCAGTAAGAACTAGGAGAAATGCAGAAGTTTACTTTAAAATTATTTTAAAAAATTGAAAAAAAATTACTTCAATGCCCTCACATCAGAAATAAGGTAAAAAAATTACTTAATTAATCTTACTTTTGTACATAACTAATTCATATTTACAGTACAAAATATGGTAAAGATGACCCACATACCTTGCTATCTGGAATTTGAAAAGCAGAGGGCTGAAAATTTCAGCCAGAGACCTTGCAGTCAAGAGATTTTTGCTGGAGGCTTGACAAACTCTCAGGAAATGTTTGAGCAAATACTGGAGTGTGAGCCAATACTGTGGAGGTATATTCGGAGATCTGATGAGTTTCTTCAGCAACTGAGCATATTCCTCTGAACTCTGCACTTCTGTAAGCAAACAGATAAAAGCCTCTTGAAATCAGCACAGGAAAATTCAAGTAAAATGAAACTATATGTGACTCCTTTGGAAGCATCAATTTTACAGAAAAAAATAATTCTGTCCTTCATTAGAGCTCTAAGATTTCTTTCTGTTAAAATAAGTGAAATGCTCAGGGAAGAGTGAAGAACAAGTATTTAAAAGTCAAATGGAAACAGATATGCATTTTGGTAAAAACCACAATGTGTTCAGAGTGTACTGGTAGAAGTCTGTCTTGTGTTTAGCGTCACACATGATTGGGTAATTCTGAGATGCGCTAGATAAGTCTCACAGGTGCTATTCTAACTTTGAAGGTTACCAGTAACAATATCCTGTCCTGAGATATATAACAGAATACTTGGCCTGTGTGCTGAAAGCCTATAAGCTGTACTTGTTTGAAATGACCACTGCAGATGATGAATCTCACATGCATGTGTTTCTCACTTCATAATCTGCAACCCCAATGTAACACAGCACTCCATGACCTCTAATACATTTACGTTGTCAGCACTGATAAAAAGTTAAAAATTAGCTTTCTGCATACAGATAAGTCCTTGATTTTTTCCCCCAGTTCTTCTATAGTATTTCTACTTACTAAAATGAAGAGAACTGTGTTATCCTGTGTATTTTCCATTATGTTTACCTAAATAAGTAACTGAATAATGCAGAATGATGTCTAGATGTGAATTGCACCAGCTTTCATCAAAAGTGGTAAAGATATATTTATGGCTTCTGAGATGCTGCCAGGTTGTGCAGAATCTTCGCTGTTCTGTGGGTGACAGCTGGACTACCAGATATTCAGAACTCTAATAAAAGCTTTTTTGTTTGACATTTGAAATAACGCGATAATCATACCTTGAGCCACAGAAATCACGTCACCGTAAACAGCTGCTGGAATGATGGGATTTGGCAGGTCCAGAATATACCTTTTGAGAGCATCTGATAAAGTATGCACATCAAATGTCTCTAAATCTAATGAAGAAGCATCTAAAGGGAAAGAGCAACATCCTTTTTAGACTATATAAACTGGAAAAAATATACAAGTTCATAAAATTACAACTTCATAATAAGCCCAAATTGCTAATTTATGTCTGGTTTATGAGGAACAATTCATAAGAAAGAATGTAAGACACCACGAAACATCTTTAAGGTGAAGAACATACAGAGTTCTGGTTTCCACAGCTGTGTGTGGCCTTCTGTCACACACAGTTCAGGGCTGAACTCAGAGTAACGGTAGTGACTTGTTGCATCTTGGCAATGTTATGCAATATCAGAGTATTTTTAACAGGTCTCTGTTTTATGTGTAAATATTTTGTGTAAGAAGTAAGTACTAATCAAAGGTTTGGTCAAATGCAGCTTCTCTCCAGGGAGCTACTTCTGTTATGACTGAAAATTTGATTAACATCTTGGGGCTCCAAGTCTGCAAATATTTATGTAAGTAAGTCGAAACAAATATACACATGCAGAACTGTGTGCTCGGTGTTTTATGCAGCTGTTAGGATTTATCTTGTAAAACTTGATACTCTTCCAGGATAGTTATGACTTGGAATAAGGTTTGAGAGTGTCATATAAACGACTACTTGTTAGTGTTGAGGCAAGGAATATCAGCAGAAAAAATAAAACCAGGAAAATACAGAAATCCTAACATATTGGAAGCAAGATTATATCCTATAACATAAAACTCTGGCAAAGTAAAGTCCTAAGTGTATTCAAAAAGATCTGTATTTGGTACAAGAATTTAGGGGCATTAATGCTGATCAACATTCTATCTAGCCAGGTCCCCAGTAAAATAACTACTGAATCCATTTGGCCAGTTAAAACAAAAGCGACAGGGAGGCAGAGGAATCAGATACGTGGTGTGTCTACAAATACTGTGAAATAAGGCAGCCATGAGGGAGTACTGAGAAACTTAGTACTCCTCAACCTCCTTTCTCTTTTCCCCAAAGAAAAGCTTGCAGTATGAGCTCAAATCTTATCAGACACCAAAGAATTTGCATGAGAAAAAAGACATAATGAATGCCTCAGATGATAAAATACTTGCAGTGTGGGAATGAATTCTACAAGAGCAATTATGTGTCAGAGAATCCAGCCACAAATTCCTAAGAAATAGTATTTATTAGTTTTGTTGCTCACTCTCTGTTTTTTATTTCATAAGCCAAGTTAAATCATGCCTCTTTAGTGTTGACCATTTCTCTGAAGTATGTCCCAAATTACTGTAATGAATACAGGAGTAAGAATAAACTTACTCTGCAACTCTCTGGGTGTAATGTCATAAACAGACCTGAACTCTTCCATCTGCTGAGCTGAGTAGATTAAGTCAGCTTTGATTTTGGAGCTAGATAGCATTGTATTGATGCTAACAGACAGTTATCCAATTAAAAAATGGAGAGTGTTTTAAGCACTAGCAGAACAGCACACTAATGCAAGTTCACAACTTTGAGACAAAAGCTGACTTTGCCCTCTGAATTAGCATTCTGCTAATTCAAAGAGAGGAGGCAGACGAAATGACATCTGTTTGTATCGCTGTGCCCGGATACTCACTGCACCAGCTCTGTCCTGGAAGATTCTAATCTTATCTTAAGAGAACTCAGAAAGAGACACTGTTACTAAGTAAAGTTCTGTTTTTGTTACTCAAACCTAACTACATTTTAAGTAAGAATACGTGTAAACCACAAGTTTTTGATCTCAAGAGATAGATGAACCTTTCATAAAAGTATATCTCAGTTTAGAGACTTAAGAAAGGATTCAGATAAATTAAGAGATACAATCATATTGGTGCTACAGAAAATCTGGATTTATCTGGACTGAAAAATATAAATACAATACTAAGTATGTGACTGCTATCGTGAGGCTGCTAGAACCACAAGCCTATCTCCTCTCCCTGCTTGTACACATACACTTCTTCACTGCTACCAGAATAGGATAGGATGCTCCTTTGTTTTGCAAGAACAGACAACTCAAAGTATCATCTCTTACTCATTTTGTTAATGTTTGCAATTATTAAAAGTGAGGAGATTAATTAATGGTGTGAGTTTGCTTTCTTTGTCCCTTTGGCAACAAGGCATGTAACCAGTTTCATTTTCTATCCCTTATATTTTTGTACTCTTTTAAGCCAGTGAAAGCTCACACCACACATCACACCCCAGCTTGTCAAGCTGTGGTCAAATTCTCATCCTCTTCTCGTACTGCAACAGTGCTGCCATGCCAGTATGTTCCGGCCTGAAGTACAAATAAAGCATACCAAAAAAGAAGAGGAAATATATTTCAGGAAACTTTAACGGGTATGTGGTGTTAGTTGCATTTTACTGTCTGAGAACTCAGCCTACAATATTAATTCAATTGTCTCTTTCACTTCAGTATCACTCCGTAGCAGGTAGATAACAGGCCACTATTGCCAGCCCACCTACTGGACCAAAAAAATGCACACACAGAACTGTATGCAAACAACTGGCCATTTGCTTACAAAATAATAACCTGCAGCCTTTCAGGAATAATGTATCTTTTTCTTGATTCTAAACAAAATATCTTTTTTTTCTCTGTACAGCTAGACTGTCAGTCTTTGAACAAGCAAGAAGACAAGAAGAGAGTAAAATAATTATTCTTAGGAAAAAAACATGCAGTGGAGCCATGAAAAAAGACAACTTGTAAAAGTGAAAAATACTTTTCATAGGAAGTGTATAAGTTAGAAAACTATTTTACTTATATATGTCTTTTTTAAAGAACCAGCACATACGAGTGGGGGCGCAAAGAAAAGAGGAGTCATCTGACCACAAAATCTGTGCAGTGCTTTAAGGAAGAGAACTATACTTACCACATTCAAAAATTTGTCTTAATTCCACTGTGCTGCTTGAGCCTTGTGCTCCATACAAAGTTGAGCACTCCAGACCTTCAAAACAAAATCCACGGGACATATTAGTATTTCGGTGACTGTTGCCAGTAAGTACTTACAGTATAAATTAGCAACATTCTTCCACCATCCACCTACCACACTACAGAATGTGATTGCTTTTTAAGGCTGTAAGACACCTCTTTGTGCATTCAAACTGCTGTGTCTGCAGAAGGAGCTGGCCAAGGAAGACCACAGATGCCAGCAGTCCCACGTATTCTGTGCAACTGTCCACTGGCCAACCATAGAAGGCCAGGACTAGAAAACAGACTCACACTGGTGTCAGAGAAAATACCTGTATATATCACATAATGTGTCTAATAATTCACCTGAATTATTAGAAAAGACATCAATAAAGTGTTTTCACATGAAAGATACTGTTTACAACTTCCCTATGTCAGTGAAAATAGAGAAGACACAAGGAAGGAGGCCATGTGCAGGGATGCAAAGTACTGACAATTTAACACTATCGGTGGTGTCTCCTGAAAGCAGCAGTTCCTTATGCAAATTGGTGCTAAATACTGGCCCTTCATGTTGATATTAGTAAGCTCCTATTCTTTCAGGAAAGGCTTATTCTCTTGTAAAGTGTCAGGAGTATGTTAGAACCGATGTCCCCAAGGACAGCAGCCTGATTCTGATCAGAATACCACTTTTCCTCTTGTTCCCCAGCTTAAAGCCCCTGAATGAGCAGGACTCATTGAGCTGCTCCTTACCTCACCAGGACTACTGGGGCAAGATCAGAGGAGGTGCCAAGAAGACAGAAATAGGGGAAAAGAAGTATGACATAGTAAAAGAAAGAGGAAAGCCTCAAAAGAATGGAGAGACATCAACACAGGAAAGCAGGAGAGGAAAAAAAACCATAAAACCGACACTGGCTGGCTCACTATAGCAATAAAGAATTGGCTCCTGAAGAATAAAACCAGTTCTTGTAACCTTTTCATATTTTATTCTTTTCTTTTTCCCCCTGCTTTGGGGCAAAACATGACTTGTTTTCCTGTGTGGCTGTGTATCCAACTCAATGTTATGCTGGCATTTCCATAACCAACTTAAAGTGCTTACTGGTTAGAAAAAACAAAACAATACAACACCAAACCCTTCTCCCTTACCTTTCAATAATACTTATATTAGTTATTAAATGCCATTTGAGGTAAGCTTTGGTTTTGCTCCTACAGTCCAAATAGCCTCTAATGTGTAGAAACCAGTGCAACAAACCCTAAATACAATTATTTTGGATGTTAGGTAACGTGATGCATTATCAGGTCTAGAAAGAGGACATGCCAGCTCTGGATCTGATTCTGCAGTTTTGGTTCACATAAGCAACAAAAAACCTGGGTAGATCGTTGTTCAGCCTACCTTTCTTTTCAATTGTCTCTACTATCTTGACAAGAATTGGTGGAGCAACATCTGGAGGTGCAAACTGCTCTGTAAGATCTGGAAATGAAAAAGCTGTAAAAGAAAAAGAAGAAAAATAAGCCAAGCTACAGGTGAATGCAATTCTTGTTTATGAAAATCATGACATGTAATGCAACCAGTTAATTTTTAATGACAGAAAAAACACCCCACCTGTCAGGGCTATATGAGAAAACTCTGTAAGTAATCAATAAATGGACTAAAAATTATGACAATTGCATTTTTTTATAGCTTATTTTTTTTTAGGGACCTTAGTCAGTCCTAGATTCACTCTCCATATGATCTAGTAAAAGAAAGCACAATAAAAGTTTGCAGTCTATAGATGTGCAGAAATACAATGCAAGAAAGGAAAAAAAAATCTTTTGCTCTGAGACATTACATACACTGTGGACCAAGTGAAGGAGCTAAACACATAACTGTCTGGGAGTGCCTGATCTCCAGGGTGAAACAGTTACAAAAGCCTGAAACAGCAGTAGGAACAAGTATTTCACACTCATACAGCGGCTCCATAACTTCTGTGTATTTCAATTTTCAAGCATCATGCTATTAACAGTATAGTTTACTTGAAGCAAAAATTTCTTTTCTACAAGGACTGGTTAGGAATAAATAGCAGTATAATTGGAAAGGGACATTTTGCAGATTGAAACAAAACTGCACACAGATTTTATACAAAGTCAGTTTTCACGCCACCTACTTTCTTCATTGAGAGCACATACCCTACAAAGGAATGTTCTGGCTCTGTGATGCGAGGAATGATCTATCTCTAAATACACAATTTTTGTCAAAAGAATAATTCAGAAGTTTTAGAGTGGTCCTGTTTAACACTTGGAAACAAGAATGTTTACGTAAAGATGTTAAACTACTGCCAGAAACATCTGGCATAGTTTGATGTATTATGATTGATAAACAAATCTTAATCACTGAAGTAAAAATTGCCAGTTGCCTAAGCGATGGTGATCTCTGCTCAAACTCACCATGGACAAACAGAGAGCAATTCTTAAACACACGTACACATAGGTGCCTGCATGGACATGTACAAATACGTATATGCACGCGCACACACCTTATTTTTAGAAGACTGAAGCTGAGCAAAATTATGAGGATAACTAAGTAGAAGCAGAAAAAAACACAACAGAAAAATATGAACAGAGAGATTTTAAAGAAAAACTTTGAGATAGCAAAAAAAATTGAATGTACAGCAACGGACAAAGAGAAAGCAGACAATTTTGGCTGGTAATTCACCCTATTTTGGATTACACAGCTTCAAAAAAATGCAAACAATTTTGCTGTGGTTTAACCCCAGCCAGCAACTAAGTCCCACACAGCTGCTCACTCACTCTCCTCTGGTGGGGGGATAGGGGAGAGAATCAGAAAGTAAAAGTGAGAAAATTCATGGATTGAGATATAGGCAGTTTAAGATGGAAAGCAAAAGCCATGCAAAAAAGCAAAGCAAATCAAGGAATTAATTCAATGCTTCCCATAGGCAGGCAGATGTTCAGCCATCTCCAGGACAGCAGGGTTTCATCACTGGGTAACGGTGACTTGGGAAGACAAACACCATCACTCTGTACATCTCTCACTTTCTTCTTCTTCCCCCAGCTTTATTACTGAGCACAGTGCTCTATGGTACAGAATGTCCCTGTGTCACTTGGGGTCAGCTGTCCTGGCTGTGTCCCCTCCCACTTTCTTGCGCACCCCTGGTCTCGTTACTGGTGAGGCAGGGTCTGAAGCAGAAAAGGCCTTTACACTGTAAGCCCTGTTTAGCAGTAACTGAAACATCCCAGTGCTATCAGCACTGTTTTCAGCATCAATCTAAAACGGAGTCCCATGATAGCTACTTTGAAGAAAATTACTTCTACCCCAGCCAAAACCAGCACAAATTTAAAAAACAGTAAGAGAGCAAGGAAGGGACAGAAGTTTGGAAGTATAGAAAGATGAGGAGAGAAACGAAAGACAATAGACAATAATCATTTACAAAATAGTAATGGAAGTGAAGCATACTTGCAAAAAGAAGGAAAATGATGGTACCATAATGATGAAATACATTCCAATCCATTCATAACTGAGGATATTAGAAAAACATCTGTTAGTCATAACAGTTTAACTTAGGAGGCCCAGAATATAAGCACTGAGGAGTTTCAAAAGACTTGCCTAGGCAGATCTCTGGTCTGCTGATGCTTTTTAGTGACTTGAGGAAAATAAGAGCAATTCATGCAGATCCAAAGCATTCTAACACACAACCTGCACTCTGAAAGGACAAGTAATGTGCCTACATGCTAGCTTTGTTATAAATCGTGGGCAAAATAAAGAAAACCCTAAAACTAGCCTCATAAAATGTAACAAAAGACAGCAGACGGCACCATAAGTAAGGATTATCTGCATAGCTTTTTAGAGGATAGGTTCTTTCCTTAGTGGCACTTTTGTGAGCTAGAAAATGCAAATGAGTAGACATTATAAACTCCAAAATTCTGCCAGATAGTTGACTTAGTATAACACTCTGATTAAAAGCTAAATTCAAAGAAAGCATGTTGTATAGGTGTATTAATGCCGAACAAGCTTCTCAGGGAACAAATGGACTTTTCAACTCTTTCCATCTTTCAATCACTTTCAGATGCCATTTGGAACACCTCTTTTATATCTGCTTCATCAAACACAAGACGGGCTCAAATGGAAAGTGCTGCACTCCAAGCAGCCTCTGCTGAGGCATACTGAAATACAGACCATCTGATTTGTAATATTAAGATCAAATAGTTCCTTTTAACCTCAAACTATGAATCTATCCTATGATGAGGACAAATCTCATAGGACAAATCTCAAAGAATAAATGCAAGATCAGAGTCATATCAAAGGATATGCTATGAAAATACTCAGATTGTGAGATACTAATAGACTCAAGAGAATGCTAACTGCTTAAAGTGCATCCTTTGCATGGTAGCAGAGGAAGAACAGGTTTTAAGAACAGAGTTTACATATTTTTACCTATGAAAGTAACTTTCTGGTCCCTTAGGTATCTAGTTACATTAAGTTTCTCCTTCTTTCATAACAGCAACAAAATTGCCTCATCTCTGAACAAAGATGCTCATCTCCTAATTCCAGCCGGAGGCAGCATGCAGCCACAGTCAACAGTCTAAATTGAAAAGGAGGAAATAGACAAAGCATAAATAGGGACAGAGGATGGAAATCAAAACTGACCGACATTTGAACCTTATCAGGTGACAGCTTGGCAGTTCAGGGATGCCCTATCCAGGCCACTGAGCAGCACAGAGAACTGTGGTTTCCTCCATTGACCAAACTGTGCCTCGAAATGGTGGCAAGACATACAAATACCTATCAACAAGGTGTATTAAGGTCTATTTAAAAAAGTAATTCCAATTTTCACTGACTTAGACTTTCTACATGAGGGATGGAGCCCAAGGGAAGACATCAGTTCATGGGCAGAAGCCCCTTGCAAGGTGAGGACAAGACAATACAGAAAACGGTTTGTCTCCACTGGTTGTAAGGAATGGGGTGGTGTAGACCTTACCTAAATTACCTTTTCATCTAAACTTTAAGTAGAATTTTAGCTTATAAACTAGGTTTGCATCATAATCTGTTACTGAATATCTTTATTGTAGAGTATTCATCAATCAATAATATTCTTACTTTACGTGAAAGGTTTTTGGAAGCTATGCATTTCCCTTTATATTCACACAAAATCTGTAATGTATCTACAAAATGCATATGCAAAGAAAATCTCACATTCCCTAAAATGAAAGGTTTCCAAAACCTGTTTTTGCTACCCTAAAATACACATTTTAGGAGTTCAGGGAATATCTGATCTTTCTCCCTCTCTTTATCCCATTCTTTTCCAAAACTGTAAACTTACATAGCCAAAGACATTGCTGAACTTTTAGATATGACACAAAACTTCAAATGAATGACAATCTATTCCATAAATACATAGTTTGTAAAATACTTGAGCAATTGACTGCAACTCAGGATATTCACCTCTCTTTTAATACTATGCATACCGGTGAGTACAAGCTCTACAGCAAAAAGACGCAAGCAACAAAAAGACACATAATGGCAGGTAGAAAACCTGCAGTTATCTGCAGTGCAGCAATGACAGAAGAAAACATCTAAATCACACAGTTACAACGCTCAGCAACATAGAAGAAAAATATTCATTTCATCAGCATGTAGAAGATACCGTGAACAAATTAAAATCACTTAACCTCCCACCTGTTCTAGGATTTCCTACTCATTGTGCCACCTCCAATACAATTAACACATAACACCATAGTGACTTTTTCTTCAAACTTCCCTACTTTTGCACAAAATAGAAAATTATGTTCATTTAAAGCTGAAAGACCTCACAAGACACACGCAGTCAAAAAAAAACCCCAAAGAACTTAACAGTATTTACAGAACTGAAGCCACTTTATTACATTTATAAAGAAGACAATCCATTTTGGGAACAGTGCACTTCAGTTTTAAAATGCTGAGAGGAAATCTCAGAAGCTAGACTGAAGAAAACTATACCTAATTAAAAAAAAAAAAAAAAAAATTTACTCCCAGAGAGTGAATACAAATTATGATTGAAGAAGTCCTGATTCTAGATTAGATGTTCCAGAAGAAAACTCAGCATGCGTATTAAGATTTACAAAGGGAAAGGAAAACTTTTCAGATAGGCCAGCTTTAGTAACAGACAACTGAACAAAAGCTTACATGCAACTTGCATTTAGTACCTGATTTCAAAATAATCTTTCTTTGAAGAATGCTGTAGGACACCACAGATGTTTGGAGAACCAAATCCACTCTAAAGGATTTGAGCAACTTTGTAGATCCCTTTGCTAAAATCCAGTATTAGTTTTTCATTTAAAGCAATATTTTCCCCCCAATTTCCTCTTGGTTTATAATTCCAGGGTCTCCAAAATATTATGGTTGTCAAAACTGTCATACAGTGTCTGTGTCTTCTTTCTACGTCTAATAGTGGGTCTCCAGATAGGAGAAGTAGGTCTTCCAGTAAGGAAGCTTCTGATGACACTTGATAAATACTGGATTTTCCACTAGCTCTATTTTTACCTTGCCACAGTGAGAACCAATGAGATGAATCAAAAATCAGGGTTCTCTCCAATCTGCAAACTCTTCCTTCTCCCTGTTACAGAGAGGACTGAACAGCTCTAAGGCACTGGCAGTGTGTGTGAGATGAGAGCATACCTTACATTCAAGGGTTGCCAGCACAGCTACAAAGTGCAAGATGAAACCAGCACACAGCTGCACCTTTTGGAAGGGTCTCAGTAAAAGATATAGAGTTAGTACCTGGCAATGACAAGTGGAAATTTAAAGCTGCAATTTGGCTTCAGATGCTTCTAAGACATATCTTTCATTACTGATAGAAGAAGAATGAAATTGAAAAATATATATAATAAAAACTCTTAAAATGTACAGGACACACCATGAAAAGGAGTTTAATGTCTAAATATTTACAGGAACTATATATTAGCTTGACTTGAATTTAGCTTTGAGTTAAGATTACTCCATGAATGTTCTTATTTTTACAGAAATGGTATTAAAGTTTGTGCACACACTTTGCACTTGATAACAACACATTATAACTCATTATGAAAGTCTACTATTTGAGAGCTCGGGTCTTAAGATGATCATAATGCTTATGGTGCATGCAGATATACTCTTTATGCACGCAACTGTATCCACTAACATAATGATTTTCTATAGATTTACACGTCTTTGTTTGAAAATCATACAGTAAGTACAGACTTGAATGGTTTTACCAGTATTTAAATCAATTATATTAAACATAAGCATATTAATTAACCCAGAAGAAGGAATGCAAAGGTAAGGATCACGGTCAAGCAAGTTGTGATAATGCTCCAACAAGATTAGCCAATAAATTGTAAAGAAATGATGGCTGATCATGCACCTAAAATACTTTTGCCTGTAGCACCATCAGTATAATGCATTACAAGCTGTGGACAGTGGAGAATTTCCTACAAAGTTCAACACCCATGGTTGCTATTGAAAATTCTGGGAAACACAGGAGCTTACTTTCTTTATTGAAATACTATTATTTCAGTAGTTATGTACTCTACTAGGTATGGGAAATGGAATTCAAACAATATTCCACTATTATCACCTATCTTCCTTGCAATAGAATCCGAATTTACTTAATGATCCATAATGGCTGAATTCAACTGCTTGTCAGTATACAATGCTGAATTCCAGTGAAGATGCATTGGAAACGAGGGCAGTTGGGCAGTTCTGCAGAGCCTTTCAGGCAGTGGAATACATTGAGTAGCTCCACTCCTGTGGGGTGCTGACTGCTTGCAACCCCCAGATCAGACAGCAGAGCTTCAGTGAATTGTGCTGGGAACACACCAAAAGCCATGCCTGCAGAAACACAAGTTCAGAACCTGCAATAGTGGAAAGCACTAGGAGGTACTGCCACATGTAATGGCACAACCTGGTGGTTGCCACCACAATCTCACGGCCCCGTGGTGGCAGCTGGTACAGATGCCAAGCCTTTGCCATCACAGCCCTCTCAGCACCTGCTGTAATCAGCTGGGGAGGAAAAGGCCGGACAAGCCTCACAACCCAGAGTGAAAGTAGCCTTACTGACACAAAACTCTTAAGTCTTAGTGAGAGGCAATCTGTGGTCCATTGTATGTTTCTTAATAGTCTTAAAAAGTAGCAAGTTTCTGCAAAAAGTTTCAGTACAAGTGTGAAAGATCAAAAAAACCCCAAACTCTAAACCCTATGGAAAAATTTTCCATAGATATCTGTGCTTTGGGTTCAGTGTCACACCAACACAGAACATAAGTCTGGTATTACAACACAGAACATAAGTCTGGTATTACAATTAAGTACCAAAGAGCAACTCACTCTGAGATTTGAGGACTGTAACCTTGCCTTGACATTTGCATTTTCAGATAACCTAATGGTATTTACCAAAAGAACAATGTTCAGAGCTGCCCAACTGCCATTAGCAAAAGGTTTTCACTGGGCAAAAATCAAAGACAAAAAGGTGAAAGCGAAGACAAAGTCAATGTCACTGTGTGTCTCAGAAAAATCAAAGACTGCAATAGATAGTAAATTCAGCAGCAACTGTTGGTAGAGGATAATAGCTCTCCTTAGGCCTTACTATCTTGAAATGATTTAGTTTGGGTATAGTCAAATGCTACTAGAGGCTGAAAGCACCACTGAAAGTGTCAGGAGGAAGAGCTGTTCAGGGCTCAACCATCTTCTCCAGTACTGATTTCATTAGAAAGATTTTAAAACACAACACCACTCATGGAAAAATATGAAAGAGATTTAAGCTTTGGTGAATGCGACACATCATTACAACTGGCTTGATAAGTATGCCAACTAATACTTGTCTCTTACTTTTGTGAGATGAGATTGCAGACTCAGAATATCACAGAAGCCTTGGCAGCTAGAGACTAGCTAGAGACTACACTAGATTCAGGAGAAATGAAGACAGGTGAAGACTATTGCAGCACTAGAAAAAGGAATGGTCAAGTACACCATCACTATCAGCCTTTGGGCTCACAAGAAGCCTATTTATTTATATGGAGGCAGAAAAATGTCTGAGGCTCAAGATTTATTGTGATATGAATGACCCCAGATTTATAAAAAGGAATAGAGAAATGATGACTGCTGGTGACCTTAAATGACTGGGGTACAACTGGAAAGCAGGATGAAAATACCACCATTTTATAATCCTTGAATATTATGCACCAGCACAGTATGCTTTTTCTGGTGATCAGTAGGTGATGAGTATGAACTGGAAGACAAAGTGGCAACTGGATTTAGATGCTCTCTGTTAACAGAATCCTAAAAATTTTAGCCACAGAAGGAAATGCAGATCTGTACCGAAAAAACAGTTTATCACATCTGCTGTCACTCCTCTTTTTACTCCATCTTCAATGGAGAAACGCCTGAATAAAGCAGAACAGAATAAAGCCTTTCTAGGGCATCTCAATGACAACATTTAACCCTCACAGCTAAACAGTACTCTGGGCAATACACTTCCTGACTTCAAATATCTTTGTAAAGCATCCATATTTCTGCTGTGATCCTACATCAGTAATACTGAGCGACACCAACTTATCTGAGGGGCTTATTCCAAAGGATGACAACAGCAGTTCTCACAAGCGTGACCTTCTGACTCGTCAGTCCCAGTTTGTTGCCCAAAACAAATCCAACATCTCCAGATTCCCCTGTGTAAGGTAGGTACTGACAACATAGTCTATAAACTTGAAAAAGGGCATCTCAAACTGACTTCTATAGAAAAATGTACAAAACTTGTTATAATATGCATGGCACTTAACAGAATAAGGCAGCCAATTTTTCAGAAGGACAAATATATGTATATTAAGATTGGGTCATTTATAGTCCAACCCACTGAAGCTCAGAGGGTCAGAATAAAAACTGAATGTTACTTATCTTATCCTGAGTACACATAATATATCAAAAAGACATAGTTACCTTCATAAATCAATGCTGCAACTGAGACCAATAAAATAATTCACCTAGATACTTCCTGGGCTTATCAGCACATATATGCAAGCAATGCTCGGATTGATACAGTAAGTATCATGTGCATGGTAACTATGCAGGAAATTTTGGGGGGCCAGAAGAACTAATTCTTCTCTTCATCCCAGTTTCTGAAGTTGTGCCAGCCGCACTCTCAGGGCTAAGAAGGACAAGGGGCAACTATGTGAAAAGAGGTGAAACAAGCCCTGGTAAATACAGATTAGTACAAGAAAATAATCCATAAACAATAGATGGCAGGACTAGGCACAAAAAAGCTCTGATTTGATATAGAAAGTCTTACTTTATAAGGTACCAATTCTCTGAAAGAAATACAAGATCTTTTTACCCTTCTCTGTCACAAAAATGAATACTTGTCCTAGAGCTGCTGCATTAATCAACTAAGAATTCCTCTAAGACAAAGCAAAATGCAAGTAGGGAGAGAAACAACAAAGAGACTGTGTCTGGCTTGAGGAAAATTTAGTTGCAGAAATAAGCAGAAAAACAAAACCACAAAGCAACATAGTGTAGAGTACTATACACCTTTATAAGAGTTTAATACTTTTAATAGTGGCTGATAGTCATGTTTCACACTTATTAATTTAATATTTCATAAAGCCCTATTTCTATCATCAGTTGAAAGGGAAGTGATAATGTCCGTACTGGGAAGGAATTCTGTACATAATATTCTATCAGATTAAACCTCAGTAACTTTATGAATTATGAGCTGTCAGACACTTTTCTCATATGCTACAGAACATACTTCTTAGAAATAGAAGCTATAATTAAGACAACAGATGTTCTTTGTTGGCTTCATCTGAAGCACGGATAATTTTTAAAAAGCAGCCTGTAGTTAAGACAGTGTTCTGCTTCCCTCTATGGGTGAGCTTTTGCAATACTCCTTTTCCAAACAGAATTGAATTTAAGGTTTGAAATGGCTGCAACTATTTACAACGGTTATTAACATGTTTAGAAAAGATGAGCAGTACTGTTCTGAGAAAAAAAAAATTAACTGAGAACAATATGCTGGCATGCAGTACACTGCATTATAATGCCATACGTAATGCATAATCAGTTTGGCAAAAGAAACTCCCAACCCAAAAAAACCAAGGAAGAGATGGGAAAACCACCTTATTCAACTCTTCTTTCAAGGATCTGTGAAATACACAGAAAGAGCAAAATAAGAAATAAGCAAGAATGTAATAAAAGATGTCTTCCTGCTTCTGAAGGGGCACTCAATAAGCTGAGGAGCACAGAGGCGGGATCAGGATAGACGCTGTTGGAGCTGAAACCCAAGCCGGCTGCCACTGGGGCTTTGACACTTCTGGCTTCCAGGAGAGGCGCATCTCACCTCCCTCACGTGGTCTGGAGCATTGGCACAGCTTGAGGCTTCCCATGCTTTTCTCAGGCGTGGCAGACTAGCAAGTAATTCTTTCTTAACCCTCACTCTCAGGGATCACCCCAAGCCCTTTGCAACATGCAGAAGCACAGCAGTAGCAGTCTTCTCACATTCCCTGTGAGCATCACTTTAAATGGAAGGACAGGTTAATGTCTTTAAATAGAACAAGCCAGCATGGACTTCAGAGCATGATTCCAAGGACAGAGAAAAAAATATTTTAACAAGCCAACACCTGTTTTTCATGTCTTGTTGACATCTGCAGGTTCTCGGACAGCAGTTTTCAGTCAGAGAGATATTAGCAGAGGAGAGGTAAACTGATGTAGGTACCAAGTTACTGCATCACCACATGAGAGGAGATAATGACAGAAATGACAGAAAGGAAGGAACAGGACAGGGTGAACCAAGTAGCTGGACCATTAAGGAGCAAAACCCTGCCTTTTTCATGAAGTGAGGCTTGATATTCCCTCCTCCTCCTTCAGGATGGCCGTTCCAGGACCAGAAAGGAGCTGAGATCTGCAAGAATTTGAATAACTCGGCCTGCTCAGTTCTCCTTAGAGACACTAACTGACAAGTCCAGCTTCTGGCAGTGGTTTGACGTGAAGCCATACATGATATCAAGAAGGGAAATACGTAACTCTGAATATTCGAGGGTAGTGTTGGATAGTGCTGGCATGAGGACAAACAGCACATTCCACCGGCAGCTGCATCTTCTGACTTACTTATCGAGTTCCCAGTGTTTCAGTGTTATTACTGCCATTAAACATCCAGATTTTAGTAGCGGTACATAGAAGTCCTTATTAGACAAAATTTTTATAGTTCTCTAAACAAAACATCCCTTACTGGTATTATGATAAACTAAGCATTCCCTTAGAACTAATGCCAGCTGCCTTCCCACAAACTACCTCATCTTTCCCAAGGATATTTATGCCATGATTTCTATTAACTTCTGCACTCTAGACTTTTTTTTAAAAAAGCAACAGTGAAACTCTAGTAAAAGTATAATTTATTTTAAAGTGATTAGATGTAAGTTAACACATTTACACAATATTTATGCTACAGTCACTCTGTAAGGAATCAGCAGCAAAGCTCCCTCCCTCTGTCTGATGCCGGCTATACTACACAGACATGTTAACAAAACTACATTATAAGAGCATCCAGACCACTACCAAGGTCAAGCACTCAAAACTTACGACCACAAAGAACTAAGGCTGCATGTGCAATTTCAATTCATGCTTTTGTCTCTTTTCATATAATGACATTGCATTTTTCCCCTGAAATGACACTGCCCATTTCAGTGCACAAAGACCAGTCAGTGCTCTCAAGGGACAAAACTCAGCTGAAGAACTGAGTTATTTAGTACCTGAAATATTATCCAGATTGTATAAGGACACATGGTCATCCAGTAGGCTTATATTCTGCTGTTTATTTTCCCCTTGAACCCCAAATTTTCTATCATCTTATCTCAGCACAGCTTCCCACATAAAGTACTTTGGTCCACAATTTGTTCTTGAGTTCTTCCTAGCAAGTGGGAAAGGAAATACCTGTTTGGTTGTTCATGGAAACCTTTGACACATAGGAGAGAGGCAGTTGCCTATCTTTTAAGGGAAGGGATACTGAGGTCCCTGTCAAGAGGCACTTAAAAAATTTGGTTCCGGCCAGCCAGTGGAGAGTCATTGTGAGATGATTTCAATGACCTCCATCAGATAAAACTTCACAGACAGAGCGAGTACATGTGCTGGAACCATTTTTACCTAAAAAGTAGTGACATGTATTTTCTTTGGAGTAGTCTGGCGCTATCCTACAAAGATAGCTAACCTCAACTCCCCTTCAAAATAGAAACAGTGACTATGAGAAATGATGTTCCAGCAGCATCTGCTCTTTGTAACCAGGACAGAACTGCTGGATGAACTTTTGCTGTGAGATACTGGGGTCACCGAAACACTGTCGAAAATGACCTGTCCCAGTAGTAAGTTGTTCCTTACTACTGCTTCCTTTTTTTTGGTAACATAGAGTTTCTCATGCAAGGCCATCACTGGTTTGTGACAGTATCTCTGCTAGAGAAGCACATTTAAAGCATTCTCTTTTTATCAGTAATCACAATACATAAAAATTCAGGGCAGTATGTTGTTTTGCTCTGAAAGAATGCTTTGTTTTGCTACCTTTTTCCTGTAGAGAAACTAACAAGGGGAGAATGCAAACAAATCCCCATCAAACTATCCACAGGCATGAAATCTAGAGGAAAAGAATAGGCTCTCCATTATCGCAAGAAAAAGATGATGTGTTTTACTATGCTTGAGAAGTCAAGTTGTTTAGATCTGAGAGATTTACATAAAAGAACTGGCAGAAGCTGCTGACAGATAAAAGCCAACACTGCTCCTTCATCTTTTGGGAATTATGGGAAACGTTTGTAAGTACACAGAAAGTTAAAAATAATGAGTGTAGAGCAGTCACCCAGAAAAAATGCAAACAATGGTAATGGCTCTCCAGCACCAGGACTTTTATTCAAAAAAAACTAATGCTTTTCAAATCAAACATTTTTCCTCCTCTTAAAATAAAAAAAAAAAGCAAAAAAAAAGCAGCAAAAGCTTAGAGCTGTAGCTGTAGCAACAGGATATAGCAATGCTGAAAGGCAATCTTATAAGAAAGTAAAACTGAGTTAATCCTTACAGCCATTAAACCATGGGGTGATCTGACATAGATACAGCAACAACATTATTAGGAAAATCCTAGACTAAATCTACAGAGAGTTAATCCCACCATCCTCTTTAACTTCAGATGAAGAAGAAAACTCTAAGTCTGTATGTAATAAGATTTTTCAACCCATATCATACTCCTATTCAGATTTCTTTGAATAACAATGTAGTGTTATTTTCTTATTCCAATATACTTCACACTACCAAGATGCGAAACAGAAAGGATGCCACGGAATATGAAGTGCATGTACTTAATGCATGAACTTAAAGATCTCTCTTTCATAAACCATTGTTTGTTCACACTCCACTGGTGAAGTAGCTTTAATTTAGACCTCAGGGTTCAAGGTGACGAATGAATTTCATGGACCTTTAAAAGCAGTCAGGGTCACAACTGGTTAACTAACTGTAACTGGCAAAAGACCTTTATTTGTGTACTGACCAGCACACCGTGCTATGAAATTCATATAGTGCAAAACCTGTTTATAGAAGCGTATAAGAAAATTGAAAATAACAACAAAGATGGTGCTAATAAAAAAGTAGCTGTTTTTACATCACCACCTGCAAGCCAGAGATTAACTGAAGTCAGGGTAAGAAGGTATGGAACAGGATTTCAGTCTGCACTGGGAGTATTCATTTGCAAAGAGACCAAAAGCAAGAGACAAAGCCTCTCTATGAAAACCTTTTGCAACCTGCATGCAACCCTACAGTGTTAAGAGTGTTTTGTGGTCTAAAACAAAGAAAAATGTGTCCCTCTTGAAAACCAGCAGTGTGTGGAAGGAGTGAGACTGAGCAGAAAAGGATGAAATAAATGAAAGAAATATTTTGTAAGTGATCTTGGAAAGTCTAAACTGCAGAAGGGCAGAAGAACTAGAAAAAACTTAAATCTGATTAAGAACTGACAACATGTTCCCTATGATCTCTAGCTCAGGTGGACCAAATAAAATCAGCTCTTTCAGGGAATGAATGAGAGAGGCAGAAGCTCTTTTTAGGTGTTCTACAAAGACCCAAGAGACAAGCAAGAAACACTCTGACCTGTTGCTTCCTCTCCTTACTTCTGCTGCCTGGCAGCCGCCCTACACTGACCTACTCCAGCAAAATGGAACATGCTGTAGACATTCTCCAACTTCCTTGTAGAAAATTCATGGGCACCAGGATCAGTGCTATCTCTGAACTTACAGGACTACTGAGTGTATACATGAGAATGCCAAGAAATACTAATGTCCTGAATATTTAAGTGCTGCTGGTGTACAGATCTTCCAGAAGTCACACACACAAAAAACTCAAACCAGTTTTCCCACCATCATTCTCCTGCCAAAAAAGTTAGCTGGTCTTCTAACCCATCCATAACTGAAAATACAGTGGCACTATCTATCTATACATCTGTCTCAATTTCCCCATATGTACAGAGCTTAAAGCTACACTCACTCAGTTGTCTTGGAATGTTGATTATAGGATGCAATAAAAGAGTAAGAATACATTCCTGACTTGCACAAGATGTGATCAAACATGTGAAAAGGCCTTCTAGCTATGACTCACTAAGAAATAGGTGAAGGTTTGTGAGGCTGAAAGGCTGCTGGCTGGCTGGAGTAAGCCTTCTTCCACACCGGCCAGCAAGGACTGAGAATTGGCTGCTATTCTGTCAAAATGCCAGGTATATCCTGGTTGTTTTCCTGCTATCTTACTGGGGGGGCACAGGGGGAAGAGGAAAAGAGAGAGGGAGAAGGGGCAAAAAAGGGGAAGTCTTACATTTATGGTTTTTTTCGTTATTGTGCTCAGGAGGAATTCCTTGGTCATCTTGCCAGAAGAAAGAACCAGTTACCTTTATTTGGCCCTAGCAGAAGGGAACATCTCTTCCTCATTTTATCGTCTCTTTTCCAATTCATTTATTTATTTAAATGTCAGCCATGCCAAAAGGAAAAAAGATACCTCACTTGACTCCCAGATGGAAAATCCTTCCAAAAAAACCAGTTCCCTGTTGAGAACAGGAAGAAGAGGAATACATTAATTTTAAACTAACCTGGTTTTTCTAACAGGCATATGACTCCTTGCTTTTAAGCATAGTTCACATGAACTGCCTGCATGAAGCTGGAAAAACTTGTATCCTAATTAGCTCAGACGTGGCAACTTCAGAGAACTTTACTGAGGCTTTACAAGATAAAGCTCCTCAAAAATGGCAGATGCAGCACACAGCTGGTGTAACTTGCCTAAACTCTGCTATACTACCACCAGGTACCTATTTCTTGCAGGACCTGCTACCTCCCAAAGGATTCTAGTCTTTCATGGTAAATGTGCCACTAATAGCCTCTAAAATAATTTCGAGATATCAGTATGAGCAATCATCTAAACCTTGGTCTTATCTTAAGGGAAATGCCCTTTTATTTTTGTTTTTTGGTGGTCTGGGGTTTTTTTAATAGCATATTTCTTGATCTCTCCAGGGAGCCAACCTTTCTGCTTCTCATTTTCTTGTTTCACTACATCAGTCCACTTTTCACCAGTCAGCTTCCCACATTTCAAACCTTGCTCTCAAATCGAGAAGTCTTAGGAGACAGAGCAAGGTGGCTGGTTATTCTATAATAGCATTCAGCTAGGAGCAAACAATGCAAAGTGAATATGGTAATCTGTGCTGCCTGAGGTTGTGAAGGAAGCCAACTCCATCAAGAAAGTGCCAGGCCACAGATGTAGATTTCCCTAGACACACATACTCACCTTGTTTGGCTGTTGCTTCCAAAACCTTGCAGGATAATTTTGGTCTAAACTGGTCTAAACCAACCCCAAACTGCATTAGGTTTTTTCCTTTAATTTTTTTTCCCCAGAATAGCTACAAATTACATATCACAAAATTAAATGCAGAAATTTAACATATCCTGGGAATCATCAGTGTAGTCTTATATCATGCTAAGAACAAAGTTTGAGAGCCTATTATAGTGTCCACTTATGTCACAGTCTGACAGTGCTCTGTAAACCTCCAAAACAAGGTGCTTTATTTATTTTTGAGTCAGAAAATAAGTATGGATGAAAGATTTCTGACAAAATGCAAACAGGTAACCAAATAATACTTAGCATGACAGAAAACACAGTATTTTCCAGAACATTAACTTTATATTGAAATAAGAGAACTTCATGCTTTTACTTCTGCATGGCTATCAACTTGAGCCCAATAGAACAAATTGGAATCATATTCAAGTCTCCTTTTCCTGCTGCCTTTATAGCTTCCCCATGCTTTCTGCACATTACACGTTCCCTCTCTTTTGCTCTCAGCATTTGTACTCTCTCCTTCAGGCATTCTGTAATCCTGCCAGCCAAAGTGCTTTGCTTTTAATAAGAAGATCTGCCAACTTAAACACCAGTCTCTTAAGGCAATCAAATAATGAAACACACATGTATGTACTTGCACATAATCTGTCAAATACCTCTCTAGCCCACTACACAAATGATTTTTGCAATTCGGGATTTTCATCGGAGCATGCATTCATACATAGTTTTCAAAGATCAAATGTCGTGGTGTTCCAGAGTTCTGTGTCTTGTTTGTACATTCAAACCCAATGACCCTGCAATTTCCATATCAGCACCTAAAGATACGAAAAATGAAAAAGTTAAAAACACAAAGGTTGTGCAGATGACTTTATATGGAGTAACTATATCCTTCAATTTCTCCAGTTTGGCAGAGAGGTCTGGTGCAAGACAGCACAGATTCCTCCATGGCAGAACACTCTTTCCATGTTTCCAGTGTGTCTGGAAAGTTAATGAATAAACATTCCAGGTGTCAAGAGTATTTTTCATACCTCCCCCATTACTCATCTATCACCCACACTGATGCTGTCTTGACTTCCACTTTCTAAACTAGTGTTTCCTGAAAGAGGAATCTAATGTATGATGCTAGCAACAGAGTAATCCAGGAAAAACTTTGAACTTTGTCATACTAGGACGAAATTGCACTGCCACACCTCTTGATTAAGTAAGGTTGCAGTTTACTACATAGCAGAATAAAGATAAGAGCAAAAGTGTCTTTCAAAGACTCAAGTTACTGATTAGTATTATAAAAACAAAAATCAAGTTTCAAGAACGGTAATTTACTATGTAATGTCATCATTTGCAAAAATTCCTGCATTGTGAATCACAACTATAACACAGTGAAAAAACCTCAAAACTAATAGAGATGCACCACAAAAACCTAAAGCAAGAGGTTCTTAAAACATGTGTCACTGAAACGTGTTCTATTGCGAGACATGCTTTACATGTACAACAAAGTACTGAGAACCTGAAACTCTGGATTCCCAGAATCGGGAAACAAGTAAGCCAACACTAAATTATGTCACCATATTTGTTGAATCTGTGCGTTAACATTCTAGTAATTCTTTTGATTTTGATGCTTATATTTGGATTCCAGCTGGTGCAGGAAGAGGTATGCCAGGAAGATTTGCTCTGCAAGGAATTGTTTTGGACATCCAGTACACAGTAACTGAAGCCAGCCATGAAGTGAGCAAATGGGACTCACTCCAACGGACAAATAAAGCCTTATAGAGTTAAACTTAATGCAGTTCTGGTTCCTGGCTTTAGTTATCTCAATGAAATACAAGTGCTACAGTTCTTGTAAGTTAAGAGTTGTTAAGAGTTACTCCCCAGATTCAGCTTTTTGAAGTGAAATCCACATGACCCTCCCATGACAAAGAGATTAACCTTACATTATCTTAAAGGAGTAGGTCTGGTTTTTTTTTCTTAAATTATCTGTTTGGTTTACCTCATTCCTTACAGGAATCATGACACTTTGCTCACAACAGTGTCCTAAAGATGACGTAGTATTTGTGATTATGAAGTTCTATGAAACTCTTATTAGTCGTACCATTGGAAAGAGCAGAAGTATCAATGAAGAAACCTGTTTCCAGAAAGAAGGCTGAAGGCTGTGAAGAACAGGTGGCTAAGACCACAAACTAAACAACCTGAATGAAGCAATTTTAATTCAGTGAAGACCTCGAAAAAGAACATAACAAGAGTAAGTGGGAAAAGACTATGTCACTATGTCAACTATGTCACTAAAAAATTGTATCAGATAGCATACACTAAAAGAAGTTGTACTTATATGTATAAACACAAGTTTTAGATGCAGTTTTGAAATCTTAACAATATTCTCCTATTGTAGCATGCAGTTCATTGTCTATATACACATGCATCAAGGTGATAAAACTCTGCATTTATTCTAAATATAATAATTTGTTACAATATCAGAATATACAATTAAAACCGTCACCATATCACTTCCTCAGTTTTAAGAAACCCCCATTACCACATCAGTTACCCAAACCGGCAGAGCCTAGGTTGTCAACACCAAATACAATTAGATATATGTAGTTTCCCAAATGAAAACATTTTACTACTACATTCACAATTCTTACCATGTAATGGACATCAAAGAGATAAAAAGTTAGGTAATCTACACTACATATGTACTAAAGGAAACAGTTTGGACTAATTAGCGACAGGTTTTAAATTTATCTAGAAGTTATGAGCTTGAAACAGGAATCACACGGTGAAACTCCATGCCCTGCATTAGCCCAGGATCTCCAAAGAGATGACCACAACAGTGTTTCCCTTGAATGTATTCGAGATTCATGAAAGGACAGTCAGACTCTGTTCTTTACATCAGCATTTATGGTGTAGTATCTCATGCACATTCCTATTCTATCATCTCTTCTGAAAAGAAGATTTGTGCTCCAAATCCTCAAGACACTGGGAATTTTGCCTGAAAGAAGAGTAAGAACTGTGGGATTTGTCCCAATGCTGCTAAACCTTGACTATAGGTCTGATCCTGTTCCTTCTGAAGTCGAGATGGGTTTTGCCACCAATTTAAGGGAAAGTAGAATAGTAACCTGCAACTTCTTGTATGAACAAGTCCTTCAAGTGAACAAAAAACCCCCAACCATGTATAATATTTTCAAGAACATCAGTACTTTAAAATAATTTCATTTTTAGTTTGCATCCAAAAGGATTTTGAATAAAGCATTTTAATACTCTATTTAGAAGAGAGTAGCTCACATTAACAAGTATGGGCATGTTGCATCTAAACTACTAGACACTTTACCACAGTATTTGATTGACTGGATATTTGAACTGAGTGTTCAAACAGACACTGAGAAGAAAAAAAACCAACAAAAAAACCCCATTCTCGCCTTATTGGCATGTTCTTACTGTGTCATAATAAAACCCTACATATTTGTCTTAGAGGAAACATCTGGAGAAAAAGCGTAACAGTTGGTAACTGTCTTCCCCTTTTTTGCTAAACTGTACATGCAGCTCAAAGTCCTGCATCTTAAATCACTGTGGAAGGCACCAACAGCCCACTAGCTTTTTCAGTTAAAGTTTTAATATCAAAAATAAAACAAACTTTCAGCTTGCTAAGAAGCAAGACTTCGTGCTAGTCACTCTGTAGTAAATGTTGTTCAACCAGTGATTTAATATTATCTCCAAAAACTGTCCTGGTAATAATGGGATTGTGAAGGTCTCTCATTTCATGTAGGGGGCTGAAGCTTACACAGGCTACCAGAAAGGTTTTAGAGTTGTCAGAACTAAGTTCAATCCAAGAGGAAGTCATAAAAACAAGAAAGTGGCGGAGAATGCATGCTAATCTTTCAATCAACAGTAATGACTTATAAATACAACAAGGAGAATTCAAACATTTATCCCTCTGTACCCTTGAGAACCCCTCACTCTGAACACCTCGGTGAACAGAGGTCCTTTATTTTCAGATATTTCAGAAGAAATTTTTGCTACTTGCTGTTTAGAATATGTGTTCCTTAAAATTCTATCTATTGGCCAGGCCAGATTACAAGGATCACTAAAAAATTATTTTTATGCTTATGAATTGGCTTGCACTGGAGCAAAAGGCCTCCCTAAATCTTCTTCTTCCTAAGAATACTGCTTATCTAGGCTACTGACTAGCTATTCTATTCTGGCTTCAGAACAATGGAGTAGATTTGCACTGGCCAGAATATATTCTAAATTGTACTTAAACATCTGTAAAGATTTTACTCCAAAGTACCCAAAATAACTTGCTTCAAAACGTCAAAGGATGACGTTTTCTGACATTTCTCTCAAGGGAATGGCTATAATTCAAGCAGTGCAATGACTATTGAATGAAAAATGAAAGACCATATTACAGTAAGAGGCACAAAGCCAGGTAAGACAAGAGCATCCTTTTTTAGAGAAGCTCTCACAGGGCATCAACCCTTCACAGAATACCCATGTACCAGCACAGACTGAAGACCAAGGGAACAGATCACACTTTGCTACACCCCATGGTGCCCTGGCACCTCACAGGTCTTTGCAGACCATATCAGGGCAGATGCCTTTCAAGCATCTGCCAGTCAACTAGGAGAAGAGCAGGGAATGATGGAGGGTTTTGCCATGGCCTCTGTCGCTCCTCACCTGTGCCAAGCAGCTGTGTCTTCATAAGGAGACAATTAAAGGGTCAGGTCATAAATGTAACAGGCATTTTCCTGTCTCCATCCAAGTGCAGCACATGAAAAATTGCAAATGAAATTTGCATGAAAAATTAGCACTAGAGGACTGGAATGTGTGGTCACAGGGTTGAACACCCTGTGCAAATAGGAAAAGGACTGAAAATTTCTCCTCTGAACTGCTTATTTCTGGAATGTTCCTGGATAGAAAGATAATGAAACCAGACACAGCCACGCAGCCTTATCTATCATGATGCACAATTAGTAGTTTCTTACATTAATTCCCTAATTAAAGTGCTTTCATCTACTGCCAGCAAAAAAGAGCTGAGGAAGAGGGCTTGGAAATAAAAAGGCAACCTCACAAACTAAGAGCCTTCTCTTTGAGAGAGACTGCTGGAGAAGCTGTAACATGCTTTGAAATATGGGTTTGCAGTGTAGCATTCAAAAGTTTCTTTGCCAAGCATAGTCCTCCATGTTTATCTGCCACCTACCAATCTTGCCCAGGCGGGATGAAGAGACCTTGGAAGAAATAGGTGATAGCACTGAAGTTTTCTCTTCTAACTGCAACAAATAAATTCCACTGTTGTATCTGTAAACAAGACACACAAACCTGGTGCAGCCACGCCTCCTGGGAGGTTGCCGTGGTAACTCTATTCCAGCAAAAAACAGCACGGAGGTGCACTCCCTCTCAGACTACAAGATCTCAGTTTGCCCTACTCTTCCTTCCTTCTCAACCAGTGAGCAGGAAGCTATGGCACAGGAGTGTTCAAACATGCTGCATCCAACAAATCTAACCCCACAGGGGAGAAAGACCAAGGTAGAGACCTCTTGAATTATACCAATCTAATGTGCTTGAGTGGAATAGTTTGGCTTTTGGCCACTACTTTTACATTTTTAAGTGGGCATGTGTTTTACAAGGAAGCATCAAAATGTTCAAGGAAAGCAGAGTTAACTTTTGTTTTCCAACACATAGACACTAAAAAAAAAAAAAAGGGGGCAAAAAACCTACAGAGAAAAATCAACCTTGGCTGTTTCACTGAAAAGATACAATAGCTGCTCAAGAACTTCTGGAAGCTGAATGGACCCAAAGTAACTGCCATTCCTGCAACAGGTCTCCCTTCTGCAAGAGCATCTTCCCATCCCAGACACCACCAAGTGATTTGCCAGCACAGATGGAAACTGGCATGTTCAGACGTACCAAAGGTAGATCTCATTTCTTGCCCTCAAAATCCACAATCTCCAGTGAAGAAATTATCTGAGAGATTGACCTTTGGGAAATGTTCTAACATAGCAAATGATGAGGAGCATACACAAACAGACCTAGTGGATTGTTTGAGCAAATTGTCTGACAGCTAACTGAATTGTTAAAGACCCTTTTCATCATTCATGTCATAGTTTACACAGTAGTTTTGAAGATAGTCTCAAAAGATATTTTTAAAGTGTAAAAACCATATGCAATTACATCTTTTCCTAGCTCAGGCAGTAGTGTGTTTTCGAAACTCTGCCTTGAGGATCTTATTACCTGAAAAGCCATCAGCTTAAATATCATTTTTTAATGCTGTTTTACATGCAAACTAATAAAGGGGGTCAACATGTGAAAATAAAAGAACAGTATTTGGGTGCTATTCTTCTGACTGCTGCATGCAGCATTTATAAAAGACTGAACAAAAAGCAGTCAAGTTAGTACAAAAGGTTACACCTGCTAACACTTTTATGAAAAGATTTCAGGCAATGTCCAAGGATGCAGGCATTTTTACAACAAAGTGGAAATAAAGAAAACAAACAAACCTCCCACAAAAAATCCACACAGCTCTTCTATTAACGAAACCACCCCAAAATAGAATTGCGTTTTAGACATATATTCTGCTGAAAGCATGAACAAAAGTTAGCAACTATTAACCAGTGCTACTACTTTTTTTTTAAGCCAAAAATACTCTGTAAGTTCTCCCAATTACTTAGACTCTCACCAAAGTATTCTCAGGAATTTATAATCCTTCTCCAGTTAAAATAAGCATGTCTTTAATATTGTGTAATTCCCTTTGTCATTCTTAGCTATGAAAATAAAGAAGTTCTTTGTATTCTGGCCTTCAGATTGATTTCATGGATGTTCATCATGGGGAGCAGCTTTGGAGTAAGACGCAGATGTGAAACAGTGCTCAGCCAGCTGCGGTTACAGGCCTGTGCTCTTTCACACAAGAAAATCTGGATACATGTATAGCATCACACAACTATTTAAGTGGGCATAGTTATTTGCTCAGAGTGCTGAATGATCCATTCTTGGCAAATGCTTAGTACCACGTATTGCTGAAAGTCACAAACTGATGTTATCATATGCAAGCCTAAGAACGAACTATTTGCTAACCACTGAGGGGTTTTTTTCAGACATTCCTGGATCACAGTGATAGGACCAGATTTGAGATGATTGCAATGAGAGGTACAGGCTAATTCCCCTTTTCCATGCTTCACATCTGCCCCAGGAGCTTTCATGTCAGCATGAGGTATTAGCAGACTAAATCAGTATTACAGAAGTCTAAAGAAAGGTAAGCAAAGTCACTCAGCAAAGCACCACTGTTGTAACTGGAGAATTATATTAAAATCGGTATGATACAAAACAGACAAATATTTGTTATAGCATTAAAATAGGAGTGTCTTATTCTTTCAGCTGCTTAACACAAAACATGTAACAGAAGGCACTATTTTTATTAGATTAATTGATACAGTTGGGGAAAAAAGATGCCTTTCAGCCATACAAGCCTTTTCAGGCTGAGGTCACCTTTGAGGATTATGACGGGGTTCTGTGTGCCCCAAGTGATACATTTTTCACAGGAATATCTATTGTTCAATTAAAGCATTATTTTCAAAAGCTCTCTCTCTCACTTCTATTTTTATCCTATGACGATTAAATCACAACACAATAGATGCTGGGTTTAAAGGTCCTTCCTCCCTCTTGCTTCCTTCCTCCTCTACCAGCAGGTGGGGCCACGCATCAACCATGAACTTGCCCAGGCCCACTATCCATGTGCAGTTTGTACCAGTACTTGCAAAGCCTATCCCTGCTCTTTCTGTGGCGCTTACAAAGGCTTTTTTAGTTACTATCAACACTGATATTATCACTGTGAAAAAAATGCTCTGTCTCACTTCAATGCAGCTTGCAAAAATCTTTGCAATCATCAGTGATAAAGCAGGTGGCAAGAACTCTGTTTTATAGATGCAGGCGCTTACCCGGCAGCTAGAAATTTCCCTAGAAATGTGACCACAATTAGCTGGCAAGGCTTTACGGCAGAAACTTGCCCCATTTCTCAGTGCAAGTCAAAATCAATTGACGTGAAAATTCATGACTGTGAGGCAGTTCTGACAGCTGCAGCAGAGCAAAGGCTTATGCTCAAACTGGTTTCGAAAAGAAAGAACTCAAGCGCTCTGGCTTGAATGGTAAATACATTTACCATTTGTATTTGTCACGAGATAGTGACTCATCACTTCATCCCATAATTTCCTTTTTCCATTTGCCTAAATCAGGCAAGAAGATGACTGTTTTCTTCCCAATGGAGGCTCCAGGTTTGCTGCATTCCACTCACTCTTATGTCCCCCAATATACAAATGTTAATAATTTTCACAAATGGATTGCTCCACTGGCTTTATAGCAAAATTAAAGAAACAAATACTACAACACCTTCAGTTAAACCATGCACAAACGGTTTTATGCCCTCTGTCAGTTTGGATCTCTGTCAGATATTGCGTAACTTGGTTGGTGAAAGGAAAGAGTTTCCAAATGTTCCATGTTGTTATCTCTGTCTAACTTGCTGATCTGTATCTGTTCTAGATGAGTGAAAGAAAGTTTAGGTTTCTTCTTTAAAACAAAAAACAAAACAAAACAAAAAATCTATTTTATAGCTTTATCACAAGAAGGAAGAGCTCCAGATTATTTTTAGGCTCAAAATCAGCTGAAATGGTACAAAGTGTCAACAGAAACAAGACGTTTAAGTTACACAGGAAGTTGCAGGAAGCTCCAAAACATCAAAACGGACAAGTTATTCATATAAAGTCCTGGTCTGCCCTTCTGCAATCTGATCTTCATTTCGAAGTGAGAATTTAGCATTCCAAGTTAAATCTGAAAGTATTTGAGTCCATCAATCAAAGCTTTATGCTCCAAAGTCTGCTTAGGATCAGCCTTCACAAACCAGGTAGAGAAACGAACCTATATGAATCAACTCTAAATGTACGCGGCCGTATCAGATGAGCTGAATCAATGTTCACAAAATGTATCTGGACTTCGTACAGCTTACGCACTTTTCATTAGCAAAGAGTTGAGCAAAACTGGGATTAGTGAAAGGAACCAGCCTGACGTAGCTTCAATTAACAAAAAAAAAAAAAAAGGCATTTCAAGAAAAACTAACCATGTAAAGTCTTTACTGCTTCACATAAACTTCAGATGTCTAACGGAGGGAATAAAGATGACCCTATACTGAGTCTACACTGTTGCAAGTAGCTCGATCCTCCCACCAGCAGCCAGGCATCCTTGCCCAGTGGGAAGAAAAATCTCACATGTTGGGCCAGTTAAGAGGAATTTTCAAATTCCTCACACCCGCAAGAGGAATTTGCCTTGCCATAGCTCTGATGACATGCATCAGGCCTGAGATCAAAAGGTGCTAGAGACTTCTTGGGGCTTTTGTTTCTCCTTTATTTTCATATACTTTCAGATGCAATTAGAAAAAAAAAATCCCCACAAAATCAGACCAGATCTAGTTCTTTACTGACAAAGATAAGGGGAAGACAGGCAAAATGCAACAGTCCTAAAATTTTGGTCAAGGAATGCCAATTCTTTTCTTAACCAATGGTCCTAGAAATTTAAATGAGTCATGAAGAAAATAAAAATATGGGGAAAGATTTGACTTCAGCGTTTTAAAGGAATTTGAGACCACCAGCAAGGGGGTTTTTTTTGTTTGCAGATCAGCTTTTAATATTTACGAAGCTCTCTATTTATAAGTAAGACTGACTGCATAAGACACGGGCCTGATGAGCAGCTCTGCCCATGTCACTGCCTCATTGACTGCAAAGTCCATTCAGATATCTATGATTCTTTGTGTATGAGTAACAAGCCATTGTAAATACTGGCAGCATTGTGCCTAAATATTGCAAATTAGATCTAATATGAAACAATCTGGACACTGATGAGCAAGTGACCAAGCTTAACAAAGCCAGAGGAAAAAAATATTCAGAGTGAATAATTAAGTATTAAAGAGTATTGAAAATATTAAAAAGTGTTTTCTTCAAAATATAGAGCTAGGTGTATGCTAAAATTAAAGAAAGTCCTATGATTATGCATATATATGTTCTTTGAAATCTTAAGTTTCTGATACTCTTATTCAACACATACACAACAGGAGCAAATACAGAATTGACTCTTTACAGAATTAAAAAGTATATAAATTACAAATAACTGAGGTATGTTTCAGAAGTCTTCAGTTACAGTTCCCCATTAATTTTAATCCACATCACTTTCAATTCATCAAGTAGTGAAAATGTAAACTTGACTGCCTTTGGTCAAGCAAGTTTCATACTACACATTAATTTATTTTAAATACACTCTAAGGGTGTAGAGAGAAGTATCATCCTGGGAAGAATCTTCTGGCCCACTGCCATTACACTGGCTGCTGGACAACATTAACTGTGCTATTCCCTGCCCCAAATAACATACACAAAAATAGTGGAGCCACTTGGAAGTTAAACATACATTGCTACATTGTTCTTTATCTGAACTGTATTTCTGCCCACACCTCTGGTTTTACCATAATTTTTGTAGCATTCTGCTACGTCAAAAACTTCACCTTCATTTTGTTTCTTATAATACTCTTTCAGTACAACATGTCCCAAATTTGTTTCTAAGATTCAAAGCACTCTCTGCCTTAGACTTCTTCAGTAAAAAGATCTGTAAAGAGACTACTTATCATTACTTTCCCCAATTTTTTTTAAGAAAGCATTTATTAGTTTAACAGTAATGAAACCTGAAGTTCAAATTTCAGTGTTTACCATAATTCTATTCAGGAGGGTCTAATCCCTGATTTTAGGGCATTATGGAGGTGTCTAGCCTCTTATATGAAGCTTAAAATCTTTAATTCAGCAGTTACGGGAACTGAACTTTTTTTTTTTTTAAATCAGAAAAGAAACAAGGTTGCATTGCAAGCTGATTCTTAAACATTTTGGAGCACAGCAGGATGATGTGTGCAGACTTTCAGATGAAGATTCCCAGGTAAATCAGAGCATTTTCTTATTTCCAATTCCCACAGTCCCATGGCATTAAAAATAAACACACTGCATGTAAATAGTACTCTGTCTAAAGGCAGTAAACATCACATAGGAGGTTACCTATAAGCAGAGCCTCCCAAATCTGCAGCAGAATTTCGCAAAGTAACTCCCAGCAGCTGAAACTCCCAAAAATATCTGTCACAAACATAGTCCTGAGGCAGGCTTGGAAACAGTAAGATTAACACCAGGACTTCCCAGCGCAGTGCTGTGGCCAGCTCACAGCGTGGAGCTGTGAACAGAAGCATCAAGCAAGCACGAGTACAGAAACCAAGGAAGTTACAAAGCACTACTTTTTAAACCAATAAACGTATCAAAGCCTGGGATGCTGGTTGCTTCACCACAGCATGCGCATATAAAGAGTGGGATTTTCTTTCCATTCTCTGCTGCTCAAAACGACCTGTTAGCATTGAGGTGTCTATCCAAGGAACCATGTTTATTCTGCAGTTACACAGGACAGCTATCTCTACAGGTGGGTTAAGAAAGCAGCACACATGAATATCCAACACAAGGAATAGTCAAAGAAATAACATTTTTTACTTACAAAAGCCAATACCCCATATTCAGACTATTCTAATGAAAGAGAAAACATGAGACTCTAATGATTAGCAATTGACAGTTCAAGGACTTAATAGATAAGGACAGTATAATCTAAAATGCCACTACACCTTCATCTATCCTCACCTTCATCCTAACAATGATTTACACCTAGGCACTGCAGATTGCAAGCAGTGGTTGTTACAGTGCTTAAGAACATTAATATATAAACCAGTATATTCACTGGTTTATATATTCAGATTCACTCTTTATGAAGTCCCCTCCAACCTAGAAATGCTTCTGCCAGCTTAACTTGGTCGCCACATACAATTTTCTATATTTCTGCTCATATCTTTGCTGGTTATCAGCATAGCTGAATATAAATTTATAATATGCACAGAGGGATGGAAGTTGATAAACTGATACCACAAATTTGAAAGTGATGCCAAACATTTCTATGTAGGCAGCATGATGATACTATTCATTACTACGGTGTCACTGCGAAGGTCGTGATCACATACTGAAACATTTTATTTCCTATAGCTGGAAACACTGAGAATTTATTAAGCATTAGAAGTTGAAGCAATACAAGCCACTCTAGATTTCTCAGATAGGCTGTAAAGTCTGTTCTAAGATGGACTTGGCTTATTGATAAGTAAAGCCCAACTACCTGAATGTCAGTTGCTAAAGGAGACAAAATCACTAGAAGGAAGGGTGTTTTTGTTTGTTTTGGCTTTTTACCCTAAAGTTTTTCCAATTACAAAAGAGAAGACTTTTTGTCTTCTCTTAAAAGAAGAATTCAGATCAAATTCTGAGTTCTGCCTAACATACTGTTGCAAATGTAGCTCAGAAAGCAACTTACGAAGATACCTTTGTTTAACCTTTTTTTATATAAGTGCTATTTTTTTCTACTGCATGCCATACCCCCAACAAATGTTAAATCTGAATTTCTCTTTATTATAATTTCGGTGTTCATTTTTAAATATGGGTTCTTCTCTTTAATGCCACAGGTAAACTCCAATGACAAGAATACATTTTTTGCGGCTAGCAAGAGATTTGTGATAAGAACATACTGTTTATTTATAATGCATACTATTGTAATCACCAAGAACTTTCACAATAGTGAATTTGATGAACCACTAAAGGAAATACTTCCATCAGTTTCTTAGAAACCTAAAATAAATGCTAAACACCTCATTTTCCATTTAAGTTTTTACAGTGGTGAATTATAAGCATACTTTTCAACCTGTGAGATGTACCTCACAGTAAGTCTTTGGTCTGTGCCTGAGACAAAGCACATGAAACTACAAAGCATGTGAGATAAATATTACAATGTAGAAACAACTCTTAATTGACTGCAATGAGCCATGCACTAAAAAAACTGACCAGCAGGTGTTATACACATCAAGGTACCATCAGACAAGTCTATGAAACAAAAATACCTGAAACCATGGGGGATACACACACCTTCTGAGTACTGACCTTGTTGCTCACTCTCTGCTTCAGCTTTTGCAGGACTTGGTGCTACTGGAAGAGGCCGAGGAGGACGAGGCTTTGGAGTGGGGGGAGATATTTTTTTTCTTCCAATGTACTCTACATAAGTTCCCGGGAAATCCCCCCTCTCCCCTGTGGTTTCATTAAAGCCATTCAACCAACCAATTTCCTCAGGCTTTGCTTCTTCCCCTTCACTGAATCCAAGTGCTAGTAAGGTACCTTTATTCACAGTTAATATATCTCCTAAGTGCAAGTCAATGTCTTCTTCTCGCTCTTTTTTGTAGTCATATAAAGCTCTGTATTGATATCCCTCAGCACTCATCTTGGCAAGCGATTTAACATTCAAAAGTGTTATTAAACAGTACCAAAATGCAATTGTCCAGTTATATTTTTATGTACAGAGAAATTCAAGATGTATTAAATGGGATAACGAAAATGTCTCAAGTAATAAAATCCACCAAAGAATGAAAAAATACCAAGGTCTGTCTTTTCACTGCTGATGTTTTTACTGATGTATTTATTCTGAGTCACTGTCTGTTGCAGAAGTAAGTGTTCCACTTCTTCTGTGTCTAGCAATATTCTTCCAACTAGTTCTCTTCCTGGGCTTGCCGGCACTTCTGTGTCTCCATACACAAGCTCAGCCGACTCTTGTAGCCAGTCACACTTTCTTCAGATGCATTTGCCACAGACTGCCCACGTACCTTAAATATTCTGCCACCAAACTCTGCACACATGCTTTTTCTGGAAAGACAAGAGAAAACTGATTAAATCATTTCACATTCTCTTGATGATTGTGAACTTGGGATTCTACTTATGACTTAAGCTTTCTGCAACCCTGGAAAAGACTGTGTCTCACAAAAGAGTCCTATGTAACAATAAAATAAAGCAACATCACAAAAAAATCTCCAGCTAATGTTTGCATTTTTATAAAATATGTATCTCAAACTACTTGAACGAAATTTACACCCCTGCAGTATGAGGCATGCTTTCTTCTCTGTGACTTACAGCTACTGAAAACACTCAGGGTGAGAGGGCTAAGCCCTGGAGCTATCCCTCTAGTGCAGTATCTAACCTGGCAGCAAGGCTTTATATATTACCTCCCCGAACACAGACAGCCGCAGCCCCTCTCCACAAAAGTCTGTCAAGACAGAGGAGGAGCTTACTGTAATTAGCACTGATCATTGGGGTATTCAGTCTCCTCCTGTTTATGACAAGGGGGAGGATGGGCAACAATTCCCATCTCAAAGCCTGTATTTCAAAAACCTTTTGGAGGAATGGGTCTTTTCATAATCTGTATAACAACCAAAGAGTCAAAAATGCTTTTACTTGATGAGTACCAATTTCCTCTTTTTTTTTTTTAAAGAGGGGCTTTACCACTCCCCCATCTTCCAGATGTTTTTAAATGTGTTTATGGTATAATACTAGAAAAACAATCAGCAACTGAAACAGGCACACCCAGACCACCTCAGCAGTCCTACCTTAGGAGTAAAGTATCAGGGTGTATGCTTCAATTACATTAAAGGCAAGAGAACACAGGCCTGAACTTTTGGCTCAAGGTTGCCCAGCCATAAAGTAAAAAGAAAAAATTATGACTAAACCCCAAATCTATTTATAAAACAGTTGCTTAAAGACATATAGAACAGTGGAAGTTTTCTAAAAATTATTTTAACTGTTACTCACTTTTATCTATTTAAAAAGACAAGCCAAATCATAATTTGAAATGCTATACTGGAAACCAGAAAGCGCTAAATACTCCAAGTTGCACTGAAACTCCTAAACTACATCTGAAAAAAAGACTCGAGGGAGCTGTGTAATACCAGCAGGTAAAATATTGACTGTGTACTATATACTCAGTGTACAGAAAGCTCTTTTTTTTTTTTTTTGTGAAACACCCCCTTTTTACATTGTAAAGAGACACCAGTAGACAGGGCTGGAACAGGAAACATCTGACAGTTCTTTTCCACACCATTTTTTCTAATGTCTCAGTCATCAAGTCCTTTGAAATACGACTAACTGACAAGCTAAAAAGTGTTTATAAGAATGCATATGGGCTTTCTGTGCCAGTGAATGAACCTGATCCCCAGTTTGTAGCTCCTCTTCAGTCCTTCAGGTCCCTGCAGCATGTTGCACAACATCTCTCGTGACAGAACACAGAAGAAAATCTTGTTAAGTTCTTGAAGAACTTCCTTATCATCCCTTGCAACCAGTTTTTGCTGTAGGAAAGAATTATCTGAGCCTGAATTAGACTTCCTATTTCAAAAAGCTTGCACACAAGTATTTATTTTAATAACTTGCAAATCTATCCACGTGTGTATTAGGCATCTAGCTTCCACCAAAATTTTAATTAGAAATTTCTGCAGCCACTTCTAAAAAACCAAACTATGCTGCTTACTTGATGCTACCAAACATCACAGACTTTGCAATTAACATGAATAGTTTCACTGATATTTCATTTAGCCTCTTCTACCAGAGAAAAGTATTCTGACAAGAACTGGGTAAAAAGTAAAAGTATCAATGTATCAACTAAATAGCAGAGAAGCCTTAACAAAAGCATGGATTTCTCCCATTTCATGTAGCAGGAGAACAAATGCATTTACACACCTTAGATCTAAATGTTGGGACTAATACAAATGTTTCCAATCAAAACCACCTATGCACACAGCAAAACCTGCTAAAAAATAACCACTTTGACTACTTTAAATACTCTGAAATATTTATTTTCTTTTTAAGAAAGGTTCAACAAGTGCTCTGCTACAACTACTTATTTAACTCCTACTGCCTATGGGCATTTTGGTAGTCAACAAAGTCTTCTAAACACTGAACAATTTAACCGACTTGACCTACTCGTCTGATCGTTTATTATCAAGTGTATCATAGCAACTTTATGGCCATATATTTAAAATGAGTCTCTTACGCATCATCTGAAAATACAGATATGGAAACGCTGGAGTAACATAAAAACTGCTCATGACAGTTTTAAAGCATATTTAAAAAACTCAAAACATGCATCAGATTAGGAAAACTCAGTGTAGTTACGGTAGCAAAGTTTCCCTAGATCCAGTTTCCCCGGGGCTCAGAGCTGCAGTACCTGTTCATCCTCACTTATCAGCACTGCCCTCGGTACACAGTCCCCAGCATCCGACCTCCTGACTGATCTGTGGTTCATGTACCCGGAGACACTCCTGTGGGTGAGCCATTCTGAACTTCTTGGATTTATGCCTTTTTCTATTGTTACTATGTGTCAGGTTTAGGGATGAACTAAGACTCAAGAGTTCAAGAACCTTGCAGGCAGACCTAACACAGGGACAAGTTTTCCACACCCACTCAGTAACATTGTGGTATATCCAAGAAGCCCTCCTAGACTGCTCTGCTGAGATTCTGAATAAACAAATTCCCTTTAGTCCAAGTGAAGTTACACGGCCTCTACACTCAGGCATTTTGACTTAAACTGACTTAAGCTGACTGGTCCTAAAATAAATAGCTTGGAGACCATCTTAAATAGAAGGAAAAAACCAAACCAAACACTTCAGGGAAGAAACATTGTTATATTGGAGATGATGTATTACTGGATTTCCATTTGGCTGGTCAAATGGAAAAGGAGGAAGTATTGTAAGAGAATCGATGTTAATTTGTTTTTTATTTACTAAGAGCTACTGAAAGATTCCCGAGTTCCTGAGCTCAGGCAGAATTCCAGTCTCTCGGCAGTATGGTTTACGTTGGGCATTTCAATAGTTATAAAATTTAAAATCCAACAGAAAACCCCAAGACATTCCTGCCAATTTAAGTGGAAAGGGGGACATGAAAGCCTCCCCTTCACCCTCCCCTTCTTCCCCTGTTAAAAAATTATGTCTGGCTCCCACTTCACTGGTACCCAAGTGTTTCCTCCCACACAAGGTATCATTCCTTTGGTGACGGAGAATACAAACTTCTGCACTGCATACGCACATTAATACCAGAACAACCAGAGGGGTGTGCGTGTGTTATTGGTACAGCATCTCTAACACAAGATGCAAAGATCTTCTTTATATTAACAAATTCAATAATCATATCTCCTTGTACTGCTTTCTCTCTAATCCTAATTCCAAATATCCCTAGAGAAACAGTACCTAACGCAAGCATCCCTTCCACTGCAGTATGTGCTTGGTAGACAGAAGAACTGACTAACATACTTAGGGAGACACTGAAATAATGAGAATTGAGGGTAAGCGGGGAAATTTGCTTGGAGACCGACTCTTCTCCCCACTAGGTGTCTACACACCTGTGACTCAAACAGCAGCTTTCTCTGAAGTACTACGCTACCGCTCTCCCAAGTGGATACAACCGAGTTAAGTACCACAACAGAATATTATTTTCTGCAAGAAAGTGAGGTCCGTGATGTATCATGAAGTAATACCTTTATACCACTTTCAGCCTGAAATAATTATTTCGAACCTGTGGAGATTCTACCACCGAACGAGTTCAAATACGTACACACGGAATATGTACTGTGGACACTGTAAAGTACACCCCATTCTGAAACATCTCAAAGACCTGATAAAGGCTGCAAACTATGGTAGAGGGCAGCTGAGCATCAAGACCACTTCAGCGGAATCACTAAATTAATAACGGTAATTAAAAAACTTACGAAAGCAGTACAGTGTGAACTTCCGTCCCGTTTAAGAGGCCGGCACGTTAAGCACTCCGAAGCCCTGCACCGACACGCGGTCCCCGCCGTAGAGCAGCCGCTCTCCAGGGGCCGGTGCTCGGGGGGGTGCAGCCCCTCCACCGCCGGGGCAAGGCTGCGCCGAGCCGGCGCTTCCCGGCGGTGCGTGGACAGTGCCGGAACGGCGGGCACGCGCGGCCAGGACGCCGCGTCGCCCGCTCCCGCCCCAGCGAACCCTACGGACACCCCTTCCGCCGCCCCGGGGGCGTTATCCCGGCGGGGGCACCAGCCCGGCTTCCCACGCCGCCCGCGGCCGGGGCTCCCGGGCGGCCCCGCGGTGGCCGCGGCGCGCCGTCCGCCCTGCCCGCCCAGGAAGCGCAGGGCCGGGTCGCCCCCGGACGCGGGAAGAGAGGCTGCACCGTCCCCAGGGCTCGGCCTCGGCCGCAGGGGGCGGCTCGCCCGGGCCTGCCGCGCCGGAGGGGTCGGCGGCGCCACAGCCCGCCCCGCACAGGGGAAGAAGTTGCACGGGGCGGCGCCGCCGCTCGGACTATCACCCCACAGGGGCGGCCGCTCGGACTGTCACCCCACAGGGGCGGCCGGTGCCCCGGTCCCGGGCGGCCGCGTGGCCCCGCACCGCCCCATCCCGCCCCGCTCCCCTGCCCCGGCAGCCGCCCGAGGGGCAGCGCCAGCTGCAGCGGATGCAGCGGGACTCGCTTTACCTCAGCGGCAGCAGCGGCGGCGGCGGCAGCAGCAGAGCCGCCACCGCCTCTCTCCCGCCGCTGGGCAGCAGCTGCCGCCGCGACGCTCCGCTCTCCGCCGTGCGCCCGTCCCGTCGCACTCCCGGACCCGCTGCCGCGGCCGCGCTCGCCGCCTCAGTGCCTCGGCGATGCCGTGCCCGCCGCCGGCTCTGCCCCCGCCCCGCCCCCGGCGCCTCCGCCAACCCGCTGTGGCACCGCCCCGCCCGCCCGCTGACTGACGGCGGCACCGCCCGCCTCCCACCCCCCGCGGGCTCCGCACGGCGGGGTCTGGGGGCCGGCCGCCGCTGGGCTCCCCGCAGCTCCCCCCCGTGGCCGGGGGGCTTTGGGTCGCCGTCGTCGGGCGCGGCGCTCGGCGGTGCCTGCGAGCCTCGGGCGCCTCCTCGGCCTGGGGAGGCCAGTCCAGGCCGGGGAGCGGCAGCGAGACGAGCACGTGCTTCTGCCTAGTTCCTCGTTGGGGATTTTTCTCTTCTTTTTTCCTTCCCGGCCCCCCCATATTGATGTAATGTGTCACGTTGGTGAAGTGTGTCCAGAACAAAACCAGCCAGCGTGGGCCTTGGGTGCCCGGCTGTGTGCGGAGCAGGGCCGAGCAGTTCAGCCAGCTGTCCTCCTCCGACGGCCTGCCTGGGCTCCCACTGCGGCACTGCTCGCCCAGGGCCGCCTGCCAGCGGCGGGCAATATCCACGGTCCTCTCCGTGGCCCTGCCACCCCAGTGCTGTCCACCGGGAGCCGCGGGCCAGATGACCCCCAGCACCCGCCTGGGAGGAGGTGGCTGCTGTCTGCAGGAACAGAGACTGCCAGCTGATACCACTGATTCCCAGTGCCCAAGTTCGAAAGGCTCCGTGCAGCATAGAATAAAATTGCATATTCCCTGCCAGAAGGAGCACACCAGCTCCAGTGGATCTAACACGAGGGTGTGGCGCAACACCACGAGGTTGCAGCAAGACAGTCATGCTGCAGATGTATCTACCGCGTTCGGACAGATCTCTGTTTATCTTTAGATACTAAATATGTGTACAAGTGTTATCACGACTGTTGCTGTGAAAGAAGACAAAGTGGTCTAAGCAAAGACATGACACATCCAGGGTGGTAGGGAAGGAATGCAAGGGCAGCTGCACAAGAAGCAAGGTAAAGGTTCCCGGAGGCCTATGGTGTGAACACACAAGTACAGGAGCTGACCTGTTTAAAAGCAGAGAAAAGAGAGATAGCACAGAACATCCAAAGTGTTTGCTGCAGACAGAGTGCAAGGATCAGGCCTTGAAATACCTTGTGGGAAACGGTACGTCTGGTAAAGTGAGACAGTCTGAACTTTCGTGTTCTAAAGAAGAGTTTGTATTGACTGGGCAGGAGGGAAGAGTTGTCTTGTTTTAATTTGGCAACTGAACATTCTGAAACAGTGGATTAGCTTATGGTCTGATCATGAACAACAGGAAAAAAAAGTGGACTAGTTTTACTACAGCAAGATTCTGTCAAGTACAATAGATCAGATTTTGGAATCCTTAGACTTTTGGAGGTATTTCTATGGAAAAATGTTCCAAAACAAGAATTTTGATTGTATTGAGTGTGGGTGAAATGTGGGAATCAATTATTAGTTACAATTCCTTTAAAAGATGCTCTTCACTGGCCTCCTATGTTTTTGCAGAGGATTTTGCTTGTTTCCCCATTGCGTTCCTAATTTTGCAAGCTTCCAAGTGTCACTAGAAGGATGTTTTCTGACACCCATAAATAATTTCTGCATTGATTCATTAATATCCAATTTGCTTCAAGACTGCAGATAGGAGAAGATGACAGCTCCTAAGGCCTAGGGGATGACAGCATGGATCTGACCCCACAGGTGTGTGATGTGACAGAGCACTGCGAGGCTGCATCCATGAAGTTCCAGGACCCAGACCCTGGAAGATGGTAAAAATGCCTGCAGTAGTTTATCTGGCAATCTAAAGACACAGAATGACTTAAAATTAACACTCCTTTTGGAATGGAGACTGCTGTTTGTACACAAGCAAAGACATTGCTATAATTTAAATAGTGAACAGTAAAATTTTTGAGGCAAATGGCAGCTTGTCTCATACATTTTTTTTTTTTTTGTGGGATTGAAAATGCAGGCAGAAGCAGAATTAAGAAAGAATGTTCCATTCCTTCTGTCCAGACTGCTGTCTCTGGCATTTGCTATTGCTGAAGGCAAAAACAGCATGGATTTTGGAGGGGATTAGACAGACTGGCTGGTTGGAATGCCAGTCCTGGGCACTGGTCTAACAAGGGGTATTTAGGGGAACTAAAAACCTCTGAAGTAGTATTTCCCAGCTGGTGAGACTAGACTTGTCCCACAGGTGAAATGCAGGGCTAGAGTCGATGTTTGTGCTCCCTCCCTGCTGGCATGGTATCAGTCACTGGAGGGAAAAGTCTCCACAGCAAGTTCCAAGTCTACCCTCTTGCTTCCCCTCTGCAGTAGCTGGGCATCTGGGTCTGTTTTCTTTACCTGTGTACTTCCCTGAACCTGACTTTTGATTTCACCTTGAGCATCGCATCTGCTGCTTTCTCTGTCAGTAAAGGAAAGAAAGGGACCCAAAAGAGGGAAAGTTGGCAATAGCAGCAGATAACTTTGATGCATGCCTTGCTGTCTTTGCTGTCGTGCTTGTTGTGTCTTCAATCTCAAGATCACTTCAGCTCCTTCACACCCCTTTCCCCACAGACCCCAGCAGCATCCCAGTGTCTCTAAGCATAATTTCCTACATCTAGTCTTGGTAGGTGAAAGTTTTACAATAAGGTTTGCTCTAGGAATTTTGCAAAGCAGTACCCTAGTGTAAACCTTGGCAAAAAGGAGAATGCACAAATTGAAAACCATATTCCTTCTTCTATCAAGTACTTTTCAGAGGGTCTTTAGGACTGCATAAAGCTTTTGCATATAAAGTTTACAGTGGGCTTTAATGCACGTAGGCGTGTTTTATTAGGTCTAGGTTTGTTGAGAAGGATATCCTTGACCAATTGAAAGGTTAAGTTATTGAGGCAGCATGTAAACAGGAGTGATTTTCAAGGCAATAGTCAGTGGAAAGCAGAAGACAGAAGGGTAAAATATGGGTAAGAGGGCAGGATTATCAAGGTACGAGCCATACACACATGTTTTTGCTAGGACAACTGTAGTCTCCATCTGTCAGGAGACCTTTTGAGCATTTCTGCCAGAAGCTGCTTAGGGCAATGCAATAAAAAAGTGACCAGGTTTTTTGTTCTGTACTAGTAGGAGTTGGATGATTTGAGCCTCTGCATCTTGTGTCTGGGTAAGCTTTCTGTGGTAAAGGTCATGCAGCACTGGAGAGGATCTACCCTGGAGGTTCCCTTTCCTCTAGGAAAAAAAGTTCAGCTTGATCTTAGAAAGGAAATTTTAAAGTATGGAAACTGAGAGGAAAAAATGCACTCATCAGAGGATTTGTGGGGAAAACAGTTTCCAGAGTACAGGATCTCTTTGACTTCAACTGACAAACTCCATTTTTCTTCTTTACTGGCATATTTTAAGCAGGAAGATTTCCTTCTGTTTCTTATTGGATCTCAAGGCAAATCCATTTGTGAAGTAAGATACCTAGATTAATAGACAGTGTTAAGTTCACAGTTGAACTCAATGATCTGAAACATCTTTTCCAATCTAAGTGATTCTATGATCTTATCAGTGCTGAAATTGATCTCCTGGGGCAGCCTAGACAAAGGTGGAAGAGACTGTGCAGAGGAGTTTTATTGGAATATACCTTAGGTGTGACGAATGCTAATGGCATATGTCACTTACTAAGTTCGGAAGAGAGTCCTGTGATTTGTGACATAATATCACACCATCCTCAGCAGTGGGGTTTTCAGCCAGCTGTTTTGAGGGGAGAAATTAAAAGGCAATCAATATATACATCCTTTTTCGCTCCCAAAGATGTTAATGATTTCATGCAGTGTAGTTCTACTGTTCTACTAGCACACATTGCTAAATGACTCATGTAAAATTCCCAAAGGAATGGGGAGTCAGGAAAACAACAGGAAAAACTATCCATAGTTATTGTAGACATGAATTAAATGCAAAATAAATACAATGGATCACAAGAAGGACAAGCATCGAAGACTGTGAATGGTGATGTTTTCCTGTCATAGCCAGGACAAAGAAAACACTGCTGTTCAGAAATGTAGCTTTAAGTGTGTTTCAGAAGTCAAAACAATAGCATGAAAAGCAAGTTCCTTCACTGCTTTAAAGCATTCTAGCATGTAAAGGAAAAGAATGAGCTAAAAATAACGCAGAGAAATTCAGGAAAGAAAGAAGCAAAACTTGCTATCTGATTAAGAATCAGAGAAGTAAGCCTGACAACTTTCGTTTTAAAACTGGAAGGAAGCTGATTAGCAGCATGCCAGTCATGCTGGGCATGACAACGTGATTTGATTTGAATTTATTTCAGTTCTCTGGGAAGGATAGAATAGTTTCTATCTGGCCAAAACTCTGACATCAGCAATAAATGTTGATATCTCAGCTAATCAGACAAATCTACCTTCACAGATATTTCCAGTTTATGTTCACGTCACGGTTGACATTTAAGGCTGTTTTCCATTCTTCAAGATACAAGGCACCTGAGGAAGTGGTGGAGGAATCGCCGTCATTGGATGTTTTTAGGAAGGTAGTCAAACATCAGCCTGGCAGAGACACTGGTTGTCCTGACTCAGTCAAAGAGATAATAGATGGCCACTGGTGGTCTTCTGTGGTTCCATAAGTGGACATATATACAAGTTATCTGAAGAAGGCACAAACCCTGAGAAGTTTTACTTTCTCTTAGATAAATTTTTCCATGAGCATCAAAGTGGCCCAAGAATCACTCCCCCACTCCCACCTGATATCTGAAAGCCAGATGACTGCACTTGTGAAAACATAGGACCTTGCTTCTGCAATATGATCTGTTAGCAAGGAGTTTCTTCAGTCTTCTTTGGATCACATTTTTAGAACACAAAAGTAGTGGAAAATAAGATTTTTATGCGCTAATCATGGCTGGAAGATTCTTTGTGTTCATGAAAAGCCTTCAAAATATTTTGCTTAAAAAAACCCCAAACTACAGTTAGTTATCTGGAAGTTGATTTTTTATTTAATTTTTTTCTTTAGGCTCGTAATTTTGACTAAATGTATGAAAATTTACATTTTGTCAACAAACCTTTTAAAATCCGTAAGAATTAAGAAATATAAATATACAATGTTTTTCCATGTCTGAAGCACAGCATAATTGATAAAATAATGTTATAAATATAATATCTGCAAATGCAACATCTGTGTTTATCTTTCAACCATATAAAATTACATAAACAAGGATTCTGCTTTTTATGAAATCTATGAGTAATTCCTCCTCTGCTCTTCCAGTGCTTGTATGCTAAATGATAGAAAAGCCAGGTTTGACAGCCGTGGAAAACTCATGTCTTCTTTGTAGACAAGTGGTGCAGAGTGAACAGAAATTTTGGAAGTTTTCTTTGATGCTGTATCATTTGTGCACTGACATCAATACTGACATCTCAGCTCTGTCTGAATAAGACTACTAGGAGTAATAAGACCTTCATGTGTAATAATATATAAATATCCAAAGCCATTTGTAGATGTGTTTTCTGTTGAGACTGTTTTCCTAAAGAAGCCATTTGTAGTTTTTGGTATTGACACTGATCAGAGGGAGATTTTCATGCTGCAGGAATGAACTCATTCTGACAAGTAGATGAAGTTTAGTTTAGGTTGAGACCATTTAGTCATTTTGTATCAGTTTTTATAGCATAAGAGTTGCCTAGTTTCTTCCACTAACATCAAGGGGGAAGATGTCACATCTTGTTACCAGTTGTCTGAGATATCCTGGACCCTTAAATCAATTATTCATAGGAGTCACTCATCACAGTATGTCTCAATACGGATATTTGATAGGTGGTATACTCCCTTCTCTTGCAAAGTGGAAAAGATGCAAGACCAAGCGTCAGAAAGCTTGCCAATTTAGATGTGTTTTTGTAGAGCCTGTGAAACTCACTGCAATATGGGCATGAATAATCCAAATTCTGCCAGGCAGGAACATGTGCTGTTGCTCCTACGTAAAATGCATCTAAAGTGGCATCTCTAGCAATTACAGTGCTAGGAAGCAAATACGAAATTAGGGCTCATCCTGTGAAGCTAGTAGGAGTTCAGGGCCAGAAGAAAAGTGTATTTAGTGTCCTCTTGCTGTCTGGACTAAGAAAGTAGTTGTGGGTTTTTTGTTGTTGTTGTTGTTTGGGTTTTTTTTAATTGCAGGCAATAAATGAATTAATCCTTGGTGTTTAAACTGACGGGCCAGAGCTATCATTTTTATAAATTTTGAGCGAAATTTGCTATGTGATTAATTAGGTGTGTTAATGCATTCTACTGCTAACTAAGGGTGCAGCCCCAAAATGCCAACGTTTTTATTGCAAGTATTATCACATGACATGACAGCCGTCATTCTAGCAATTCTAGCATTCTAGCTCAAAATGATAATACACGTGCTGTGAGCAGCACCTTAGAAATTCAGGTTTCCTTAAATCTCAGTTAGCTGAGAAGGCTGTGAACATTTCTTTTCCATAGGAAAATACATGGCAGCAAATTGCCTTTGTTGTTCCTACCTACTCCTCTCCCTAAGGAAGAGCAAATAGAAGACTTTTAAGTCCCACCTTTCAGCTGTAGGACAGGATGATTCATCATAGGTCTCCTCAGTACACATGCATACCAATACATATGCACATATAATTGATCATTATTTGTGTCTGTCATCTGAGTAGGAGGTTTGTGTCATTTTATGGCGGCAACATAGTTGCTGTACTAAAAAAAGATATGTTTTATTGTGAAAATGTTACAAACCTATTAAATTAATGTCAGTGTAAAATAAGCAATTATATGAGCAATTAGTGTTTGGAACCTTTTTCTGTTTACATGGTCTAAGTTTGATGCTATCTGCACTTGGAGCAAATTACAAAGACTGGACTAAATGGCCCTCAGTGGTGATTTCCAACCTAAATTATTTTGTGAGTCAGTGATTCTATGAAATTTTAATTTCTTTCGTTTTGACTTGGAAGGTAGTATAATGAATATATTATATGTAACATTTGTAGAAGAATATTTATTTAGTATGTACTACTAGGATGTACTACTCCTGTTTAATGAGATAAAAATAGAATTTGACAAATGCATGTGAGATAATATATTTCAGTATAAATTGAATGGGTGTTTAAAAATTACTTTCTTTGAAAACAAAATAGGGAAAAGAATAATTTTTTTTGAAGGGCTCATTTCAAGACAATTGCATTGGGAATTTGCTAAACTGAAAAACCCAGCCAGAGAAGCCCTCAGTTACTACCAGAAAAAGAAAATGCTATCCTTGGTGTTCAGTTGTCATTGTCATACTATCAGCAAGCCTCAGAATAACAGAATTATTTAATGTTTTTACTTGCAGTGAAAGTGGTGAAACCTCCTCCTGTTTTGACTTTATCTGTTAAGCCACAAAGAAAAGGGGTTGGGGGGGGAGGGAAGGGAGAGGGAGAGAAAACCACAGTTTTAAAGTAAGATTTTGGGGTGTAAGAAAAAGCATGGAAATTCAAATATAAGAATGGTAGTGTCTACGCATTGCCCACCAATTTGTACATTATTGTCGTGTGTTTCGTATGAGAACAAGTATTTCACTTCTCTATGACTTTGGAAACAGAATGCATTTTGGAAAAGGAGCGTCTCTCAATAACCTTTACAAGACAGGAAAACGAACCTTGAATAGAGCCATGTAGTCTCCAGCAGTATTTGTTACTGGTGTAGGGGGTGGGTTTGTTTGATTGTTTGGTTGGTTTTGAACAGGCATAGGTTTAGATGGCAAACAAAAAATCAGTGTCTGGTGCAGAGATACCATAACTCCCCTCAGATCAGGATGAAAGTGAGTTATGTTGTCTCTCTCACCGTCCTTGTTTGAGTGTGCCAGCTGCCTGAAGCAGAAACTATGTTACAAATTGCAATTTATTCATGCAGCTTTCTACTGAAAAGAACTCCCTAGATATGATGCAACTGTGGCTTATGGTAGCGTCATCAGCCTCTTAAGACACAGGACTGCTCTCTGGCCTTTTTCTTTAAGCATAGCTTTCTGAAATAAAGCAATTTGGGGAATTTGTAGTTCATCAGCAATGTCATATCATAAATCAGCTCTCAGAGGAATCTTGTGATAGCCTTGAAGATGTAAGAACTAGCAGAACTCGGTACAGAAGTGGATTGAGACAGTATCCAACATAAAATGTGACACAGAAAAAAAAGCAACCCGACTTTCGTGAGTCCTTATAGAGAGGAAGTCTAAAAAGAAGCAGAAAATGCTGATGGCTTGAGTTTAGGAAAAATGATGCAAAATGTATAGGCTGTGGGAGTAGAGCGATATGGTGAGGTGCATTGTAGGAAACATCATGGTTAAATGCAGGACACAAGAACTGCTGCTACAGCAAAACATTTTCTTGGAAGCTGATGAGAGGAAGTGCTATTAAAACACTGTAACATGTTCTGAAACTGTGGCTATTCTTGTATGTGACTGAACTGAATTACTGACAAGGGCCTGGACTGTGGGAAGCAAATCTCCTATCCCAGATCAAGCTGCAGCACCCGAGGACTACAATCTGGTTTTTTTTCTGGAAAGCCAGAAATTAGAAAATGGTGGTACAAGGAGGGCCTGCAAGTTTGCCTTCCCACAGTGCTCATTCAGCACAGAGGGCTTAATATATTCACAACTAAAGTGTCACACAGAGAAACTCCAAGCAGGATGAGCCTGTGGTGTGCCTTGCTCGAATTATATGCCTTAGTGTAGCCACAACTGTCTCTCAAAATGGAAAGAAAATGGGAGAAGCTGGAGAGCAAAACTGTGGCTAATATAGGTCACATAAAAATTGAGTTAAAGAGGCAAGTGTGGTACATTCACCTGTGAAAAAAGTTGTAAGCAGTTGTCCTGGAATAGCATTTCTTCTTTCAGTAGAGAGAGACAGAGGGAGGTCTGAGTGAACAGTGTGTGTAGTGTTTCATGTGCTGCCCCACAGTGTTACACTCAGGAGAGCTGGGGGGAATGCAGGGTCTGTTGAATTCACCATGAAATATCTCAGTTTTAAATTTCTCCTATGTATTTTTTCTGTTTGTGTGTGCGTGTGTGTGTGTTTGCTGTGGGCTAACAAAATATTGCAGAGAATGCTTATAGAAGCATTTCAGCTATAGAGCTGAAAAAACCTTATTCAAAAGAAAAGTCAAGGAGCTTATAGTCTACGGATAGTCTTTGCTGCGAGCTGGGAGTCCTCCTTTATTTCAAGCTGGACAGTATCATGTATCCTGAATTTTTAAAAGAGCATTTCAATGCTCTGTGATCATACAATGCAACCTTAATTTGCTTCCACTACTGGTAGTGGGAACAGGGACGGGCTGAATAGATGCCTCAGCTGTGTATCAGAGTCCGATACAGTAAAGTAAAAGCTAAAATGGGAATTAAGTAATTCCACTAAGCCTGGTGAGCTTGTTTTCTGCACAGTGCTAATTTCATATTATATCATATTGCCACTCCATGGAATCTTAGTGAGCCTTGGCAGGAAGGTGAGGCAATTTTTGGAGGTAATCTGGAACAGACTTCTCTTCCAATAGGAGTATCCATTCTGAAGCATCAGTATTTCTTGAAAAGTTCACCCTTTTTCCATGAAGACAGCAAGATATTCAGTGTGTTGCCCTGGCTGTCTGTCACAAGACACCTCTTTAAGACAGCTTATGGTGATGATGAGGCCAGTGTGCTTATAAAAGAAGAAAAAACTTTTCTTCTGTCACAATTTCCGAGCAAGAAGAAAGATATATCTTTAGTATCTTTGCTGCAGGGGTGTCTTTACAGAAATATACATGATCCATAGCTCTCAATTTTTGTTGGCTTATATCCTGTGGTTAGATGTATGAGTGGGATCCAAGCCCCAGCTGTGCTTATCTTTGAACACACAGTGCAAAAAGAGGCCCACTCTGGAGAACTCTATGGTGAGAGGCAGGTAAAGGGCTTAGGTCAGCCAGTGCCTCCCTCTGGGCTCAGTACTGTTGCAGTGCTGCTTCTCTTGGTGGCTTCATTCTCCATGAAAAACGCTGTTGAGTTGCATACCTTTACCTTGATTCAGTGTTGCTCTGTGGCAGGGCAGGGAAGCTTGGTATCCCTCAGGTCTGTTGCTAGGAGTGGACAGTCAGGCTTAGGATCAAGCTGGGGACTTCCAGAAGGAAAAGGCTGAGTCTCTGTGCTTTCCCTGCAGTTAGTTTCCAGGTAGTGGCAGTTATTTCTGTTCCATAATGCATCAAGAAATACGCAGATCCAATGGAGAAGAGCAGTGAAATGCTGAGAGGCCTGCTAGGATTCTGCGGAGCCTGGTCTTTGGCTGGTGAGTTCACACTTTGCTTATCAACTTTATTCTGCATGTGGTCTATAGCAGTAGAGTAAGTGTGCAAATTCCTTCTTCCCATATGTGCTCACACAACTCAGGCTTCAGTTAGCAGGTCTACAGCTTTACCAATTCAACAGTCCTGATGTCTCACCAGCCTTTATTTGTGACTGCTGAAAAGCTGTCGGCATAACTCTCCCAGCATTTTCGTGAGACTTCTTTCTTTCTCTCTTTTCCCAGGTAAAACTCCTAGGTTTACAATCCTAGGAGTTTTTGTAAATTAATTAAGCTTCGTGCATCTGCACTTTGCTATCATTTTTGTTTAGATAAATATTTTGGAATAGGTGTTGTTAGAATTGACTGATGAACTTGGGGTCCAATAGGACCCCAAGGGTCCAATAGACTCTTGACATTTCTATAAACTTCAAGCAAGCTAAGGGATATAAGCCACTCTGTAAAATAATAATAAATTCCGCATCGCTTTGTTCTCCCTGGACTCTGCGTCGTATTTCTTGGAACACTTGCGACACTTATTTTTTCCATAATCTGAGCAGAAGGCTTAAAGTTCTGTGCTTGCAGTCAGTTGTGTCCAACTCACCTGGCCACAGCTTATGTGCTACAGCCTTCTCATCTGCAGAAGATATGAACAAGATCCTGGTGGGGTACTGTGATGGACCACTTACTCAGTCCAGCAGGAGCTTGTTTAATGTATAAGAAAGAAAAAAGAACATTCTGTGACTTTAATGTTTCAATACAATTTTTAATTCATAGAACTAAAGCTTTAAGAGGCAGCTGCAGCCCTCTGTCATGCCAGAAAATTGCTGTCTGATTCTTTATTTATGTATGTTCAGTACCTTGCATGATAGTGCTGGATGGAATACATTCCCCTGAACATTCCTCATAATTTCAGGACCTACTTTACCTGTGTGAAAAGTTATTTTAGTCCTTAGAAAACCACTGCCAAATCTTGTCCCACAAAGGAACCAAACCACATAGTCTGATGCCCTTGTGTTGCATCCCGTTGAAGCCTACTTGTTGATCCTCACCTGAGATGAACCACCCTGTATTTATTTAAGCCATTAGTTTATTTATGTATCTGAGTTTATTGATAGCAAAACAGTGCAGACAGGTCTTTTTAAAGGATTCTCTTTCTGGAATGTTATGACCTAAAGTGTTAAATATTCTTGGCATAATTATTCACCCAGTCAGTAGGCAAGATTTCATAGGATTTTATCATTAGATTGCCACACAGGTTTATTAAATAATCACAAACACATGTAAACATATTCCTGTATCTACAAATAAAAGTGCTCTCATCTATAGCATGTCAGAAAACACAGACTTAGTTATAACCAATGCATAACACAGAAATACTATCCTAAACACTTTCATCCATTTTTATACTCCTATGAAGGAAAATGAAGTCTTCAGCAAATCTTTTTTTGTATTAAGTGTTATTCCTATGAAGAATTATTCCCCAAATCTCCTTGCTAAGTGCTAATATTGTTCCTGGTAGAATCCACTTTATATACTTGAGTTCTAAAATTTACAGTGTGTTTTCTCTTTTGTTTATAAGCCATGCTCAAATAAGCAATTAACTAAAATAGTGGCTCTTGTAAATTGAGTGTAAGAATAGTTAATAATTTATATTTTTCTGATTCCAGTGTCCAAGAATATGAAAATGAATGACTAATTTGTTGTTGATAGGAATTTTAATATTTTATGAGAACATCTTGGCTGTTCGTATGCTTATCTCTGAGAGACAGTTGGATTTCTTCAGTGGACAGTGTATGAATATTATTAAGGCAGTGTTGAAAGTAAAAATAATTGAAGAGGAATCTAGTAACAATTTCTTCTTCTGTATCTAAGATTTTTATCAAGCACTTTCTAAGCAAATTCTTAGCCCATATGAAACAGTATTGTTTCAGGCCCAAACCATTCATTTATTAATTGAACATTAATTGCTTCTCTAATAGGTTTCAAAAGTCCATTGTCACAAACAAGCTAAGAAAAATTTGGCTTGTTTTTAATAAATATTCCCAAAAAGGTGGTTTAATGGCTGATATAAGCATCACTGCTACTTTAGCTAGGATTTCAGAGGAGACGTCTGTCTTGTGTTCTGGGGCCGTTTCCCTGCGTTGAACAGTTAGTTTCATACTTCTGTTTAAAGTTCACTGGCGTGACTGAAAATCAGACCTGTTGACTGTGGGGGCAAATCAATGTTCTGCCCTCACCACTTTCATTCCCTGGTTCTATGCCGTAAGGATGTTTTTATGCAGCCTTCCTTTTCGTTAGTGTAGCTGGCAGGCAGAATAAAGAATGAAGCCCTGGTCAGCTCCAGCAGTCTCAGCTCTCTGTTTGCCAGATGTGTAGTCCAGAACCACTCTCCCACGTGTGTACTTCCAAAAAATAATTAAAAGCTATTTATACTGGGTCTACTACCTGTCTCACTCAGTGAATCACAGCATATAGAGGATAATTAATTTTAAGTACTGTCCTTCAAAGACTTTTGGTACTACTGTTGATGTATAGTGGTCAGTAAAGAAATGAGGGCATAGTAAAGAAATCTTCCTAGCAAAACCCAAGGAAAATGACATGACTTTTCCATCATGCACATGCATGCTCACCCACACTACCTGCATCACTTTCACACTCTGCTATTTTCATAATCAGATTCTTCCCCTCTATGAGCCACTCTTTTGTTCAGATAAGGACTGAAATGATTAAATGTACTGCTAAGCCCATGGAGAGTCTAAGAAAAGTGGTCGTTACTGTCTTAGACAGAAACAGTGACGTAAGACATTTTCTCAGCATCTTGCTTTGGTGTGTGCTCTAGTTGCTCTCTCCCTGTTCTTTTTCACCTCACTGATTACCACATCCTCAAGACACTCATTTTACCTTACAATGCCCTCCAGAAGAAGAGGATGCCTTTCTTTGTGCTTGCATAGCATCTAAGATTACAAAACTTCTGTCCACTCAAACCTTATGAATGATATTGTAGTATAATAAATGATGAGTACTATCTTAGCTAGCCACCGGCCTAGCTCCAATAGCTGAGGCAGATTTCCATTATTTTTATATCTTGCATCCCTTGTATAGTAACAAAATCCAGACTTTGCAGATTCCCAGATACAGTGACTTATGAAAAGTAATTTCTTGGTCCTTCTCATTACACTTGTCTTCTTTTGTCTGAGGTGCGACAAGAGCAGGAATAGAGATGAGTGTGATGGACCTGCCACTGGCCAAGACCAAGCCAATCAGAGGATGTTGTAATGCCTCTGTGATTACATGTTTAAAAAGCAAAAAAAGAGTTATTATGCAGATGTAATTGTGCTCAGAGAAGGGTGGAGTGAGAATATGTGAGAAGAACAACTCTGCAGACACCAAAGTCAATGCAGAAGGAGGGACAGGAGGTGCTCCAGACACCGGAGCTGAGATTCCCCTGCAGCCCATGGTGCAGCCCATGGTGAGGCAGGTGTGCCCCTGCAGCCCATGGAGAACCACGGGGATGCAGAGATCCACCCGCAGCCCGTGGCAGGTGGATGCCCAAAGGAGGCTGTGACACTGTGAGAAGCCTCTGCTGGAACAGGTTCCTGGCAGGACCTGTGGATAGAGAACCACATGCTGGGGCAGGTTTCCTGGTAGGAATTGTGACCGTGTGGGACACAAACACTAGAGCAGGCTGTGTTTGAAAGGCTGCACCCTCATGAAGACCTGCAGTCCATGGGAAGGACTCACACTGTAGAAGATTGTGGAGAGCTGTCTCCTGTGGAGGCACTCCATGCTGGAGCAGGGGAAGGACTCCTTTCCCTGAGAAGTATCAGAAACAACCTGTGATGAACTGATCATAACTCCCATTCTCTATCTGCCTGCACCACTGGAGGGGAGGAGGTAGATCCTGGGGAGGAGGAAGGGGTGGGGGAAAGATATTTTAAATATTTGTTTACTTCTCATTATCCTGTTCTGATTTTGATTGGTAATAAATTAAGTTAATTTCTCCAAATCGAGTCTGTTTTGCCTGTGACAGTAATCTGTTTGTGATCTCTCCCAGTTCTTATCTCATCAACATCTTGTTATATTTTCTCTCCCCTGTCCAGTTGTGGAGGGGAGTGATAGAGTGGCACCTGGCATCCAGCCAGGGTCAACCTATCGCACATGATCTTGTCAGGTCTCTACAGTTGACTTTGTTTTCTATTTGGAAAACAATACAACTGGAAATTAAAACCATTTTAGTAAGAAAACTATCAAATGTTAACATTTGCGGTGACATAGGTTTTTATTCTTTCCTTGTTTTTTGGAGGAAAGTCTGTTCTTCCTTTCTTCTTGCAGTCTAACATGACGACTTCTAGAATTGTTTGGCTTTAGATTTAGTGTTTCCCTTTACTGATTTCATAGCACTTCACTTCTTTTACAGAAATGTAGAAAAATGTAAAAAAAAACCTTTTTCAAACAATGCACTTTCTATTATGTTAGATTGTACTGAAAGTGGGGGTGGAAATGACCCACTATATTTCTAGTTGATGCTCTTCATACCGAAATTGTAGCATATAGCTATTCTCAAGTGCCTTGAGTAATAACATTGTAAGTGGTTCTCCCACTCTTCTATTAAGAGTAGCATTTACATTCCTGTAGACATCCCCACTAAACACTTTTCTTGATATGTCACCTTAATTTAGATGCATTTCTGACAAGTCACATACCTTTTGCTTGCAACAGGCAACTTTCTCTCTCTTTTTGTTTTCAGGAGCCTTACTCCATTAAGTTTCCAGATTTGTGCAAAAAGCCCTGAACAGTCCAGTTGTTCTTTCTTTTTGCATGCGCCAGAAAATGGCATTGGAGCATGTATAGTATACATGCTTTTTATGCTTGTAAACTAACATACCAGTATGTATATGAACATTGCTGCTGCCCTGTTGATCTTACACGGCAAAGTAGAAGCTATTGTTGGCTTCAGACTCAAATGTCATCTGGGTTTGGAGTCTTCCAGATAATGATTTCATCTCTGTAAATGCTAGTTTTCATAAGTCTGTTTATATGCACTGTAAACCGAAATATTCAGTCTGAAAGAGTTTCAGGCGTAAAATGCTAATCAAAACATTTTATGGTTGAGTTGTGCCTGCTTCCACTCTTTTAAAAACTCTGCTAGTGAAATTGCATCTCGATATTTTCGATTAGCTGCCTAACACTTCCTTGTTTGTGCACTTCCTTTATCCAGACAAACCACCATGCTCAGTGAGCAGGGCTTAGAACTCCAAAGGGTACATTATTTCTGGAAAAAAACCCAAATAAAATAATGCCATTTTTATTCCTTCCATGAAAGGCTTAAGCTTGGGGAATCTGTTAGTTTAAATCAGTTGCCCCCTTTAATTTGATAGCTACCTTTAAAGATCATGTAATTCTTTCAAATTCCAAAATAAGTGCCGTTATAGGATGGTACAGAATGGGGGTTGGTGATCTTTGTGTGTGTCAGTGAGCAAAATAGGTGACAGGAAACAGTTCTGCCTGCTTAAGACACTCATCCAAGTCCTGCTATAAGGACTGGAAGGACACCCATTGACTTCACTGGGAACTGGATGAGTCTCTAAACGTCAATAAAATCAAAGAATTCTCACAGTGAATCGGCCTATCTGGCACGCATTAAAAAAAACGATTGTAAATTTTGAAAATGACTCTTCTTGCAGCATAGGCCAATTGGTCAGCTGCAAATTTGGCACAGCTGTGCAGCATGTGTCCTGGGCAGTCCACAGGAACATGATGTTCTTTTTTGCTCCTGAGAGCTTTGGAGACTGAAAGAAAGGACTCAACCCATTGCTGAAGACTAAATGCTGAAATAATGGAGCTAAATAAAGAAATCAACAAAAGGCTTACAAAGGTAACATTCCTTTTAGAAGAAGATAAATTAACAAAACCACCAAAAGATGAAACATTTTTAAGGCAAGTGTACTGCTTAATTGGGTGTTCTGGGAAAAAAAGAACAAAATTCATAGAATTCTCTGGCAGAAGCTGATGGAATTTGACCTTTATATCAATGCACTGTAGAAATCAGGCAGAATTCCTTAAAAAAAATACTAAGCATGTAATTTTCATCCTTTAACCATCTGTGAGGGGAGTGAAACTCATCCAAAGAGAGGAGAAGCTACTGAGCCCTAGGCATCCAAACTGCTGTGAAGAAATACTGCTGTTCTAATTGAAGGATGATTTTGTAGCACAGACTCCTCGATGATGCCTTTAAAGCCTTGTGCAGTGGGTAGGAACTCTAGAAAGAACAGGGAGATAGATTTTCAACTGCACATAAAGACAGAAGAGCAAAAAATTGCAATTAAATGTTGTAGCTCATGTAATGTGCAAATAGAGCACAGCACTTGCATACTTAGGCTTGAAAGCAGCCACTGCAAAACTGGTTTTGATTGCCCTGATTTCCCACAAAAGAAGCTTCTCATGCTTAGAAAGCTGGACTAATGTCATTAATGTAAAAGAAACTTCACCACAATAAAAGGAATGTAAGGTTCAGTATCTGTACAATGCTGTTAAACAGTAATCTCAAGAGACCTCAAGTCTAGGGTTCTTACAGCTCAACATTCTGCAATTACATTGCAAAAGGTGCTTTGGACTTCCTTATTTCATGTCTTTGGGGTAGTCTGCACCGGTAAAACAAGATATCACAGAATATATGATTAGTAACTAAATATCCCTGTGACCTAGCTAGCTGCTTCTCTCCAAGAAAAGTGAATTCCTGAAGACTATCCTTGCAGTTGTCAAAAGGACTTGAGAATTTGTTTTTCAAAAAAAAGGAATTTAAAAGTCGCTATTTAAAAAACAGTGCCATTTAAAATTAGCATTTTAATTTTGGGGGATTTAGAACTCCAAAATTTCATCTGTGTTTTGTTTTGCTTTTTACTTCCAGCTGTTGCATGTGATCTGGAGTTCTCCTCCTCCTCTGCTTCCCTGCTGGCTCTGAGTGATTTATGACCGCATTCCACAAAGACCCAGAGTGGCAAGAGCAGAAAAATACATTAAAAGATTTTTTTTAAAGGTAATTTTAAACCTCTCATTTTCTCTAATTCAACCTCTTTTTTTTTTTCCGTGATAGAAACTGACCACTAGTAGTTTAATTTGACTCATTGATGCTAATGGTTCATTCCCACTTCTGTTTCTATGGAAATGGATGCCAACCTGAAGAGATGGGAATGATTTTAAACATATACTTCATAGAAGCTGTCACCTACCTGGTGTCCTTTATCACTAAAATCTGACTTAGAAAGGTTTATGGTAACAAAACCAAAGCACTGCTGACTAGTTTCTAGCACTGCTAGTTGAGGACCAAATATACCAAAATAAATTTTTCAAGTATATACAAAAGAAAATCCGAGGTCCACTGGCTTCTTGATCCTGATTTATTATTTTCTTGCATCCGGTGCAATAATTCACCATGTTATGGTGAAAGATGCTGTAAAAGTAGGATTGGTGAATAAGGCATTACCAAAATCAGTTAAGATTGCTTTGTCCTGCATTCCTAGTTCTTTGTAAAGAATTGGGCAAGAAGTGAAGGAAAGAAGGGAGAAAAACTGGCAAATTTCAAATATCTCCTCCTAAAGGGAGCACAGACGTTGTCAGGCACCTTGGCTTTCCCTAGAGGTTTTGCAAGTAAAGTCTAATGTAACATTTCTTTTTGAAAGTTGTTGGTTTGCAGGAAGATTTTCTTGTGAATAGGTTGGTGTTGTGTTAGATTTTTTTCCTGATTCATGGATAGAATTCTAGTTGTTTCAATAGATAACAGTATTTACAGCTGAGAGCAAAATTGGTTCTAAAATATAGTGAAAATGTAAAAGCCTTTTCTTTTTCCCAGCAAAAGATTGAAAAGACTTCATTGAAAAAATCTTATCCATGTCTCTGACCTATATATACATGTGCACACACGATCTTGGTCTCACCTAAAATGCTGAGGAAGGATAATATGGACTGAGTACTTACACAGAGTAATATGATAAATACAAGTCACTTCCACTTTTTAAATTAACTTCTCTGGCACAATGTGTGAAGGCGGAACACGTGTCCTGGCATGTGTGCTATTTCAGCAGATTTTGGAAAATTGCCACACACTTGTTTTCAAGACTTTTATGGATTCTCCCATTGGCTATCACCCATGTTTAGGTTATTTGAGTCAGATGTAGTCTAACATGCAGCATGTGTATTTTAATGTCTGTAGCTGGGCACAGTGTAGAGTCTCAACAGTGTAGCCTCTGATAGATTTAACATACTGAGCATTTCGTATAGTGCATGACCAATGGATTCCATATGTTCTTCTCATCATCTGAGGTCTTGCCCTTCATGCCTCTCTCATTGCGCACTTTGTCCATCCACTCCATTGATCAAGTGGCAATGTGCTTCAATGAAAATAGAGCGCTGACCACTTTGCACTGGTTTGAGCAGCTGACTTAACATTGACTTAACACAAAGAAATCTTTTTGTTACTCTGAAACGAAACACACACAACTTTCTCTGAAAAAGACCTTTGTTTTGGAACAGCTCCCACCTGGAAGAATGATGGACCATTACGTGGCAAGTTTGGATTTTCAGATTCACTGAATGGACTAGAGAGAAAACTTTCATTTTGTCGGATTTTTTAATGCTTTTTGAAGTGGAGTAAGAAAAAAGGAACTCGGTAGTCTTTTTTCCCCAAAATGCTGTGGCGGGAGTGGGTCCTGTTATAATCTGCAGTCCCTCAAGTGTTCACACTTCTTTCACTGGGCTGCTAGGATGTATTACAAGAATCCCTGATCATAGTACTATGGAGAAAACTGAAGTCCCAGGACATGAACATTAGCATATATCAGATCAATCAAATTTGGCAATGGTAAGAGTAGAAAGGATTCAGCTGAAAACCAACAGCATACGTCACATCGTGTTGAAAAATTGTTTTAGTTGAACAAACAATTTTCTATTGAAATGAAGTTTGCAAAAAAAAAAAACCCCTCTCAACCAGTCATATCTGAAAGGCTAATACTCTGCTGATGGCAAAGTATTTGGTTGTTACTTTTGTACAGATGGCTGCATAACATTCACAGAAGGAATGATTCTAGAAGCCAGTTTTTCAAATGTCATCTTCTACATACGTAAGTGCAAATGGGTCCCTGCATATCACTTGTGCATGTAAATGATAGACCTAGCATTTGCACATCAAGCACAGATCATCTTTGGGCATTATCCTACAGATGGACAGATACAGTGTGAATCACATTTATTCAAAGAAAGGCAAGCTACAAATCCACTTAGAAGGTGGTCCCTTGGTTTGTCTACTCCCAGCAACATACAGTTGCTGAGGTAAGCAGTTGCTCCTACACAATTTTTTGAAGAGAAATTTTTAATCCTCTTTAGTATCCTCTTATTAACCTATTTTCCAAAGATCTGATACCATTTTGTGAGGCTGTACACTGCAGAAAGGAAGAGAATTTTTAAAATTAATATTGGCTTGGGCTGTCAATAATTACACACCTCTGCACAAAAATTGGCAGAAAGAAAATATGCTAGGTCAATATTAGGAGACTGTATTATTTAAAACGTTTTGTGATATCCTTGTCTTTAATCTGTTTTTATGTCATTAACGATGCATCTTTGGCTGAGAAGCCAAGGCACATTATTTGTGCTTCTGATTAAATTTAACCATGTGTGATGTAAGAGGGTTTTTTTCAGTCTATTTATTTGTGAGAATAGACTTTTTACCAGAATAGCTAAGACTAAGAAATTTTGGGACAGGTTCTCATCAAATCTAAGCTGATTCCATTGACTTCTATACCAATTATTTAGTCATAGATTGAAAAGAAACCATTTCATTGATACTCAGAGTAATTTGAAATAGTGTTAAACTGCTAACAGTGTGCTATGTATAGATGTGCTAACATAAATGTATTAGCCGGACATGCATCAGATATCACATTGAAAGTTTTATCACTGCTTCGCTGAATGCTAGAGAAGTAGTGAGGCTTCACTCTTACTTACTGGGAGTAGGAGCAGTTCTTCAAATAGTGTCACTTAACATGTGCAACATGCAATAAATTACCTTTTCTCTGAATGATTTGACTAGTATTTATATTTCAGAGCAAAACGTCACAAACCTTTTCGCTGTTTAAACACATGCCTTCTTTCCATGCCTTCTTTCTGAAGAAAAGGGAGGCAGAACATATAACTCTAAGTTTTTGTAGATACTTATTGTTAGCTTTGCTTCCGTATTTTTGGTATTTTTTAAGGAACTGACTTAACTGTGCCTTATTAGCTCATTTGTCTGCTATTTGACGTCAATAATGTTAACACAGGTGAAATAAAGTTCATGGAAAGTATTGTATTTCCAAAAAAACAGACAGCTTAGCAAGTTCTCTGTTGGTCTGGTCATATGACAAGGGGGGCTTATAATGACATGTTTGATTTTATAATTAGAGGTAAACCTTTTACTATGAGGTGAGCTATTTTTCTGTTACAGTGTGGGATTTTGGATAGTGAGCCATAAACCTATTTGTTTGCTTTCAGATGTATAAACAATTAAGAACTTATATTATCACCCATGAAGAAGAAGAATCGAATTCTGCTTTTGTTTGGATTCTGTTGGGAGCACAGCTCAGATGAGTATTAGCTTTCTGACTAAAGGCAACACAATTTTTTAACTGGTTTGAGATCTTTACATGGGTGTAGCTAACTTAAGGAAGCCTCAAAAGGCTTTCAGAAGTCATGGTGCTTTTTTTTTTTTGCATATTGATGAACTTATAGGACTTAAACAGTGCAGGGTGCAGATGACATTGGAGGAAAACTGTGTTTTCTGAGTCCAGGGAGAAGGACCAGAGGACCCAAAGTCGTGGACAGTGAGTGAAGTTTTCCTAGAGGTAGTAGCACACCACCAACGAAGCAAGATGTCAAGAGGGATGTAGCAATAGCTACATAAAATTAATATTTCCTTCCCATTCTCTCCACAAATAGATTCAGAAAAAAGGACCTTGTGACTTTCTTCTTCCCCTTTGAACTTAAATTGTTTTTTGTGTCTTTCAATTTCTGTAGCCATCTGTATAGTAAATATGACATAAAATTTGCTAAGTAAAGTGCAAAGAAGTGGAGAAACTGGGTCACATCTTTAGTAATGAATAATTTTGAATGGGAAAGAAAAAAGCAAAGAAGCATGGCAGGACAATTAGTGTTAAGACATGAGATTCATGTTTTACTATATAGTTATCTCCAAAGACAGGAATTTGTAGTGGAGTCCATCATGTATTTAATTTCTTAGACAGCATCTGAGAAGGGCGTCTCTTTCTGCTATTCTCCCTGAAGTCCCACTGTGTGTTTTATTGAACAGGAAAGACAAACATCTGTCATGAACAATGAAAGTATGTTTCTCCTACTTTGAAGCAAAGTATTGGACTAGATAATGTCTTGAGATCCCTTTCCTATCTCCTTTTCATTGATTATATTGTTGTAGACAACTTCCCTGTGATCATACAGTTTTCTTCAATAAAAAAGCAAAAGTACAATTAATTAAAGTACTATCTAATTTTCAGTCAGAAATTCATGAATAAGAAAGGGAAAGGCGGTTGGAAAGAAAATGGTCCCTGTCTCTTCTTGGATCAATATCACTCTATCACCAATAAGTTAATTCCTTTATGTGGAGATGCACTTTCTTCTTTTCTCAGTGCAAATCCTAGTTCAGGATTTGTACTCCCTTGCCAGTAATAGGTGACTGATGAATTGATATTTGATATGTTTGCAGCCAGTCTAAATTCAAGACCAGTTTTTACTAATAATATGGAACCGTGCAGCAGCTCTGAATTCTGTGCTGGGTGTATAATTTCCAAGACAGGAGACTCATTTCACTTAATTTAGTCACCTTTTACTTATGACTTATAGGCGTCCTCCTGTAAAGTATCTACAAAAGATGGATCTGTATCCAAGAACTGACAGCTATTCAGAATGGACAACAAACTAACATGAATTAATTTTGAAGTCACCAAATGCCAAGAGAAGTTATCATAAATCCTGCCAAATTTTCTGGGTGCTTAATACATGTGATAGACAAAAACCAGCATTCTGCAGACAGACAGACATGCTCTTAAAAAGCAAAGTCTACTCCTTTTCTTTCCAGAACTGTTTATCCGTATAGTGGCTAGAGGGACACCGAAATCTCAGTTGAATTTCCTTAGCAATGTCCAGAGCCTTTCCACACACTGAATGCCAGGTTTCTTACAAACAGTTCTTGAAATGGCAGGTATCCTAGATCAATGGTTACCATGCAGATTTCTTGAACTCAAGTTATTTGGCTCACAGATGGTTATTAATGGCTTAAGGACAGTTTCAGAATGAAACTTTTGTAGTTAGACAAGGAAGAATGACATTTGGAGATAAATAGCTCCTGAAGAATTGTAGGTTTGAGTCTATAGATTGTTCTTTTAAACACCACTGCTCTTCAAATGTGATAAAGAAAATAATGCTGTGGCCTGAGAATTTGAGCTAAGCAAAAAGAGTTAGAGTATTTTTTCTTCATTGGATTAGGAATTCTACCATTTTACTCCTTTGACTGTATGCCGAGAAATAAATGCAGGAATGGAAATTTTACAGTTGTCTCAGAGAAAAACTCAGGCATGGAAATGTGGCAGAAGGGAGATTGTTGATTTTTTTTTTTTTTACTTTTGCATTTCCAATAGGTCTAGAAGGTAGAAAGAAAAATGACATGTTTTGTGCTTGAGCTGTTAGGTGGATTTCTGCATGCAGGTGAGAGAGGCAACAGCCAGACTGTTTAGATTCCTTATTGGAATTGGGCCCACTCCATACTAAGAGTGGCAAAAAATACCATTTTGTGAATTTTTAGCGCTCACTTTTACTACCTGACTTTTGTGACTTGTATCTCTCATATTCAGACCCTAGTTTTAACAATTGCTTGGTCCTTCACCTTTCTCTCATATATGTTTTGCTGCACTGTGCCTCCAACTGAAAAGTGAACAGTTCTGTCCTGTACTTGACACGATACCCTCTTTCAGAGGGTAATACCACACATTCAGTGGCATGACTTCATAGCCTCTATAGTCAGTCAAAAACAGCAGTCTCCTTTATGTTTTTCTGTACTCCTGGAGCTCTTTGGAACTTGTTCCTGGGAGTGGAATGCAGACTAATAAAATTCTGAAGTACATGAGGTTTATAAATAAATTAAAGTACTCTCATCTGAAGCACTTAGAAGGGTATTTGTGAACATAACTGTAGGCATGCACAGATACATACCCTTTCTTATCATCTCTTGTTGACTTTAAACAGTTTATCCACCCACTGGTATACATGTGTAAAACACTTTCTCTGTTCACAGTGTGCCTTGCTCTGCATTTTAGCAAACACTGTTTTGAATCCCATTGGCAGATGCTCCTGGAGCCACATAGGCGAGAAAATTCCTACAGTATACTTCAACTTCTCCAAAGAATTTTACAAACTTCCAGGTAGGGACTCATGTAACTTTCACTGCCCTATGTCCAGTTTTAAGTGTATTTCAGTAAAAGAGAACTGAGAAAAATTCACTTATCCAATCCCAGTCCAGCATCTACAATTAAATCTATGCAGTTCTTTCAACCATGGAACAGGAGCTGTCGTTTAGGGAGTGCAATATACCTCATTTTCTAATTGCTGTCCCACAACTACTTCAATCTTATAAGCCAGTTTATGGCTTTGGAAATGGAAAAAAAATTGCAAATACAATAATCACTGAGTGATAACCAGATTTTTTTAACCCACTAAGGCTGGACAAAGAGAAAGCCTCTGTTCCTCTCATAGAAGACTCCTCTTTTGGTACCAAATTTGTGTAAAGGCTTTTTGTTTGGTTGCATTTTGTCTGTTTTGAGTCAGAAATGTCAAATTATCAATGTATGCAACTTGATTTGCTTTTCTAAACATGATTATAGATTCTACTGTACCAGATCTTTGTGATCCTGTTGCAGGGCATTAGGTAAGGCAAGAATGCAGCCTCTGGATGTGGGAGAGTGGTGAACATGTACATGCGCTCCATTGTGTAGGTTTCGTGACAGATAGGTTTCCGGGCATACAGAAGGATGTAAATCCCATGGGTGTTCACTCAGGATTTGTGCATAGAGGGATGGATCTTTATAAGGTGTAGATGTTGGTTCTAATCTGGAGTGTTCAATACACCTTATCCCACCTTCGAAGGTAAGGCTGCATTTCACCTACAATTGAAGGACATCAAATCTCAGCTCCCACTGCAGAGCACTGTACATCTCAGTCAACTGCTGACTGTATTTCTGCCTCAGATTTACTACTGCTTCTTAAGTAGATACTTCTCTTTTAGACTTTTTTTCATTTGGCTTTGATCCCATCATCAGGAGTTTCCATTTTCAGTCTGTAGGAGAAGGCTGCTACAAAATACGTTCAGTTTTCAGAACACATTGAATGTTGAGCTTGTCATGTGGAAGAATGGGACTTCAATAAGTTTTAATAGATGCTATAAATACTACTTATAAAATAAGCTGCTCCTATGTAAAAAGTTTGAAAAATGTCTGTGATTTACTGGCCCTAAAAAATAAAATGAATGTAGAATTACAATTTTGAATCAAAATGGACTTCTGCCTGTTCCTTTCTCAACAGGGTAAGTGCAAGTTTATAGAGTTTTATTCACTACAGAAACATATGACAAGACAAGATGTACTAAGCAACCAACTGGAAGATGGCTTTTTAAGTGCTCACTCTAAGTGAGTTTGGAAACATCCCCAGTGAAAAAATGATGGCCAGAGGCCAGAAGCACAGCTCATCAAGAGAGGTGGGAATCAGACTGTAGAGTGAAATAAGATAAAACACATTAAATTTCTTGTGGAATGAAGTCTTAAACCCCAGAGGGTTGCTTCTATCACTGTGTCAGTTTCAGTGTTGTCACAATGCTTCATTATAATTTGGACTTTTTCTTCATAAATAGAAAATAGGATGCTTTATACAAAATCCAGTTGTTACAGAAGAAAACTGCAGAAGCACAGTGAAGTCCAAATAAAATATTTTTCTTTAGTTGAATTAGCATGTTTTGACACAACGTAAGTCAGTGAGGAAGTTTCACATCTTATGGCACTGTACTAGGAAACATTTTTGTCTTATGTACCCTAAAAGCCAGAAGGTACAAATGTGACCTCCTGTTTAACATATCTCTTTTTTCTCTGGATCAAACTACTTGGAAAACTTTGCGTCAGTGAATAGAAAGCTCCAAAAGAAGTTCTTTCCCTTCATTTAATAAATTGATTTCTACTTCAGCGAAATAACTTTTGAAAGTCAATCTCTCTAGGCTTTTGAAAGGTCTTCCATCACTGAGCTTTTACTGATATCACTAACAGAACAGCAAATTGATGTAGAAGGCAAGATGTTCCCTTGGCAATACTAAGCCTGTTGGTATTGTTGGTACCTTGGCCTCCCAAATGCAATGATTTTTGTAGCATTGAAGTTGTCCTATATGGCACCTGCATCAGAAACAATTGCTCCCAGAACAGTTCAGCTGTTCTACAACAAATATCTCTTTGTTGTTATGGATGCAGAGGTTGGAATCCTGTTTCTAAAAGGCAAGACTCCCATTATCTGCTAAGTGTGATATATTTATCCTCCCTTTGAAAATTAATCTGAATGGTGGATAGAAAATATATAATCTCCGTTATTTGGGAAAAAAGAGTTGTCAATGTGAACCTGACTTCCCATTTCTAGGTAAACCTCATAAATGCAACTGCAGAAATTGGAATTGGAGAATGGAGATTCAGGGTGCACCCCCTACCCACCGAAGTCATTGGCACATATCCCATTGCTGTTGGAGAGAGTACAAATAGACACCATCTAACACACTTTGTATTGTATTTGACTTTCCCAACTGAATGAGTAACAATGAATGGCTTGAGTCCCTGGCTTACTCAGTTCTGAGATAATGTCCAAAATTAGCTCGATCTTCCTGCCTTTCCATAGATAATTAAAGGACAGCTACATCAAATTTAATCACCATGAACAACTTGGGGATTGAATCTACAGGACCTACATGGTTAAGTGGATGAATCTGCCCATGCATCTTGACAAAGTTTGGATACTTATATAAATTTTCCTCACCTCTAAGAGTGTGAAGTACTTCCAGCTCTGGGCATCTAGGCCTAAGTTATCTAACCTGGGAGTTTCAAACTTTGCATATGTAGCTAAGGCACAGAGCCTGTGCTAAATAGGTTATTACACCTCCACTCTTAGTGCAGTTGACTTTGGTATTTGCACATCTTCCTTCCCCTGACCAAAATCAAAAGAGACACTCTTTTTAAACTGCATGGACATAACCGAATCCATCTTGCAGCATGACTTATGAATTACTTTGTTGACACAGGGCAAATGCTTCTTCTCTGTCCCTACACAGAGGCAATACTAATTAAGCAATGTGAAGTCCAGGTATAGGGCCCTTAGCCAGTTTAGTTGTATCACATTTACTCTAGTGCAGACATTAGTCTCTGTGCATTCTTGGGGGGTTTTGAATTGTAACTAGAAGTGTTTTGAGCTGAAGCATGTTTAATTTTTTAATACTCAAAGTTCTTTGAAACACTTTTGGATCTTTCAATAGAACCAGGAGCCAAAGATGTTCATTGCCTAAAAAGGAAGAGGGTTCTTTGAAACTTAAGTTTTCAAAGCCCAAAGATACATTTACCAAGAGAAGACCTAGATTAAAGTTTTCTGTTCATGTTGTTTTTACCTGCTTTTCTCACTATCACTTGTCAAAGAGGTATTTTGACAAATTTAATTTACATAACTACAAGAAATTTTTGAAAGGTAGCTATAAGAAATTATACTTGAAACTTCCAAATTCTTTGGGTTTTTTTTTCATTCTATGAGATTTTAAATTGATCTTCAGTCATAAAATAAGGCCAGCATCAAAATACAATTTGCTAATCATACTTCTACACCAACACTGATCTTTATATTCCTTCTTCCAAATATTACACTCATTTTTATTTCTGTTGAAAAAGTTAAAAAGCCTTTAGTAACTCCATACTGTAAGCTTTTTACCATTCCTAGTCTGCTGTGTAATTTTTGAAGCAGAATTGCCAAAGCAGCCTGAATGATGCACCACATCAGCCAGTCATAGCATTATAATCTCTTGGTTACTTTTTAATACAATTCATCAGCTACTTAAATTCCTTAGCTTTGTTTTTTTTGTAGTAACAGTAGCTAGACAGGATTTGGGGGTCTTCTCTTGGTAAAAACCATTGGAGTTCTTTTCCTGGGAAAGAAATACAGCTTCAGTTCTTCATATAACCAAAAACTGGATTTCAAAAATGCCCTGAGCAATGGAATGAAGTTCATTGGTCATTAGTAATTCTTAGCATTCATTTTAGCGGGGAGCAGGATGACAACTTGAGACTTGTTCAGGCAGAAATGGATGCAATACAGTGTTCTTTCTCACTTCATGTCACATATAAATTATTAACATTCCTAAAAATTTCTCTCCCCCTTAGTCATCTTCTGTTAATGCATGAAGAGTCATATTTTTTCTAATGCTTTCCTATTTTATATAGTCCACAGTAAGGGAATTAACTGACAAAACGGAGGGATTGCGCCAGCAAAATAGCAAGTACGACAAAATTCCTTGATCTGAAGAATGATCCAAGTTTTCCAATCTCTTCTATATTGTTGATTTCAGCAACCAACTCAGGACACAATTCAGGAAGAAAAACGATGCCCTAATGATGAACTTTCATCTAAATGATAAGCTACTCTTTCCTGTTCCCTTCTCTGTCTGCCCACCTCCTCAAAAGTAAAAACAACAAACTGAATGGGAAAGGCATATTACTATTTCTGCACTGTCAGCAGACACTTGTGCTAAGCACTGGTAGCATGAGCATCATTATACCTTGATATCCTGTATGTGGGCAAATGTCAGCCTGGTACCGGCTTTCTGTTACTTCAGTTGTCCAAGTGACAGATCCATGTATTTGAGCAGATACCTGCTGTAGGGTAAAGCTTTTCAAGCTGGCAGTGTACCCAGTGGCCACTTGCAAAACAGAGTGTAAAAATCATTTGCTGCTGCACTGTCAGTGCTTCTGTCCTGAACTAGCAACTGTCTTCCATGCTCAGTTCAGTGATTTGTTAAGGTCAGTACCTTACTTGACCGGAATTTTCCCTACTGCTGTGTAGGTCACAATGCTAATTATATGCAGTGTAGTTCACCAGACAGTTTGAGATGGGACTTCAAAATCCAAAAAATCAGTCTCCATGTTCAAGAATACAAATTACAAAAAGTGCCTTTGTCAGGTACTTGGACATGTAAGATGAAAGCCTCTACAGAGAGCTATAACTCCAACTGGAACTAGCCTCAGGTGTATCCTCCAAAGCTAAGGCAATTCTGGATTGAATCATTCCTTCTAAAATTTCTTTTTCCATTTGGAAGCATACTACTCAGAACCTGAAGCAATACTCTACTCCCTGAGATGTTTTGGTGTTCTGCTGTGATCGTGGTTCATACTGTGCTGCTGCTCAGCACAGAAGGAAGCTCCCTCTGTGTCAGCTATGATGATATCTGAGCAGCAACACTTCTCATTTTGCGGGTTTACTATCAGCAGCTAACAGTTGCCCACTGGCCTCAGAACACACCTCGCCAGTACTCAGCCACATGTCACCACACGAATATTGCTGCTTATCTCAGCAGCAACGACAACTGGTTTCCCAATCCAGCTGCAATCAAATGGTTTGCTGATCAGGTGTTATAATCATAAATATGGCAGTTAATGTCTGACAGACACTGCAGGTGCTGCTCCTTTTTTCCTGTGCCACAGGGCAAGGTGATTTTTTCCCTCCAAACACTGTGGAGGGAACGTCTCCATCCTGCCTTCTTTGTTTCCTGCTGCTTCCTTCTTCCCCTGCTTACCTTTTCTCTTGTTCTATACCAACCAGAATTATTCCTTTATCCTTTTCTTCAGCTGTTCTTGTTTCTTGAAAGCTTCCTGTGGGCTTGAATACATCTCTCCCACTTTGTCCTATAAGGGTGAGTAATTAGTTTCCTGAAAAGTGTGATCTTTAAATAAGGAGCCCTTAATGCGTTTGAAGTCACACACGGAGATCAGGTTTTCTTGCCTGACTAAAATTTGTCTTTCATTTTTGGTTTCACATAAACTGCGAATCTTTCTGTACTACCATTCTGTCCAGGATCACAGTTTGCAGACAGCAAAATATATTTTCTCTGCTATAGGCTAAGGGCTGGAAGCCAGGCCCCAGATAATTCATGGCCTTTCCTTGTCTCCCAGCAAAATAACAAAATCTTTTGGTTCTTGCTTTTTATCTTTCATATATGTTCCCCAGTTTGGTATGTATATAGGCTCTGATATTGTTTCATGTGTCTACAGAAACATGTGCAAATGACTTGTGATGGCCACTGAAGTTTTTGCTCGTCTTTGCCTAGCAACAGGTAATTTAAAGCCAGAAAAACAGCCTGAGTTTCAAAGGGAGTGAGTAGGAAGGACCTGTATTTGTGAAGTAGTTGCAGGCTGTATATGTGAGGTGTTTTGTCTTTCATAAGCTTGCGCACTAGTTCTGCTGTAATTATTCCAGGCAGAATTGCAATAAAATTATATTCCCAACAAAATTATAATATATTTTACAGATATAGTTGCAGATATTTTCTACAACTTTCTCCGTACCAGCATGGTTGGGAACAATTTTCAGTTCATGTCTCTCTCTACCTTTTTTAATCCCATGTCAAGACAAGACACAGACTTTTATGAGGAGGGCTCTATTTCTTTTCTCTTCCAGTTCTTACAACATCAGGCGGGAGTTATGCTGTACTTCTGGTAGATGCCAAACTCTGGCATTTATCAACATAAGTGTTCCCTTGTAACTTACTTGGTGGCACAGCATGGTTGAGTGACAAGCATGATATGCCTATCCTCCACCCAGGTACAAAGTTAGCTGAAGCAGGCTGCCAGGATGCTGGATGTATCTCAACCATCATGCTGCAGAGTTTATCAGAGTCCTGCTTGCAACCATAGCATGATGTGACATGCTACAGATCTGTGCTACATACTAACCAAAAGCAAGTTGCTGCTAATTAACCAGATTCTCTCAGGGAATTACAATCTCTGCAAGTTCCTTCATCTGCTCTTCTTAGGAAATGTCTGAATCCCTTCTCTTCTGAAGTAATCACCCCCAGAACTCAGCCTACAAGACAAATTCAGTTGCAATCCTCTAGCACCTTTGGTCTTTGGTGAAAATAAAGTCGGCTTCTTTGAAGAACTGCAGAATCTCCTCTGTAACAAACTAGTCTTGAAGATATGATTGCAATACAATAACTCCCCTATCTTTTTAATCATAACTGTAAATACCCAATTTGGGAAGGCTAAAATTGCAGAGTAATGATCTGAAACCTGTAACATCCCATGTATTTTCCCATCCATATGGAAAAATAGTTTTCTGTACTTTTTGCCACTAAGTTCTTAGAAAGCCACAGCAAGATAGGAATACTGTTTAAACGTATTTTGGGAACAGTATGAAACAAACAAAAAAATCTGTAGAAACCCTTCATTACAATGTAAGATTAAACCTTACCCTTTGAATTTCACTAGGAACTTCCTTCCCCTTTTTCTCCTTTTCTGGTGCTGCAGGCTGCTTCCTAGGAGGCTAATGAGCTGCAGGTGACCATGACCTTTGGCAGCTGACCTTTGCCTCTCCAGCCTGTAGCCCCAAAACCTTTCACCCTGGTTGTGACCTGGCAATAGACCTTGCCACATGTAGTTAACTCATCATCCCTATTCTGTATTTGAAATCCTGTTATTAGATAACAGCATTAAAACCAGCACCAATAGCAAATGACCTATAGATTCACTTTTAATTAATATCTGTATTTTTATAGGCAAGAGTTTGATTATTCATGGAGTGACAACATACAAACGTTGCAATTGCTGCTAAGAAATTAGTTAATGAGTTGTAATAATATATTGGCGGGAAAGGTTCCTGTTGCTTGTGCTTCGGTAGACATTGTCATGGGATATTATGATATACTTCCTAAATCACATATGGTAACCATAATGTACTGGAGGAAAGCTGTATCTATTTCGGTCATTCTTTGTGCTTGACAGCTCTCAAGGTGACACCAAATTATTCTTCTGATCTTATAGATTCCTGTGGAGCCGCTTTTCACTGTTGATCTAAGACATGTGAGAAGAGTTTCTCTTGAAGCAGTATTGTCAGACAGCATGTAGAAGTTGGACTAAATGTAGCTCATCTTTACCCTATGGAATCAGATTCACTAAGGGATTATCAAAAAACCTTAAGTATTTGAGTTGCAGGTGTTTGAGCTCTGTATACGTGTTATGAATACATATGGTCAGCTGGCTTCCTTCACAGAGAGTGAAGGTTGACAAACTTCTTCAAAGTACAATCTCTAGAATAACACATAGTCTTGAAAGTATCTCAAGATAATGTTTTCAGAAAACAGAAGTGATATATGTGGTGCACCCTCTGAGGAAGCATATGTTTGAGCAAATCTTACTGCCTTTCAGAGGTCATCCATGACAAATGATAGGAGGTATGCACGTATGGCCTTAAATATATTTCAGAGTAGGAAGGAGTTTGAACAAGAATAAGGTCAAATTTTCAGCTCAAAATATGCATCATATGAAGAAACTGCAAACCTGACAGCAATCCATGTTTGCTGTTTCACATGTGTTCTGTATGAGGTGTGTTGGAAAATTTGACTCAGGTGCAGTGAGATTGCTGGTATAAGGTGAGGATTTCTAGAAAACCTGCATTAATGTGGAAAAACAGGACACACCATTGTCAGTCACTGACAACCTGTTGATAACCAGAAATAGTTTATCAGGATCCCAAGGGGGCCTTGGCCTTTTATTAATGCTAGTCAGTTCAGAGCATGGTCGTACATAGCAAGTACACAGTAGTCAGCTTCACCTACTTCTTGATTAGTTAGGCGTCTCTTACTATTTCTTAGCATTGTTTGAACAATGTGTGTGTAAAACTAGCTGCTCTAACAAACCACTTGTACGTGAATCTTCCTTTCTTAGGAAACTTCTTCACAATAGGGAGGAAGTTTACTACCTTCAAGAAGCAGCAGAAATAGTTTGGAAGATTAGTGAGGAGAAGAGCATTGTCCAGGAAAGATCAAACAAACAGGTGCAATATGAAGGGTGTGACTCAGAGTTCAAGCTCAGTAAGAGCTGTGAGCTAAGGGATGTGACAGGTAACGGGATCGTGACAGGTTGTCTACAATGAAAATAAATTCACCCAAAACAAAATCGAGGGGATCTGAAATAAAAAGAAATGGGAATAATGCCTAATCTTATGCAACAAATTTTACTAGAATTGCTCAGAAATGTCTAAGTTGATCTTCTGTTTCTATTTAAAAATGTGAACTTAATAGCATGAAATCAGCTCACAGGAAATAAAAACCTGGGAATCTGTGGACAGACTGGGAACACTTCCTGCAAGGAGAGCTGCAGAGATTGACTGTCAGACGAATTTCTATCAGAGGTTTGCCAGTTTGCTTAGCTGTATGCTTGACATACACCTGTAATGCAGCCTCGGTTTTGTGACCTAAGATTTAATGGGTTGGCACCTGTGGAAGCTCTCATCCTGTGTATTGCCCTAGAAATCAGCAGTCTGGGAGGGTTTTCAGCTTTGCTAAGGCTAGTAGAGTAGCACTTAAGAGCTGTGGTTACTTCTGTTGTTGGGAGTTCGATTTGAAATATCTGAAATGAAATCTCATTTCAAAGAGAAATGTTGTAGAAATTTTTCCTTTCCAAAGAAGTATTGAAACTTCTGAAGACATTTTGGGACAACATGCAATATCATTCTCTTCCGATTTTGTAATACCTAATGAAGAAGAAATTCTTACTTTTCTCAGCTCTAGCAGTTTTATAACAGAGTGACAAACATTTCCCCACTCACTTGCTCCAGCAAAGAAGTGGAGTTGTATCAAAAGATAAACTTCTCAGGGTTAGCAACTCAGGCCATGCTTGACTTCACATAGCTTGCTGTATGGTATTGTGTTTCCTCTTTTCACTTGTTTTTTCCTTAATATGAATTAGTCATGTCAGATTAAAAGCCCTGCTGAAAACTGAATGCATAGCCATTGGCCAGCAATTAGCAAACACAAGAGAAGATAAAGGCACTAGAATGGGGAAAACGTGAATTATTCAGGATAAATATAGGGCAGAAAGTGAAGTTGCTTTTGAAAGGATGGCTTCTCAAGATGAAACTTTCTGTTCATTACCATCTGGTACATTTTTTAAGTTCTAAGCACAGCTTTCTTTCCTAGATTTGCTAAGTAAACTTAGAGAGAAAAAGGCAAGGAGATTTTAAACTGCTGAACTGTTCTGGACGGGAAGAGGAAAGGCATAAATACTATTACCAGATTAGTTATAAAAAAAACCCTGACAAAACACAGAAGAATTTCACAGGTCTAGATACTGAACCTTTAAATAAAGAAGGAAAGCAAGTGAAATGCTAAGTAAACATAATTGCAACTAGAACTCCCTCCCCTAAATATGTCATATAATCACTCATAATATCCTATTTTGACTAGGATAGCAGAAACCTTTGAAAACTATAGTAGTTCTCTGTGGCAAAATCATACAATCCATATCATAACATGCTATGAGCTGATGTTGTGGTTCAACAATGAGGACAGCTGATTACTCATGAATGCATGAAGGTTCCTGCTACATTGATGTGAAGTTGTTTACCTGTTTGCATGTTCACTGAGGATCTGGGAAAGTCCCAGACAGATACCCCTCTCACTAATACTCACGATTTGTCATACAGATTGTTAGCAATACAGATGTTTCAAAGGGGACTCACTCCAACAACTGTGCAATTACCTTCTACATCTGGACCCCAATCTGGAAAAATAGTGTGGGACTAATTCACTTGATTTGCCCTTGTCCAAACATAAAGGAAAACACAGTGGAACGTAGATGTCCTATGCATTGCTTTAGCCACATATATTTCTCATGAGGAATATGCAATGTAATTAGACATATGGTTGAAAGAGAAAACAGAGGTATACTTCTGCTGTCTCTGATCCAATGCAGGGTCTTTCTAAGAAGCTGTGAAAGTTTGTCCAAACAAGATGATTATTGTTTCACATTAAGAGAGTAATTCAGATGCTCATCTCTTTCATATTATCACTGTTAATGTTGAGAATTAAAGCATGAAGTTTCCAGCAATAAAAATGTTTGCAATCTCAGTTATTTTCATGAGCTCTCACTGTCTAAGAAAATAGATTTGCTCTATATTCCATCTGCAAGAATTCTTCTGTTCTTTGTCACTCAGTTACAATACTGGAAACAGGAATGTATTGCCCAGCTTTTGGATGGAGAACTGTATCAGTGTTCTGGGATTCTGTACTCTTAGTTGGAGGTAGAAAAAAAGACTGGAGCTGTCACCATTTCTAATTTTTGTTGTTTTCAGCTTCAAGGAAAACAAATCCAGTATCAGTGGACACAGATGAAATAACATTCACAGCCTAATAAATGCTTTTGCTTACTGTTGTAGTCAGCTACTGAGCACTACTCTAGGACAGTGCAAATATAGGCTCTGTGTCATATCATTGGCTTTCAAGACACGAGTATAGGATTCCTCATAGTGTTAAAGCCTTTCACGGTAAATGTCTGTGCTATAAATTTTGATGTACTTCCCAGCTGAATGGATGCTTTGAGTGGAGACAGACTGGCTGGAGCTAAAGTAGTTAGGTTTGATTTACCTCTTCTTTATTATTCAGTTCTATCGAGAATTTGGAGTAGTGATATCAAGGCATGTTGATTGACTTCAGTTTGTAGATTGAAATAAAGTGAGTGCTATTTAACCTAGGCCAATACCACACAACCCTATAATGATATTATTGAGATGAAGTAATGTGTAGATTTGTAAGAAAGACAATGACACATGATGTTAGCAAATAAATCCATTGACAGATGAGTTTTCCCTAATAATCATTCCGTGTGTGTTTTTTGTGCAAGTCCTTGTGGGGTTTCCGGAATTAGAGAAGTACTTGTGAAGAGTCCCTGCATGTGCCATTTCTGAAGCTCTATTTATATTTAGTCTGATTTGTGATGTTTGGTTTGCATATGTTGGCCATATTCATGCAGTGCATCTCATCTGCTGCTTTTTCTAAAGCTAAACCAGTTCCTGCTTTCTAGCATTTGCAGAATATTCCTCCCTGCTACAGCTTTTCAGCTGCAGTTGTAGTGAGAGTGAGATAGCTACATTAGTCTGTCTAAAATGAGTAATGTAAAAGAAGTGATCCATTTTCTGTCCTGTTCTGACACTCTATAGGCTTCTTCATAAATATCTATGTACTTCTGATATTTCTTGGCAGATGGAACTATAGATATTTATGGAGTCAAGTTATTTACTCACCAGTTCTAACTTCCTCACTAAGAAGCAAAGTATGATTTCTCTTTTCTTCTGGAATCAAGCAATGATACTATGGTTACTTTCCAGCTAATTATTAATGAGATGGATTAACGGTCTTCAAGTCATTAATCCTGTGCAGAGCTCCTGTGTTCTGCTGAAATCATAGGTGACTTTTAAAGGACTGTCAATACTGACAGTTTAAAGTACCATGCAATAAAAAGAGCAAGTACTGGTGGGAAAAAAAAGGCAGATGTGCAACTGTCCTGAGAAAGATCAGTGGTCTTAAAATTGAATAAGTGCTTGCCAGCAATATTTCAGGGGGTGGTGTAATAGTTATGTGTGAATCCCTAGGGGCCTTCTGAATGGGAATGCCTGTCAACTGTGGCAGCTATAAGTTATAGGCCTCCCAGCATGTATTTGGTCCTCTGCATGCTTGTCATGCAGTCTGGTGGCCCAAGGTTAAGCCAGAATTAGTATATTTATCTCCTGAATATTATTGTCACTAACCCACACCAGAGTTAGACACAGTTGAGCTGTATTTGGCCATTGCATTAGACTCTGTGCACTCCAGGGAAATTTCCAAAAAGAAGAGGGGAAGAGCTGAGTGGAATCAGCTGTTACCATGCAGCAAAGCAACAATTAAACACTCTATGTGTATAGTTGTGGTTAGTGTCTATGTATGCAGAAATCTGACCAGCTCTCACAGACATACCTACTGTTACTGTGCACCACGCCATGCTGTTCTTGCTCAGGCAAAATTGTCATCAGCTCAAGGTGGAGCATGATCCTGTGCTCTAAGGCCTTAGGTTCTTATCTCCATGTCCTAGAAATTAACTAGTGTAAACAAGGTGAAATATAGAATTCATGCAGCCTTTTATCAAAACAGAACTCTGAAAACGAATCTCAGTTTATTCTTTTCCATCTCTGCCAATTTTCTCAGACCCACCCTTCCCATAGACTGACAAAAATGCTTAGCATTTAACTGAAGAGCTATATCAGGCTCCAGCTGAATTTGAAATAGTTGCAACCCTTAAGCATCCAGGTCTTTCAGAGACTATGAAAATCCAAAGAGTGTGTGCAACACAAACGCTGCAGAGTGAAGTTGCAACAGGACGTTTAATCTGTCTCGCATGTCCCAAAGATTCATACTTGGGTTTTTATTCCAAGTGAGGAAGATAGATGTGAACAAGGAGGAGTCTACATATAATTGGAAGGTTATGGAGTAAAACCAAATACAGCCCACTGAGCTATCAAAAGATTGTGGTTCCCATTCATTAGTTGTAATGGATTCAAATTTCCTTTGAAGCTCTAGTACTATAAGTTGTAAATTATTTGCTGTTAATGGCTGGCTCTGTGTTTTGAGTGCTGTATTTAATACCAGTCAAAATATTCTTATGATGGTACCTAGGAAAATAAAAAAGGTATAATTGTGTCTTTTCTGTAAAAGCCAAACATGGTGAAAAGCCATGTAACCAGGTTCAACATTCACCAGACGGCCCAGGACAGAGTGGAGAAGATGAGGAGGAGCGTCCTCACAGATGCGGCTCTACAGATGTAAAACCAAGAGCTGTGCTCCTGACCACATCTTTTGAAGTGGTTTCTAAACCAAATCGGTTGGAAGGAGCCTGGGAACATCTTTCATCATCTGTCTTCTTGCTGCCCTTCCTTGATTAGTGTCAATGAGCTTGAGGGTGACGGCTGAAAAAGGCTTGCCTGTGCGGTACTCCTTGTTCTGTCCCTCAGGCAGGATTCAGGGAAACACAGGCAGAGAATTGTCTTTACTTTTAAGAATTCTTCGTGTGAGACTAATACAACCACCTGTCCAATTGGCTATATATAACACATAAAACATGTGTGTTGCAACTGACATAGTTACTGTATTGGCAAGGTGCCAGTACCCAGTATAATTTGAATATCCGGGACTATCAGTGCTAATCAGTAGCTTGTCTCTGAGAAGACTGTGCTGGTATTTTTAATTAGTTTGTGCCACAAAACTGATTTTTAAATGTAAGGTGGTCCTCTTCTGTAAAGTAGAGTAGATTTAGGTGAATGTAATTTACTTAATGTATCCGTTTTCTATGATTCTATGAATTATATTCCAGAATGAATAATAATTATTCAGGAAGGCAGTTGTTCTCATTTATTTGTGTGCTTCTGAACAACTTGAAATTTATCTTGGAATTATCAAACCATGGAGATGTAGAAGACAAAAGCTAAACTACGACTCCATCATAGTATGACTCTTTGGGTTTTGTTGGACCCTGTGCTAGTTTCAATAACTCTGCTTTCTTCAATGCCATGCTTTTTAGTCTCCATAAATAATTATTCCCTGTCAGGAGCTGAGGTCATTTTTCTAATGCCAAGTTAGTTGCCCATATGCATGACAACCTTTCTGCTGTTGGGAGAAAAAGCCTAGCATCGTATTGAGCCACTAAGTACATAATTTCTAGTTCCACATTGCATTCCACAGCAGTGTCAGTGTTCTACTTAGTGGGTATATTTGCGTACATGTCTTTCTAATTCTGGCACTATAAGTTTAAGGGGCAATTGTTACTGTACTTTCAAAAATCTACTCTAAATGTCAGAAGTTCCCTGAAATTGGATAAAATATTCTCAAGTCAATGATAATTACACACCATTTTGACAGTTCTCAAAGTTTAACATATCTCTTAAGGAGCTAATGACTACATCATAATCTCATCTTTCACTAAAAAAATACATACAAAAATATATAACACTTCACAAACTGGCCTATTGTAGAAAACATGAAAGAGGAGCACTGCAAATTCAAACATCTTTAGGTAAATAAACAGGCCACAATAGGTATTTTTATTTATATCCCATCATTTTTAACCAACATCTTCAGCTTTTTGTAATCAGGATTATTTTTCCTTTTTTTTCCCCTCCTTCTTCTTTTTTGATCACTGGAGGTTGGCAACAGAATCACAGAACCACAGAATCACAGACTGTAAAAGACCTCTGAGATCGTCAAGTCCCACCTTTAGAGACACCACCCTGTCAACTAGATCATGGCACTAAATGCCATGTCCTGTAGGTTCTCTTTTGATGACCACCAGGGATGGTGATTCCACCATTTGGATGGCAGTCTGTTCCAATGCTTAACAACCCTTTCCATGAAGAAATTCTTACTCATGTCCAGCCTGAACCTCAATGTCCTTCTTGTAGTGAGGGGCCCAGAGCTGGACACAGTACTCAAGGTGTGGCTTCACCAGTGCAAACACATGATGCTGTTCCATTAGAAGAAATTATGAAGGTATTCCAGCTTTCTAGTTTTATCAGTGAAAAAATCATCATCATTCATCAGGTAGTAAGATCTAAATGCTTACATCACTTGCATGTAAACATGTGTCTGGAATTGTTCACATTTTACTGCCTAAGATTCATTATTTTTGTTTTATATTTGATGGAGAGACAAAAGCTGATGAGTACAGATGGATTTTGGTAAGTAATTTATAGGGATTCATACCATTTCTGCGACAGAAGATATCATACATACTTAAAATAAGAGCAGTTTTGATTTCAAAGACAAATGCTAGAAGTTTCAATACGTAAATTTCAATTTCTGTTTACAAAATACATCTATGTTTGCAGTTTTCTTACATGCCTAATGTCAGGTATGCAATTCTCCTTGGCATGGGATTTTTAGTTTAAAGTAAGATTGTTTAATTGTGGGCAATTCTGAAACCTTGACAAGTGCTATAGTCAATTCTCCTTTGGCAAAGTGAACTCTCAGTGCTATGGTTTTAAAAATGCGATTGAAGAGGTTGTTCTTTGTTGAGGAACAAGTAATACACCACGTTTTCTCTGCATTACAGTTAATTTTTCAAAACATAAACCCAAGGCAATTCTATGTCATTTTTAGCAAGTCTCATGTCAATCATTAGAAATAATAGGATGAAGGATCAATGGTAAGAGCAAACCAAAGTTGTGTGAGTTTACTGTAAGCTTTTCATATTTAGAGAGTTAAACTTTAAAAGAGCCTTCTGAAATGCCTTTAATTTATTGTTAGTTTTAATTGGACATTTTTCAGAATGTCCTTCATATTTTTGGTGCTGACTCAGATGTAAAAGGATCCAAAGGAATGACATGCAGCTAGTCATACAAATTATGTGATCTGCAATAGACTTTTTATTGGCACAACTGTTCAGGATTTTCTGTGTGTGGAAAAGCCACAGAGTACTTTTCAGAACACGGTAAATCATAGCACCTCATGCTATCAGAAACACTGCGATAAAACTACTCCACATTTTTAGAAGAAAAATAATTTTTTTGTACTTGGATTATGAAGAATTTGACCCTGTAGTGACTCATAACAAAAAGATCCATTGAAACTTACTTGTGAGGAGTAAAAGTTCAGTATGAAGTTGGAGTAAAAGCTATAGGATTGCAATGTGATGCAGTCAGAAATAAAGGCAAACACAACACTGGTGTGTATTATGGGAAGTACCTCCATCAGAAATGGAGTAGTGTTATAGTCAGACCCCTCTACTTGGCTCTTGTGAGACCCCACCTGGAGTACTGCAGCCACGTCTGGGGCCCTGTGGGATGATGACCGAAGATCCAGCAGCAGCCAAGGCTTGCTACCTATGAACTACACTGTGTACCCTCTAAGTTATCGTTGCAGATGGAGAGCTGCATAGTGCACATCAACAAAGGATGAGCTGGCTGAAGGAGAACATCCTCTGGAGATATGATGGGGGATGCCTCTGATGAACAGCACAGAACGCAACAAACTCATGTGACTGGAACTTTGAAGGGCTCCATAGCCAAAAATGTAACTTTTAGAATCACAGAGTCATAGAACGACTAAGGCTGGAAAAGACCTCCAAGATCATCCAGTCCCACCTTTGACCTAACACCACCATGCCAAGTAAACCATAGCACTAAGTGGAACATCCAGGTGTTTCTCGAACACTTCCAAAGATGGTGACTCCAGCACTTCCACGGACAGTTTGTTCCAGTGCTTGACAGCCCTTTCAGTGAAGAAATTCTTCCTGATGTCCAATCTGAACCTTCCATGGTGCAGCCTGAGGTCATTTTCTCTTGTCCTGATTAAGGATCATTTAAATACTAAAATACACACCCCGCATATACTAATAAGTATAATGCAGTACAAGCTACCATGTATATGAGCATATTACTCAAACTGTCTGCTTAGATCATGCTATATGTAACATAAGAGGAGGGGATAAGATTGGGTTGTATGTAAGGAAGGCAGGAATTTCACCTAAGTTAGGAGAAAGACCCAAAATCACCTTGCAGACAGCTGACTGGCTATTTTCCTCTCCCTCCTCCCAAGCAGGAACACGTTCTTGGTAAGTTTGTGAGTAGGATGGTTGTTATTATTAGCCAGGTTAGCACAATACTATTGTTATTAGAGCTCTATTGCAGCTAGGGCATTCAGCAATGGCAATGCTGAATTTGTATGTCTGTTGCTTCAATAAACCACACTATTTGTGACTCTGTGATAGCAAAGTTCTCATTGAATGTAACTGGACCAGAAGCGTTGGCTTGGTTAATCGCACCATTTGCCAATCCATGATACCACAAGTTCTTATTGAACGTGACGAGACTTCTAGTGCCAAATAGGTTATAATCAGAGAGTAAGCCTAGCCATACCCAGCCTCCCTGATCTCTGAGGACCAGGTGGAATGTAAGGGGGTTTATTTTTTGGCCAAATTACTTAATCTTAATGCAACAAGCCCTCAACATATGAAGGAAGTGAACTCCTTGAGGCAAGTCCAGAGGAGGGCATGAAGATGATCAGAAGGTTGGAGACCTCTCCTGTGAAGACAGACTGAGAGAGCTGGGCTTGTTCAGATTGGAAAGGAGAAAACTTTGGAGACACCCTTCAGTACCCTTTCTAAAGGAGGCCTACGAGAAAGCTGAAGAGGGACGTTTTACAAGGAAGTGTAGTGAGAGGATAAGGGTTAATGGCTTTAAACTGAAAGAGATCAGGTTTAGATTAGATATTAGGAATAAATTCTTTGTTGTGAGAGTAGCAAGGCACTGGAACAGGTTGCCCGGAGAAGCTGTGAATGCCCCATCCCTGCAAGTGTTCAAGGCCAGGTTGCATGGGGCTTTGAGCAACCAAGTCTAATAGAAGGTGTTTCTGCCCATGGCAGGGGTGTTGGAACTAGGTAGTCTTTTTCCCTTCCAGCCCACACCATTCTATAATTTTATGATGAAACATCTTTTGTACAAATTATTTCAAACCTGGATGTCATAGTTAGGAAAGGTTAGTTTGGACTATAATGAGAGAGGAATGGAGGGGAAAGAAGAGATTATAGGTCGCAAGACCGTAGAAGAGTCTAGTTTGCCTTACATTGTAAAACACAAACTGTGAAAGAATATGTTCATTTTCTAAAGGAAGAAGAGTTATATATAACAGCAGATTATATGATGGCAGAAACCCAAGGATAGTTATGGCTCACAGCTGTTAAATTAAAGAGTCCTTTCAAACAGAACAAAGGAGCAAATCACCTTAAACTGGTACAGCCTACTGTGCATGCAGTTATAAAAGTCTGGGCTTCAGCACATCGGAGGTCAATTCCAGCATGGCTTGCTATGAACACCAAATAGGGAAATGGGAGGTTTTTTTAGTGAAATCTCTTTCTTGTGGGAAATTCCAAATTATCAGACTAAAAATTTCCCACTCTGGTTTGGAATTTCTTTTTACTTGCAGCTTTCAATTCCTTTTTTTCCTCCACCTCCCCTTCCCACCCCCCCCAAGATGTCATTCTTCACCCCGACTGGAGATAAACATTTTTTTGTGCGAAAGAAAAACTCTTTCCTTTAGGGCTTTTTTAGCGTCTGTACTTACACATTGCCTGGCTATACTGAGATTTACACCTCTATTCCATTTGCTCTGCAAGATTTTAATTCAGTTTCCAGTAAGTGCAGTAATTCTTTGTGTATCTTCTGTAAGTACACTTTTTCTGCTTTATTATGATTCAAAGCCAAAACACATGGCTTTCAGATAACACCAAAATCCCCATGTTATCAGGATTTGATCAGTGATGATAGGATATTCAATATTCAGACTTCACAAAATATCTAAAATCACAAGTACAGTAGCTGATAGACCTAAAAGGTTTAGAAATCTATCCACAAAAAAGCATGAAAGAATGACAACACACATAGAAATTTTACTACACATGGGAAGACTGTGCATCATTCAAGAAGAAGTAATACTGAAAGCTTTATTGCTAAAAGCCTTTTTTGGAGATGCAGAAAGTCTGGCTCTTTTTTTCTTTCTTGTTTTAAAAGTAATTTTAATCCATATTAATTTGAGAGACTAAAGAGCTCTTCAGATAGTGGGGCAGCCTGCATGATGGATCCAACTTCAGACTTAAGAAGTGTTGAACATGCCTGCAGCCAAAACATTTGAGCTGGCCTATAGCTGCTGACACTAGAAGTCCTGGATTTCTACATTTTGGCTCTGAATTAAGAGAGCCAAAATCCTAGGCCCTGAAATTCCTAGTTGCAAGGAAGTCCATGGCAAGGACTGTCCAGCACCCCTGCAGTGCCACTCCCCAGGCACATGTTGGATCCTGTCAGAGAAATCCCAGGTCTTCAGAATCTGATTGGATGTGCTGGAAGGAGGTTCTTAGAAAATCTGAATGAGAAAATCCTAACTCTGAAATATACCCAATTATATTTCTGTGAAATTTTTTTGATAGGGACATTTCCTGACCACAGTGTAGTTTGTAAGAAAGTTCTCCACCTGACTGGAGAATGGAAGGACATCAGAACACCCTGAGCTACAGCCTCAAACAATAACACATTACACAAACTACATAAACTGTAGTTTGCTCACCTTCCTCCCTTCTTTCCTTCCATCCATCCATCCCTCCATCCATTCCACTGCCTACACAAACACAAAATCCAAAGAGACCTTCTGCCCTCATCAGAACTCCAGCTTTTGCTTGATGTACTTTCACTTGCATTACTGAGAGAAGTACACGGGGGGAAGTTCTGATTTGCAGCCCTTTCTGGCATGTACAGATAATGTTAACATATTGAAAACATGCTTAATTGCCTAGTTGAGTTGGAGCTAAAGCAACTGAAAAGCCATCACAAATAGCTCTGTTAGATATCTTTTGTGCTAAAACATTGCTACCTTCTAAGTGTACGTTAAGACACCTGGCAACTATTAGTTGATCAGAAACAAGCAGTAAAATTAGACTGAGAGATGAGATACAACTGGAATTGCCTGACCTTTTCATTTTCCAGATTTGGATTAATTTTTAGCTGTTATTTTTTATATTTTCCTACCCTTCAATTCTTCCTCCCATTTCAGCATGGGAAAAAATGTTGCAATATCTCAAAAACTCCTATGGAATGGAAGGATAATTTTATATTTAGATTTGGAGAGCAGATATAACATGAATAATATTGTTCTTTCCTCTTCCTTTAGTTTGTCTTTCCCTGAATTTCTTTTCAGTCACATGAATAGAGCTAGACTTATTACAGTGTGAAGTGTCAGAGTTCGCTCACTCAGACAGAAAACATACATCTTCCTGCTACGTGATGAAAATATACTTTTAATGTAATTTCTCAACTAAATATCTATGATTATAGCACATGTAGATCTCAAGAAGTGTAAAAAGGAACGAAAATCTGGGAAGACATCTAAATATAATGCTCTGTTCAATGTCAGAGTGGCAAATTTTAAATGCCATCTCACCACATCTCACATGTTTTTTTGTTATATCTGAGGTCTTTTGGTTAACGTAAATGACTGTGCAGCTATTGAAACTGCTGTACGCAAAACAAAAAATTAATTCATGATCTGAAAGAAGAGAAAGCTACTGCATTTTTCTGCTCTGACTAAACTGAAAGTTGTTGTTGTATTTACAATATGCAGCATTCTGGAGAGAGAAGGAGGTTTGTGTGGGACTGGCCTCCCAGAAAGATCAAGCAGCAATGGCAACAACAACAACTTTGTTGTTTAGTGATTTTCAGAGGCACATTCAAAGCCATTACAGGAAGAGTACATAAAAAACCTTTAAAGAAACACAGTTAAATACTAATTTAAAGCAGAAGTGAAAATGTGGTTTAAAATAGACTAGGAAACACGTTCCAAAGAGACATCCTTCCAGGCTCTTGAATGATGTTAGAGAAGTCGTCTGCAAGTTAGGGCTGAGAGAAGTCGTCTGCAAGTTAGGGCTGAGAGTGGTCTGGACAATAATAAAATCAAACACAAGAAGAGTGATTCTAAGAAAGAGTTTTAGAAACTTTTTGTGTTTCAAATTTTGCATGACACTAAGTACTTCCGTACAGTGCTAAAGTATGATGTAATTGCTAATTAAATGGTCTTCCCAAAACTCATAATAGCCACATTGGCTACATTTACACTATTACATAAACAGGGACCAGGCAGCAAACAAGAATGGTGGATTCCTGATTATTGAGATAGATTGATTACTGACTCTCTCCTTTGCTCTACTTGACTGACCTTGTCCATGCTGAAGCTACCCTTGGTTCTAGGGACAGGTATCTTCAGGGAACATTCCCACCAAACCACAGTGTAGGTGTTGCATGAGAGTTCGCTCCCTTCACAGTCCGCCAAAGCAATCCCGTCAGGTTTTGCATCCCCTTATGTCCTTTCATACCTCCTTTCTACACTCAGGGGCATGCAGCCATTACCCTGAGTTTCAGCCCGTAAAAATCTACTCTGGCATAGCACATTCTTCACATTACTTCACATAGTCCCAAGCCCTCTCTCCAGAAACCTTGTTCACTGGGCCTCTTGTGTTTAATTGCACTGATGTACCGAGTCAAGGGAAGGTCCACAAAGCACAGTGTCCACCAGAACCATTTGCACACAATTTCTTTGGCTAAGGATATAGAAGCAGGAATATAAGCACTTGAAAGCAATCAGGGAGTGATACTTCTCTTCTTGTGCCCTAACACTTTGTCCTCAGGGATTTTCTGAGGTAGAGATTGTTTACTTCTGTTTAATAGTTTCTACAAGATGAAAACTTGTCTATAATTACAAGAGACTGAGCATGAACTTTGATTTGCCTAAATATGTGCAAATGATACTCCAGTCCTACTTTACACTCTTGCTGGGATTTGGGAATGATTAAAAAAAAAAAACAACCTAAAGTTTTAAACTTCTTGCTCAATGGTAAGCCTGGAGAGTTTATTTTGAAGTTATATTCCACTGCCAGGAAGCCCACAGGTTTTTTATTTTGTTGACCTAAAAAATTTATTTCTCAAGCAGTCATTTGAATCTAGCAGTAAAGGTTTTAGGAAGATAACCAGACTACCATGAAACTTGGACATACACTCAGAAGGACACAGAGCATCTGACCACAGGACCAGGATTCAGAGGTTTCTTATTCCAGCCTTGCACTTTTTCTGCTATTTTTTCTTTTAATGAAGATTCTTGAGGGCTTGAGGACTTTTAAAAAAGAATAACATCTTATAATCAACTGTATTTGATAGCTTATGAAAAATACTACTTTTTTAGATTTTGGGGGGGTCTTTTAGTTTAAAAAATCTCTCATTGCTTTCTTCCATGAAATGTTAACACTGGCAAGAGTGTTTCAAACAAGTTTAAGCCTGTTTATCATCTCTCTTGGCACTGCCTAAATCAGGGCAATGTAATAAACTATCTGGAGAAATGGTTTTCTTAGTATTACTCTTGGATGCAGATGAAGAAGTTGAACGTACGAAAACATTTTGTGTTGATGAGTATAATCTTTGTCCAATCTAACTATCTTAAGAGATCAAATCAATACTATAAAAAAAAATATATATATTTAAGGGCAACAAGAAGTACTGCAGTTCAGAAATAAAACAACAACAATAAAAAATTCTGTTTCATTTTAGTCCATCTTTCACAATCATTTGCCTGTTCCAGTCCAGGTAATGCTTTCTCTCTTTCTGGCACACCCAGTCCAGGTAGACTATGTGTATATTTCCGTATTTATAGTTCTGAAAACACACATACCTAAATATTCTATATGTTACTATAACTCAAGCAGAAGCTGTGGGTAAATATTTAAATTGTTGACTGTACCTTTATAAACTGTTTTATGCTGACAATATAACTATATGATGATCCGTTCTGGTTTTAAAATTCCTGACTAAATATGGATTTCTAGCAGACTGTTCATAGGTGCACTTGAAGAAAAAAAGGTGTATTCTGCACACTTTTCCAGTGAAATACAGCTACTCTCAAAAGGTAAACGAAATCACCTTGAAAACAAGCTATAACCCCACAGAGTGGAGCATTCCCACAGTTCAGGTGCTGGTTACAAAATCAGTTTGACGCTTTTTGGGACTGATGCAAGAAATGGATGAAGAGATTCCTTTGAACCACAGGAAGGGTTTTGTTTGCATTATTTTTCCTCGCTGGATCCAGGTTTAGACTGGTTCTCATTTTATCTGCGCTCTGTTCCCCACCTTCACATGAGTACACACAAAGCGGGGGCTTCAAAGCTGACAGCACTGGCCTAACTCTGTTCTCGTTAAAAGCATTGGCAAAACTCCCAGTGGCTTCAACAGCAACAGGATTAGGCCAACTGTGAGTGCTTTGAAAAACTCACCCAAGGCAATAAATCTAGCATTAGTTCACAAAAAGGAAAGCAAACACAAAAAGGAATGAAGAGAGGGAAAAGAAGAATCATAGTTCAGTTGCTCAAAGTCCGTTAACAGAAAAATGACCCTGGATACATATTGTGATGTACGGTCCATGTGGCTGGTGCAGGAGAGTTTGTGTTAGATACTTGTCTGCTTATGATTGTGCAGAGAGTGAGGATCCCTTCCCTGGCCACTATGTGCAGAAACTGCTGGTAATCCTGCTATTTAAGCGGTGAAAGAGCAAGGAGAGCTCTCACAGTTCTGACTCACATGGCAGCAGAACTGGACTGGATTGGGCCAGCACATGCTTCACCCTTTCCCCTGCAAAGCATGGGCTGCTCCAGCCTACAGTCCCTTGAGGCACTTTGCTGTAATTTATTTGACATATCTGCATCCACTTGTTCTCCACTCATCTTGCATGTCTTGTGGTATCTACAGGGGGCTACAAGAAAGCCAGAAAGGATCTTTTTACAAGAGCATGTAGTGAGAGGACAAGGGAGAATGGCTTCAAACTGAAAGTGGATAGGTTTAGATTATGTATTAGGAAGAAATTCTTCACTGGGAGGTGGCACATGAGGCACTGGAACAGGTTACCCAGAGAAGTTGTGGATGCCCTGTCCCTGGAATTGTTTAAGGCCAGGCTGGATGGAGCTCTGAGCAACCTGATCTAGTGGAAAGAGTCCCCGTCCATGGTGGGTGAGTTGGGAGTAGATGGTCTTTAAAGTCCTTTCCAACTCAAATCATTCTGTGATTCTATGATTTACATAACCTTTTTTGCCACTCTTTTACCAGTGTCTGACTTTGAATTACCTCCCTTGTGCTGGTGCTTTTCTGACACAGAGATAAATTAGTCAGCTGTGAACTTCGTCCATAATGGGGAGCACACAGGAAACCATTCAAATGGCACCTGACATTTCAGTTTCATGTTATTTACATTTCATGTATGAGTTGGTATCCTCCTCATTTTATTTCATGCACACCAAAGATATGGAATTATAAACCAAAAATTTTAAGTATGATGTTTTGTGGGTTTGGGGTTTTTTGTTTGTTTGTTTTCTTTTCAGTAAAGACACGAACCTTGGAGAAATGGGACAAAAAATGCAGTAGGAAAATAATTTAGGTATGAATTCTGTAGGACGGGATTTTTGCCAGCATTGCACTGAATAGCAGAACCTCAACTTGAACTTCTTTTTCCTTTCACCCCTAATATTGCAGCAGGCTTTGACATCTTCTGCTCTGCCACAAAGTGCGTAACGCTTAAAGCACTGTCAACACTTTTTCATGAAAAAGTGACTTCGGAAATTGTCCAGTCTCTTCTTAACTCTCACAAATGGTCGTGATTTCTCACCTTCACAAAGATAGTTGCCTCTCACAAATGCTGACCTTGTGGCTGGTATAGATAGCTGGTATTTCCCCCTTCACTGTTCACGATCTCCTCATGCTGCCCTAGAAAAGCAAAAGGGCTTTACATAGACCTGCAGAGTGCCCATTATCATTGTGCAAGGATTTGTCCTTATTTTCGGAGGAGGTGAGCACTCATATCTCCTGCTGCCATCTTAGAGGAAAACAAGAATTTTATGTAACAAAGATGTCAGTACATATCTCATCTCAGGCACCTAATTGTAATTTTTATTTTAACCAATATTATGTTAATCCCAGCAAATTTTATTTGCAAATTCTTCCATTCATCCTTTATATTATGAGGACCTGGATCCAGGGTTTGAAAGATTCTGGCATCCCTTTTTAGCCATCAAGACCTTCAGATTTTCATTTCTATAGATTCAAAGCCATATATTCCTTTCCTGGCCTCTTGCACAATTTCATGATCACAAATTGAATTAATGTACATTTTCAGTGTGAAAGAAAACACATGCATGTTAAGCACAAACAGACAGAAAGAGTGTCTGGAAGAATACCATTAATTTATCTGAAAATCTGTCTAGGAGTTTGATGCTCACACAAAAAGTTCAGCTGGTGTTTTTGCCAAAGAAAAGCTCCTAACTAGAATTTTGTATCTAGATCTGGGGAATTAATTGATTTGCAGGGCTCACTGGCAGATCTACAAGAATTCATTTTGCATCAACCTGGAATGAAGTGTACAGCCAAATGAAAAGTAGGAAAAATAATAATTTTTGATTGACAACAAGTTTTAGGGTTTGGGAGGGATTACTTGTTTCCTTGTTCATTCGTTCATAAAACTGAAGTTGATTTCCAAATGCTGTGAACTAAAAATAAAATCTCAAAACTAAAATGCTGACATTTTTCCAGTTTGCAGACTTTTTTTACTTAAGCAGCTTACAAAAAAAAAAAATGATACAATTGAATCACTGTTATTCAGGAAAAACATTTCAGCCAAAAAAGTTTTATCCAACTCTGTATCCGATATACTCCCATGGTGCTTCTCCACTTTTTTAATGTGCAGTGGAAACAGGCTGAAATGCAGAATTTGGTGTAACTTCAGTAAAACTGTGCAAAAGGACAAGTCAGCACAGAAGACAAAAGGAACTATGATGTTTAGTTTTTAGTTAAAACTATTAAACTATATGGTAATTGTGTCCACATCAGTCTTGTTAAATCATGCAGGACTGCATAATTTTTTTCCCCTTTCTTTGGTAAACCCTGGGATACTTCTAATACATCTACTTCTCCTTACGTTCAAAAAGTTAACTGTGATTGTGGAGTGGGATAAAGTAAATATCATTAGAACAGGAAATCACAGATGAAACAAAATAAATGCATTGTCATTTTTATATTTACTTGATATTCACACATTTTTTATTTTTATATTTTCTTGATTTTCACAACTCATAGTTTATATTAGTGATTCATTAAAAAGGTAGAAGATTATCTTATTGCCTAAATAAGTTAGATGGTATTATTCCATCAATGATCATGACCTACATGTTCAACCAAAGCAGATTGAGATTTTAATGGCAACTGTCACAAAAATATGCATGCAACAAATATCTATAGGCTAACATAACAGGTACAAAACCAAAGAATGCTGAAGAGGGAACGAATTTGGGGAAGTTTTAGTTTGTTCCCAGACAATTCACATGTGAAATACAAACATAGAGTGGGAGGTGCTGCAGGGTGATGTTCACTTTTATGACAGCCCATGTGTAGTCAATATGAGTACAGAGACAGGCAGTTATGCTAAATGGTTCCTTATTTTGTAGGAATGTTAATGTCAGTGGGAACTTTTCTGTTATCTTCACCGGTCTTCAGACTAGGCCTTAAGGTAACAGCAGTAGCAGGTAGAAAACGTAACTTTTACTGTCAACCCTACATTTAAACAGATGCTTATATCTAGCCATCGCTGTGCCATGGCTTGTTACCTCAGAGCACTTTCTGTATTCTGAAGTTCTGCTTTCTGTGGTCTTCAGTGAAGATCAGAGCATCCCAAATGGTAGTATAAGACAGACTCTGCAAGTCTGATGCTGGCAGTAGCCTGAAATAATTGCAGTTCCAAGAGCCTTGCTGGAAACCAGCAGCACGGTGTGCTAATGAGCTCAGAAGTGATACCTGAACAGTAGGATAAATGGTGGGGGCTGGAATGGCTGTTGCAGCTGGGAGAGACCACTGATGAGTGTAAGAAACAAAGGCTGATGCGTGTAGAGGTGGCTGAGCCTGCACCAGAGAGTGCTGCAGTGTTTGAGCCAGCCACAGGAGTGACCCAGCAGCCTCTTACTCCTTGTTCCCTGATAAGGTTCAGTTCTAGAGTGTTCTCCCTTACTCAGCATCCCATTTATCCCTGCCCCTTACTCCTCCCCTCGTTTACCGCTACTGGTTGCAGTTGTATTACCCTGCCTTCTCTCTGCCCCCTGACCCTCAACCCATTGGCCCCTGTTGTCTCTCTGCCCCCAGTGCCCCTGGGATAAAACCCTGACCCCTCCATTGTTCTGGGTTCTCCCCTTCCCTGATGACTCATGGAAACCTATTTCGTGGAACACATAAAGAGAACTCCTCCAACTCTTTGCCTCACCTAAGTACGTGTTTGTGTGTGTGTGTGTGCGTGTGTGTGTGTGTGTGTGTGTGCACCGCGGAATGCGTCATGGCACCACCAGACAAACGCTTTCAGGAAGACTGCAAGGGACCCCAAAACCCATCCAGGATATTTTTTTATTTATAACAACAGATGCATCAGTACTTGGTTTGTTTAATGACTTGGAAAAAGTTCACAGGCCTGAAGAGTGGATGGGGTTTATTGTGACTTCCATTAAGTTTGGATTTCCAAGGTACTGTTGATCACTTGTTGGGGTAAAGATGAGCATTTCTGTTGAATCAAATGTAAATTCCCATTCAGAGATGTGAGCAAAATTAGGTGGTATTTTCTGCTGTTGCATTTGAATTGTAAAGATAAAAGGTACATAATCTTGGCAAAGACTAAGATGCTCTGGGCTCATTCCTCTGGCATCTTCCATGAGATCTGAAGCTGACTTTTTGTTCTCCAGACATTCTAGAGTACGTCAATCCAGGAAAAACTTATTTGAAAAGGATCTTGCATTCCTTTTCCAGAACTGAACTTGATTTTCTGCCAAAGTTGTTTGAAGTAGTCTCTTAGCCAGCACATATCTCAGACCTTCACTTCTGAGCACAAAGCACATAATCAGAACCCCCTGAAATGACCTAGAGAATAACATTCCATCCTGGGACACTGGCAGATAAAAATGGGTGAGTTTGGAGTTTCCTGATTTCATACAAACAGCAAAAAAGCTGAAGTTTAGAATTTTTGAGCTAAGGTTGAGGTATGTGGATTAAAGAGCAAGACTGATACTGAGAAACAGACTATTGTTTTAATGATATCTTAAAAATGCCCCAAACAGTCTGAAGGTCTGTGCCTTCCCTGCAGTTATGGAGTGATCCCAGGAACACCCAGAAGAACGGTGTGATCTCCACGTCCATGTGTGTCCTGTACGTTCTATTTTCTTGCAGGCAACAGGATTTTTGTGCGAGCACCTAAAACAATAGTTACAATGTACTAAGTCTCTAGTTGAGCTTAGCCCTGAGTCATCCCTTTGAAAGCAGTCTACGCCCATACTTCACTGTGATTCTGACTGAGTGTCTGCAGAGAGTATATGGGATGCGTGATGTCCTTGAAATGCACTTCACGCTGTAGTGTAGCTATATCTTTTTGACCTCATATTTTTATGCAACTACTTTGTATTTGCTAACTTCAGGCAAGATTTTGGCCCTAAAAATGCACAGTCATTTTCTCTGCAGTCAGAACAAGTTCAGACACATATGTCACAACTGATTTTAAAACAATGCATTGATTTCATAAAGCACTTGAATGACTACCTGGCACATATTTGAACTCTGTCTGATAACTGTAGCATTTATTTTGATAGTTTCCTGCTTCAAAGTCTGGCATTCTGATGAAGTCCTGACCACTTCATAAAAAGCAAATGACGGCACTAACGTTGCCAGTGGGAGGGTGTAAGCCACAACCATTTGAAAAAAAATGACATGGCTCTTTTTAGCTGCGCCTCTCCCTGGGAGTTGATTGCTACGGGAAAGAGAGGTAGGAATTAGCTGCTTTTACAAATGTCAATGTTCTTAGCAGGTTCAAGTAACAAGAGGTGCTGAAAAGTATGGCAACCAAATCCTCATCTCCTGACACTAAGCTTGTCACTTCTGCGACATTCTTGGCCTCTTCTAACCCAGTGTCTGGGAATTTGAGACTTAATCTTTGGTCTGCCACATGTTGGTGCAGAATATAGCTGCTGCAAAATGAGACCAACCTACAAACAAGGAAAAGATCTATTTAAAAACGAAAAATCCCAGCCCCCTCATTCTTCCTTAGCATAGGCATTTTTAGAACCAAATTTCAGTCTCATTCTGACCACTTAATACTTAATAGGTTTTGTTTCTTACTCCAGACAGGAAGGAATGTTTTGCTGTTTGTCTTTAAAGCCATCAAGCCATCATGCATACCTCTGCTGGGAGCATCTATTCATTCAACATCACTCTGTAGTTCACATTCTCATTCTTCACATCAGGAAAACTCTGTCTGGGTTTGTTTAAATAGTAGACCATAAGGGAAGTGATATAGCATGGTAATTAATATTTCATCAGAGAAAGCAAGACTAAAATTTGCTTAGTTTTGTAAGAACATAGTTCATGGCCTGAATAGGCGGTGATCTGGTAGCCCTTGTCATTGGTATCGACTTCCCACTTGGCCTGCATTGCTGAGAGTTTAGATGGGGTAGAAATTCCAAATATTCACAGAAGCACAGAATCCCAGAACATGATGAGTTGGAAGGGACCCATAAGGATCATTAAGTCCAACTCTTGGCCCTGCACAGGACCATCTCCAAACGTCACACCATGTGTCCGAGTGCATTGTCCAAACACTCCTTGAGCTCTGTCAGGTTTGATGCTGTGACCACTTTGGTGCTGCACTTCTCTGACGAGCCTGTTCCAGTGCCCAACCACCCTCTGGGTAAACAACCTTTTTCTAATATCCAACCTAAACCTCACCTAACTCAGCTTCAGGCCATTCCCTTGGGTTCTGACACTGGCCACCACAGAGAAGGCATCAGTGTCTGCCCCTCCTGTTCCCTTCACGAGGAAGTTGTAACTGCAATGAGGTATCCCCTCAGCCTCCTCTTCTTCAGGCTGAGCAGACCAAGTGACCTCAGCTGCTCCTCATACCGCTTCACCTCAAGGCCTTCACCATCTCCATGGCCCTCCTTTGGACTCTCTCTAATAGTTCAATATCTTTCTTATATTGTGGCACCCAAAACTGGCCCCAGCACTCGAGGTGAGGCTGCCCCAGTGCAGAGCAGAGCAGGACAATCCCCTCCCTTGCCCGGCTGGCGAGGCTGTGCCTGATGCTGCCCAGGACAGGGTTGGCCCTCCTGGCTGCCAGGGCACTGCTGATTGATGTTCAGCTTGCCACTGACCAGGACCCCCAGGTCCCTTTCCATGGCACTGCTTTCCTACATCTGATTCCCCAGTCTTTACATCCAGGGTTGCCCCAGCCCAGGTGCAGAATCCAGCACTTTCCCGTGTTGAACTTCATACGGTTGGTGATTGCCCAGCCCTCTAATTTGTCGAGGTCTCTCTGTAGGACCTCCCTACTTTTAAGGGACTCAACAGCTCCTCCCTGTTTTGTAACGTGTGAACTTGCTTATTGTCCCTTTCAGTCCTGCATCCCAGTCATTTTTGAAGATGTTGAAGAGCACAGAGCCAAGGATGGAGCCCTGTGGAAGCCCAGTAGTGACAGGTCACCAGTCTGATGTCACCCCAGTCACTGTAACCCTTTGTGCCCCACCCCTGAGCCAGTTGCTCACCCATCCATGATGTGTTTATCTAGCTCTGGTCTGGACATTTTGTCCAGAATGGTGCTGTGAGGGACCGTATCGAAAGCTTTACTGAGATCGAAAAAGATCACAGTAACTGGCTTCCCTTGATAAACTAAGGTAAGTCACTTTGTCATAAAAGGAATTCAGGTATGATAAGCAGGACTTCCCTCTCAAGAAGTCATGCTGGCTGTGACCAAAGACTGTGTTGTCTTCTGGGTGCTTTTCAATACCTTCCAGAATAATCTTCTCCATTACTTTACCAGGCACTGAAGTGAGACTGACAGGCCTGTAGTTCCGAGGCTCATCCTTCTTGCATGCCCTTCATTCACAGGTTGTGCAGTTTATGGTGGGACTGTGCTCAGGGCAATAGAGTTACTGCTACTGATGCTTGGGTCCCTTAGCTTATGGGGGCCTGTAGTGCTCCAAGGAACTACCTGCTTCTTCTCAGTTACTGCTACTGTAAGGTATGAGGAGGTGGCTGTACCAGCTTAACAGTAGCTTTACATGCCATAATGCCTGACACATTTGCAGTGTTGCTGGGTAACGGTTTTAGACTTTATATCTTTTCTATTATTAATGAAGTATATCATACAGTCAGCACAAGATATCTTTCTCAAGCTTTTAGTGTGACTCTTGGAGGTAAGGTCCAGGAACATGCCTTTTCCATCTTGCTCAGAAATGAAGCTAACAGCCTGTAATATAAAAATTTGGGCTGCTGGAAGGCTGAGATACCAGCATAGAAATATCATGAAGCAACAAGTTTCACCTCAGCCCTGCTCTTCAACCCCTGCTTGCCCCCAATGGCTCTGCTCTAAGATGGCTCTGTTTACAACACCTTTTTCTACAATAGCTGACCCTTTGAAACTCCCTTGCACCCACCCCACTGAGGGCAGGAGACAGGATGGAACAGTGAATCTGTCCAGGGACAGATCCCTTCAGCTTCCTTCTTGCTTTTCTCCTGGTCTTGAAGAACTGCTACTTCCCCAGAAAATTGTTATGAATAGGTATTTCCTCCCCTCAAGTTGCCCCTCTTCCTTGCTTGTAAGGAGCAGCTCCTACCTAGATGCTAGAGGCCTTAACAGCTACAAGTAGCGGCCAAGAATTGGCACCTTGGTGTACAAGGTCCTCGTGTTTGAAGCTCAGGTTCAGAGCAAGTTTGTCTCTTCAAAATACTTCTCATAAGTGAAAGTGAAGGACAAGGGCTCAGCTTGCTGCCTCTCATCTGGCAAGTGCTTGTGGAGCATCAGGGCCTGCTCTCCATCAGAATGACCTAATTCTGCATACATCCATATTGATCTGATCTGCGTCATCATCGGTTCAGCATTCATTAACGCAATTGGGTGCAGAAAGCTTTCAGGGGAAATAGATGAAGAGAGAGAATAATATATGCTGTCCTCTTAGAGTGGGAGTGAAATTAGATTATTTTTGTGCTATTCAGTTGAAACCTACTCAGTGACATTTTAGAAAGGTTGCGTGCAAAGGCCCTCCTTCTCTCCCCCTCCCTTCCTTCTCCCCTTCTCCTCCTTCTCTTTCTCCTGCTCCTTGTTGTTGTCATTGTATTTCTCCTCCTCCTCCTTCTCTGCTCAAGGGAGTGGTGGTGATAGTGTGCAGTGAAAGGTACCTCCCCATGCAGCCTCTGCCTCTGGCAGACAGCAAAACCCCTGCTGCTACCAGGCACATTGGCATTCTGTTTGACATGACAGTACAGGCCAGCAGTTTCTCCCACTGAGGGTACAGGTCAGTGTGGAGGCTCAGGAATAACTCTCCTCTTACTTACAATGTTATAACTGCAGTTCTTCTGGTGGAATTATTCCCCATTTTTATCTGTGTGAGTGAAAGATAGCACAAGTGCTGAATTAGTTTCACAGATTCCACACTGTGTTGGGCATAAGGTGGTCCACAGAGGAGGAGCAACCTCCCTGTACATCCCCACAGGCTCTTGAGAGGATGTATTTGCTCACCTCCTGCTTCAGGAGGAAAAAAGCTTGTCTCTTCTTGTTATATTTCTCATTAGAATCAGAACTGCTGGAACTGTTCATGTTAGAGAAGATATGCGGGTGCAGAGCTGTTCTTGATGAAATGAAAAGTTAATGAGATTGCTTTGAGCTACAGGCACCAACAATCATATACTCCTGACTGGTATGGACACCACACACTTCTCAGTTGAAGACAGAGCACATAAGAAATGCATGACATGAAAGCTCTATGGGTGTTCGCTGAGAACATACATTTTACGTACCAAATAACACTACCATGCATTTTTAAAACCATTAGGAGAAAGCACAAAGAATTTTGCTCTGAAATTTGATGCAGAGTGTTACTGCATGCTGGTTTCATTTGATTTTATTCAAACTACCTTTTCATTCTCAACACAGACAAGGTCTCTGACCATAGCTGCTTCCATTGTATGACCGCTGAACTACAGCTGAACACAGCAGTAGGATATGTAACAGATAAAAAATACACCGAAATTAGGGAGATGCAAACTGTTTACAAATATTTGGGTTGACCACAACACAGGAGTTATTTTGTTGTGTAATATCAATATAATTATGGAGATAGGCTTGGTTGTATCACTTTGCTTCTAATTGCAAGAGGAAAATATACCAATGATGCAAGTGCATAGTTAACATAAAGAAGGCTTTTATAAAACAGAACTGGAGACAAACCTGAGGGGAACTGTTGTTCAGTTCCAACACACAGTCTGTGCAATTCACAGCCATACTGAAAGAATAACAAAAATGAAACAGAGAACAAAGATTTTTGAGTGCCCTGTCATAGCTGCCATTTGGTGTATATATCAAAAAAGTAAGCACTCTGATGCATATTCCTGTCCCTCTCTCAGGAATTTCCTTTGCATGGTTAGTGATTCCAGTCTGCAGTTGCCGTGAGGGATTCCTGACCCCTCAGTCACATTGATTCCCACCCCCCTTTTGGGTACACAATTATTAATAGAAAAAAACCCTCAACTTTTCCAGGACAGAAGAAAAGAAGAAAGGAAAGTTTTATCATGCCAGCTTTAGGAAATGGAAGATAAGAAATGTGTAGCGCAGTCCTAATGTGTTTCAGTATTAATACACTCCAATAGTCTTGAATACTTCCATGATATCTAGAAATTCACCAAGATAAATTCTTTTGCTTAAGCTGCTCTCTTTGACATTGTGGCTTTTCAGTTAACTAAACAGCAGCAAAAATGCATATTGGGTGGGAGAGAGGAAAGTACTTTGTAGGTACTGTGATCAATTTACCCTTGCAGCTGACATGAATGCACCCTAAGTCCTACTTGATCTTCTTAATACAATGTAATCCTTAATTATCTATTTTGACATCTAATGAGCACACAACACGTGTGTGAACTCCCGAGGCATGTATCTGTCTTGCCTTGCTAATCCTGTTATCCTGGCTGTTCCTCTGCTAACTCTACTACTGTGAGTGACTCACAGATAGTGTCTCTCCGAGCTGCCGTATCTCTGACATGTAGTCATAATAATTATTCTCCATCATGAGGAAGGTCTGGAAACAATAAAATCTTCCACCTGTTGACATATGTTGAAATCTGTTCATGGTTTTAATCCAGGGTATAGTTTGTCAGTCTGGTGTTGAGCTTAAAAGGCCATTGCAGACCTTTTAATGATATTGATGCTCTTGCTGTGAAGAGGCAACTGAGCAGTGCTCTATTTGACACAGCACAAAGCTATGGCATTACAGTGGGGGAAAGGACAGATGGTACTTACTCATGAGTAATCAGGCAAGGATTTTTCCTTGAAGAGAGAGAGAAACAATTCTTTCCTTAATGCCTGATGTTGCTAGGCTCTTCTACCTGAACAGCAGCAGGGCTGTAGTCCTGCTAACTGTTTCTCAGTAACAGATTGATGATGTGGTCCCTACACTTCCTCAAGCACAGAAGGAGATTCAGAGATTTATCTTTCCTAGATGACTTATTCTTTGAGGGCTGAGCCTCAGTAAAAATTAAAGTCTATAAAAACCAGGGAATTAACCATGTTGTGGAAGTTAAGATGTGGTGATTCCAACTCAAATCCCTGCATTATTAATGTCCACTGACAACAGCACCACGTAAATTGCTACATTCTGAGTAGGCTGAATACTAGGATGAATTTAATGATGCTGACATCAGTGGGGTGTGGAGTAGCTTTCAGGATCCAGCTGGGATAATTCAGAGGGGCATCTAACCTCTTTGCAAAAGAGTATAGCTCTTAAATAATTGTGTGGAGAGTTTCTCAGGCTCCATCAGGTAAGCAAACCTTGGTAAGAGTAGTAGACATCCTGCTTCTGACTCCAGTGGTGTCCTCCATTTCAGCAGCTGCAGATGGAAATTTAGAACTCATAAATTTGGGTTGGTTCAGCACAAATCTAAGTCTGAATCCATTGGAGTCAATGGAATCTATGTCACTCGGCACAACAGCAGTAGGTTAAAGTGTGGTATCACCAGGGCAGTATCATAGGGGACAGGCTTGTCTCAATGGTGACTGCTGCAGCACATCTACAGTCTAGTGGAATTTGGTGGTGGTGGTGATGATGTGCCTGATACCGGAGTACACTCTTGAAAGGAGGGGGCACACCAATCTTACCTAAAATGTCCACACTCAGTTCATGACTACAAGAGATTCTTAGGGCCTGTCTAGCCAGTGGAAACTGTGCAAGCAGTTCAGAGCAGAGAAAAAAATACCAATTCAGTTATCAAAAGCATTTCTGGACACAGGGTATTTTCTGTGCTTGACATAAGGTGCTGAAGTGACTGCAGGTCTCTTTTTGCAGTTATGTCTGAAGCTGTTTTGAAAATCTCTGCACCGTGTTACACTGCGTGGTGTAGACAAGCCCCTAAATATTAGTGTCTCCCTTGACTGAAACATGGATGAGAATGATGGTCCTTCCACAGCACTGCTATGTTTGCATGCAACTTAGCATTGAGCTGCTATTAATTTTGAATACTGAAATGTTCCTAGTCTACTGGGAAGCTACCTTGAACCCTCTGGAAGTCTTAGCTTACTGTTTGATGAATGCAAAATTTAGGCATTTTTTTAAGACTTTTACAGTCTTATGATAAAGCCACATTTTGCAGAAATTTATGAGGTTATAAAGAGCTCAGTGTGAATTTGTGACAATATTCCCTATCAAGTTTATTCACCTTCTTAAGCATAGCTTAGATCCAACCTAGATTTTTAACTCCTCACTCGTGCATGACTTTGACCCTCCTTTGACACTCACCCTTTCCAATTCCTGAGAATTTCTTGAAGCCAAGGGTTAGGAGAGAGACCATTCTGCTGGGCAGCTCTGAGTTCCTGGGTGCTGTCTAGACGACAGATGGGGTCTATGCAAATTACCCGGAGCTACAAACTAAGATGAGTAGTCTAACAGCTAAAAGGCAGAGAGCAGAAGGGGAGAGGCCATCTTCACACACTGCCTAGTCTCTACAGCTGATCTTGTGAGTGAGCCTAATACATTTTGGGGGCAAGGCAGTCAGGTTAATTCACACCCCCTCCCTATTGAGGTTAACTAATCTTTTTGACTTCAGACTGAAAGGGGAAAAAACTGTTCATGCTCACTGTTTCAACTCAGCAGTGGTAACTAGCAGCTTAAGGTTCAAACAATAGCCCACATCCAACCAGTTCTGGTAAAGGTGCAAGGGCAGCGTCTGTCCCAAAGCAAAAGTAACTATTGCAGGGCCAATCTCAGTAATTCAGCTTCACAAGAATGGTTGGTCCAGTATATACTCTGGAGTCTGTGCAGTTGCCTTAAGAATAGTCTAGAATAATTTTTTAGAGATCAGAAATAGTGAATATGATAGTAAAATGCAGGGTTAAATTACAGCCAAATACTGGCAGCAAGCTTTACTGCACCGACAGATAGGTTCCCTAAACCTTTAGTGTGGTGACCTTTATTTCTGGCTATTTTTAGGATTCACAAAGTGTTCTGAAATGGACAAGACAACGGTAGGTGTGAAAGAGATACGTTTTTGGGATGATGGGCTATATGACCTCTAGTTCTTAGTAACCTGGAGACTTAAGAGCTTTGTAGATGTCTCTCAAGAGGTAAAAAATACAAGATGCAAAAATCTGCATGCTCCTGATGGTCATTGCAAGGAATAAGAAGATAGTTTCATTCAGCAGGAAAAAAAAAATTGTTTCTTGTAAAATAAGAATTTTGCACCTATGGTAAAACCATGGCAATTTTCCCTTTGTGTTATGATGAGACACACTTTAAGATACAGTGGATTCATTTTATTGTAGAACTAAGTAAATGAGACTCAGATTCAGGTAGATATTGAGTGGCTGCATAGAAAGAAAGCAGGTCTGGGAAAGGAGCTTTAATTAGGAAAGGCTAAGGCATGGCATTGCATGCCAAATCAGAAGGGGCATGCCAAGCACAAGGCTCAGAGAAAGATTCCATTCCTGGACTTCCTGAGACTGTTAGAGCTAGGGCACTGGACATCTCAGCTGTGGAGACCCTTATTTCCTATTCAAATATCTAATCCTTTTCTGCAGCCTACAAAGCTAGGCTCAGAAGCAATCTCATGGCAAAGATTTCTTCCCACTATCTATACCCTGTGAGATGAGTTGTTAAACTGGGATGATTTCCAATGGCATAAAATAGGAAGTAGAGCATACCATTTTTGCATGGCAAAATGTGTACTATATTTGTATAGTGTGTTTTCTTTTGAGTGTTTTTTGGATACATTTCAAAGAGAATATAAATCACAAGCATGTTTTTATTGGTCAGAGCCATGTGCTGTTTAGTTGGGGTCCTGTTGGTCATGTTTTGAGGTGTTAGTGGCTCTATCTGCTGAAGTATGTTATGCTGCACAGGTGTGTTGTGTTGCTACAGTGTGGGAAGGTGTTGCTGCTGGATACTGGAAGGATGGAGGCATTAGTTCTTTTGCTTGATGAAATATTAAGAGTTGAGATGGGGAAGCAAGGACAAGGGATGATTATCTATGGTAGTGAGCTGTAAGTTATAAAACAAAAAAATCCATCTGTTTGAGGAGCTGTGGTTGGTACTGCCATATGCTGATATGTAGCGACTAAAATAAAATTTTACCATCACCAAGATGAGGAGCAGAGCTTCTGAGAGCATGCAGGCGAACAGCTCCTGGCCCACACCAGACACAGCCATCTGATCCGTGCTACTGCAGCTGCAACACAGAGGTGCAGCCCCACTCTTTTGGTGGATAACACTCTCACCCATCCCACATGCTCCAAGCCCATTGAATAGGACTCTGTTCAGAGAGAGCATTGCACTGCAGAACTATGGTCTGACTCAGATTTATGTCTAAACCACATTAGACCATTTTGCCAGTGCCAGCAGGTCAATCAAGTGGGTATAAATGGGAGTCAGCATTTGAGGCTGCTCTAAAAGAACAAGGAAAGCTCTGGCAGCTGAGCAGTGAGTATTTAGCCTGCAGTATTTTCTTTTCTTTATTTTCATTGGCACATTGTGTAATTTATATGGCAGCTTGAGTGTTTGTGGTGCTTTGTAACAGATAAAACATTCTACTAACCATGAAGGGAAATAGGACGTGAAGAGACAGCGAAGAGTGCAGGTGGAGAGGATGCTTCAAACATATAGAAAAGAGAAAAAAAAAAAGACCCTAAAAACATTAAAGAAGGTATTCAGTGGCGTGGGAAATGGAATCATGACAGCACTGGTAATACTTAATGAGGAAAATGCAAGAGAAGAAAGACTGAAAACAAAATTGCATTGATATCTTGGATAGATATAGAAGAGGAGAGAAAAGGGTAGCAACTAATTTGGGGCATAACTGGCAGCAGTGGTGGCCAACAGAGAGGTGAGGCTGTCAGTAATGGACAAGTCTGTGCTGCTTAAGTCTGTTTTAAATCAATCACACAGGAAATAATTTCCTGAACTTAAATATGGTAGAGCTGGTAGAGCCTGGACATCCTTACAGAAGCAGGTTGGTCAGGGGACCACAGGACACAGAAGTCTGTGTCTGCTCTGGCAAAGTGATCGCAGGAAAGATTATAGAATGTCTTTCTACAACTTGGCAAAACAGAGAAAGATGGAAGGGATGGAGAATATTTGAGAAAAACAGTCTGGAAAGAATGGATCCTCTCTTTTTTCTCTAATCAATATCTAGTGTTTACCTGTAACAAAAACTTCTATTATAGAGCATTTGCAAAGTCCAAACTGTCTTGATGTACTAACCCTGTGCTATACTGCTAGGAAAGATGTAGGAAGCAGCCTTTTCTAAGTAAAATGAAGGCTGCTAGTGAATGCTATGTATATGTCCTCATTGCTAGAAGCCAAAGAGCTGGTGTCATCAAGTTCAGTGGGAATGGGCACTACCAAAGACTCATAGATTAGGATTTCCTTGTCTTGAATGCGTTTGTATAGTTTTGGTACCTGGCCTCCAGCTAGTGTAGTAAGAATGGATATTCCTACGAATACTTACAATGGAAAATGGTGATGGCTAATTGTAGTAGGATGTTTACGTAACTCTCCACAGATCAGTTTTATTTGTATTAAGTCAGTGCTTAATACAATTCAGAATTCCCAGGGTATGAAGTGCTGTTTATTAGGAACAAAATTTGGATTTTTGTTGTATGCCTCAGAAGCCTCATCCTTTCAGAGCCATTCTAAGTGTGCTGCCATTGTTCCTTGTTTAGTTTCGAGGAAAATGTCTGGTTTTGATCAGCTTTCTCCCTGTTTTTCTGAGGATGTCTGATTGACAGCTACATACTTTTTCTTGATGAGTATGAATGAAAGATCCTCTTAATGCACTAAAGTTAAATACAGATTGAGGATAACTCCACCCACATTCAAAACACAGAGATCAATCAAAACACAGTTCAATCAATTCTGTTTCAACAGTCTTGAAAATATTCTGCTTCTATCAGGGTGACTCAATTCACTCTTTCAAAATAAACTGAAGAGGCTCAAAGTATTTCATTTAACATCTCTTACTTTGCTGAAACATTCCTGATCAAAATTACTTCTGGCTTGTACAATTAGGTCACCTTAATATTTTCTCAGTTTTAAATTTGCTTTGAAGAAACCACACAGAATCAATTCAAAGAAGATCAGATATGCGTATGGACTATTAATCTTTCAAAATATGTTCTTTCCAAGAGATGGCCGTTTGCTTATCAGGGGAAAATCAAAGCTGCTTGTCATCTGAATGTAGCAATGAAAATACATTCAGCTTAACAAGGAACAGAAGCTGTATATTTGTGATCTGTTTACTTTTAAAATCTGTTTGATTAAATATTTTAATTTTAGTAAAGCAAATAAATGACACTGAAACCTTCCTGATGCAAGCCATACTTGCATTTGCAGCCAGCTTTGTTTTTGTATGGCGTGTTGACACTGGAGGCTTGGGAATTGTTCATCCATTTTGGCAATTGTTATGTCTATAGTAGAAACGGTATTACACTATATGTATTTTTTTAAGTTGTAAAATATGAAATATTCATAAATTCTTTCCCTGTATTCATCATCATGTTAGTTGAATGTTTAGAGAGGCAAAATTGTAGCTATTGCCAAATGAGCACCAGTTAACTTCTTCCCATTCTGCATCTCTTTCTTCTTCTGATGGGTGAGGTAATTCATTAACTAACTAGTTAAGGATGATGCACATAATATGCTTAGACTCATAGCCTGGGGCATGGAATATGCAACTTGATCTCTGTTATAAAATACTTTTGGCAAGTCAAACTCACATTGTCTGAGAGATGGAAGGCTGAAGTCCACACTAAGAGAAAATGACGCAGGACAGCTTAGAGCATAGCTGACCCACTCCTGACTCCAAAGGTTTTGAATATAGCCAGTCTTGTAGGTCTTATATTTATGTGTCAGACTCTTCTGCACCAAAATTACAGTATGCTGTCACACAGCTCTTTACTTCTAAGATGGAACAAGTGTAGGAAGAAGTCAAAGAGAAACTCATTCTCTCTCAGCTGTATTACTAAGAAGGAACATTGTCTCTCTAGTGTTAACCAGGTGCTTAGGCAGGCCTCTGCATAGCTATGCAGTCTTGCCACCAAACATGTCTTCCTGTATCATGTCAAACGGTTATACCTGAGGGGTAAATCCTTTCTCTTTGCTTTTCCTCTACCTGCCCTTCTACCTGCCACCTTAATACACTCACCCCTGTTCTTTTTAGAACCATGTCTTTCTTGAGGGCAAATGTGTCAATGTTCCATCCAGCATTTCAAAACTGTGGCACTCTTCCCAGGATGGCTATGAAGACCCTCTGGATGGCTTTTGTAATGCTCTGTCCTCTGAGCCATTCAACATTTCTTTGCACATTAAAGTTTCATTTAAAATGTTGTTTTGTTTCTGAATTTAAAGTAGAACAATTTTGTAAATTGAGGAAACGTTATAGAACTGATTAATTAAATACTCGGCTTTTAACTCCTCTTCAGGTTTCTAACTTCTTTCTAGAAGTCATAGCTAGTTTGCTGCTTTGAACATTTGCTAGCATAGATGGTGGAATTAATAGATTCCTGACTCCCACACTTTGTTTTGCGGAAGCATAGTTTCGTTTTAACTTGCAGTTTCTCAGGTTTGAGAGAATGCCTCATTGACACAACCCATGCTGAATAAATAAAATGAAAAACCCAAGTCTTTCTGCACTTTCTGAGGAGGCTGAATCTGTCCAAAGCCAGATTATCACTTTAGCAAACTGGTTATAACTCCAGTGACAATTTCTTTGTTTGTCTGTTTATTTTTTTTCTACTTTCTTTAAAATATTGGTAGTTGCTATGCACTGTCTGAATATTAATGTTAAGTATGTTTTTCAGCCACATTATATGTAAGCTTTAATGTAGGTTGCCATAATTTCATATTCAATTTCAGTTGCACTCATTTTTTAAGAGGAGAAACCCATATAATTCAATTACTTATAATGTTCAAGGATAAAATAGTTCTTCGTCAAAAAGTCATCCACTGTTCTCTGCATTAACATTTATTCAAAACACATGTTTATTATTCTGCTTTAAATTGCAGGTTAAAAATTCAACAAAAGCACACTACTTTCTGCACATCAGGGCCTTTAGATATAGGAATCTGTTGATGGTTAACTTTGTTAAAGTGAACTGTCCCAGCAACAGTCAATTTTACGGTGCAGCTGGTAAATGTCAAATTGATTTTGTTTCATCCCAGCGGATGATCACTTCTAAATTGGATCTGTGCCTGTTTTGAAATTTCACATCATCAAATTATGGTCCTGAAATGCTGCACTTTCCAAACCTCACTGCTTCATACAGAACAGCAGCTTCTTCCTTTGTGCTGTTCTTAGTGAATTGAAAACCAGGTACTGTGGAGAATGTCTTTCTAATTATGCTGCAAGTGTAACTGCAGAAAAAGTTACAGCTTTTGCACTGCCCCTCAGGAGTTCTTCCCAAAACACTGTCACAGATTACACAAATCCCATGAAATGGAAGAAGGCTGTAACTATTCACAGGTAAGGCTGCCATTTCAAGGAGATTTGTACCAACATAAATAGTGTTCAAAAGTTTTTGTAGCGATCTTATAGTGTACGTGTCAGATTTATGGGCTAGAGATGGGCTTGAGGATCATTTATAAAATGTCAGATTTTTCTTTTTTTTAACAGCTGAACTGTCATCAGTCCTTTAACAGTTACCTCTCTTAGTCTGAAAATTTTCATTTTGGAGCTAAATATTTCATGGACTTCTTTCCACATTATCTGGAATTCATGCATCTTTTTCTTTTACCTACAGCATTAGCATCTTCCTGTTTAATCCTACAATCCAGGAAGAATTTTATGTCATCACAATGGCAAGCTTTGAAGAAGCAGTTTTGCTTGGGTTTATGTGCCTTCCATTGTCACATCATCATCAGAAACAAAACCAAAGGAGCTGGTAAATACATGCTGCAGGGAAGGATATTCTTTCACTGAGATTTTATTTTGCTGAAGCATAATCTAACTCTGGCTGTTTTAATTTCCATGGGGTAGTGGATCTGATGTGCTATAGCAAACATTGTGGACCTTGGGGCAAAATTCTCTCATCACTGAGTAAAACTAATCTGAAGGCTTGGCTGTGTTTTGAGGGTTTTCTACACTCTCTTAGTCTGTGTATTTCTGAGAATAAAATAAAAAAAAAATCCAAAACAAACCAAAACCAACCATAAACACACCAAAAAACCCCCCAAACTAATCAGAAAGCAAAAGACAAGAGCTGGTGGATCTGAGAGAAATGAGCCACTTCATCCCCGTTTTGGAGACCCCAAATAGCATGAAAATTGACATAGAAAACTGAGGGGCTGCGTGTCACCCCAACACTTTAATGTGTCTCTTTTCTGGTCACCTTCCCAACTCTTTGAAGAACAGTTTGGCTAGGTGGCAAAGGGACTGTGAGTGCACTTCTAGTTGGGAGCTTTGAGGTCTCCCTTTATGCAAGTAAGTAGTTGCGTAGTTTAGCTTTGAGTATGTGCAAAGTCAAGCTGAACTCAAGTTTTGTGTTTTGTTTTGACAATAGTTTCAGGTTCATTGTCCTTGGAAAAACCAGTTCCATTAAAGTGTAGCAACTGCCACAGCTTTGCCCTGGGATGTTCCCCACCCCAGGCACATGTTTAGGCTTCTGAGCTTTCCCAGCTTACATTTTCCTACCTGTGTCTGAAGAGCCTTCGGTATTATATGAGTCTATGGATTGCAAAATTAAACAGACCATTGAAACATGCAGCAGAGTGTTGTCATAAACATAAATGACAAGCTAAGCCCATAGAGTGGCAGAATGAAAGGGAGCTACAGAGAAGTCTGTTTCTTCTTTCATATTACCTAAAATTTGTACCATCAGCCTTCCTGGGTGCTTTCTTTTTCTTTTCATATGCAGTTCTATTTCTGCTCTCTTTTCAAACCAGCCTCCAAAATTTCCACACATACAGTAACTTTAAAATGCACATTTGCCATTTAAACATTGTTTGTGATTTCTGAGTGGTTGTTGTGGTGCATGCTCACTGTTCTCTATGTAACAAAAATTCCTTGCAGGTTTGCAAAAAAGCTTAAAAAAAGATACATAAAACTAAGTGGAATCCAATTTTAACAAGAAGATACACTCCTACTTGGAGATGGGTAGATGCAGCCAGTGGCAGGCTCAGTTATTAATTCAGCTTTAGACTGGACAGTGGGTGCCTACTGAAATCAAAGAGCTAGGCCTAGGAAGGAGGTGTGGATGAAAGACCTAGCAGGAACCAGAGTTGTGAAGTTATTCCTGGTCTTCGGGCTGCTCCTTTTTACCTCCATCAAGTGTAAGATAAGTGAGAATATTAACTTCTGCTGCTCACTAGGCGTCATCTTCCTTGTATTTGATCAGTATTTAGATTTTAATTTTGCTCCTAACGTTTCTGACCCTAAGGATATGGACTTCGCAAGCTCAGTCAAGTTTTTTCCAGCTGTAGTAATTAACCTGTTGGAGAAAATTCTCTCCCTTCTCGCAGACCTCTCTTCACCTATGTCCTCAGACAATCACAGCAGCTGCAACTCTGTAATTGCCACTGTGACAGGTATTGGAAAGAGCTTTCCAGCAATGACAGAAAATTCAAGTTTTTACAAGGCACTCCTTGGTAACTGTCACCTTTTAATAACCTGGAAAATGACACAGTAGATAAGAAGGGATGACTACACTACGACACCCAAAGCAAGTCTATCATTATCATATTGTATTGTTCAAATGGTATAACAAAAGTATTTATGGTATATTTGCACAGTAAGTGAACAGGAGAATACACATGAAACCTGTGGCACAATTATGAACTAAAATTTTTTTAAAGCCTCTTATGCCAGACTTAGTAAAAAAGTGGCGCACGAATTACATACAGAATGGATTCAGTGAACTTTAAAGTGTTCTCTGGATTGTGGTGGTGGTGGTGGTGGTTTTGTTTTGGCTTTCTGTTTGCTTGTAAAAATTTATTTAACTTTTCTTACAATTTTTTAACTGATTACAATCTTTTAATTCAATTACAATCCTACAATTCAGGTATAACATACCAAAAGAGGCAAAATGCCTATGTTTCTATGAGTTCAAGAGAAAATTTTGGACTCTTTTTAAGAACTAATGTAAACTAATGTAAAACTCTTTACTACTGTAGATTTTTTGTTTCCAAATATCTCAAAATAAACTTTGAGAATTCTCCCCACAGATTGGTTACACACCTAATTAAATTTTCTAAAAATCTGGATAAAAGGTGCAGAACGCTGTGTGTTTCTGAGGGTGAATTAGGAGATGACACATTCATGGAATCTGAGAAGGGGTTAGCTGTCTTTCTGTTACAGTTGTATGCCTCCTAGAATTATTCAGAAGCCCATCATTCTCTATATGTGTACTGAAATAGACAGAACCCCAGAATATAAAGAGGAGTTGCCTAGCTACTTGTTATTTCAACCCTATTTCAGCTGAAATACATCCAAATGCAAATTACAGCATGTGGTGACATTGATGAAACTCTCTTAGCCATGAAGTCCATAAAAGTGAATGGGTTGCCTTCATCTGTGGTAATTTTTATCATGACAGAAGAGACATAAGTGATATCCTTAATTCATGCAACTGAAACCAAATTATGGACATAAGATACTGCAGATGTCATTTGTTTTATCTGATAGTTAAGACTATTTTCTAAGAAAACCATATAATGGAAGTTGCTAATGTAAGAGTGGAGAGGAGCCTGTCTTTTATTATGATGTGCTGTATTTTCAGTAAAGAGAGATGTATTTTATACTTTATTGTTTTGACCGAGGCCTGACAACTAATCTGTGGTATGTAGCAGCCAGACAACCAGTTTATTATATGCCTATCATCTCACTATGCAGCATGCCTGGCAACACAACTATCCTGACTGCAAAATATCACAGGGGCTATTTCTCAGGAGTGCAATACTTCTGGCCCATCTTTAACTTAAGACTGCAGCAGCTTCAAGTAGCTCATAAGACCACAAATACATATAAGAAATTCATTCTAAGGTAACTAGGCATACGAGTGAAAGTGTATGAGCAGCTAGACGTTCAAGACATGGAAATAACCCTGCTTCCTTCCCTACTAACCTCAAAAGCTGCATTACATTCAAAGTCCTCAAAAGATCCTATAATCATCAATCCAGTTTTCCAGGTCAAGGAAAGGAAAACAAGAGGGGTCAGCATACAACTCATAAAATAATGGGCTAAGCAGCAACACTGATCTTGTTCTCCATGTGGTTTGAGAACATCTCTCTTGCCTCAGGGAGTGCCTACCCTGTCCTCTCTCAGAGATAACCAATCTTTTGCTCAGTTTTAACCAAACCTTTGACTGGAAGAAAATATTTCCACTGTCATTGATCCTATGCCTGCCTGTCTATTTTTCTTGGCGTTTGTCCCTTTCCAATTCCAACAACTATTTGCAGATTTCAAAAAAGAGCAGTACAGAAGGAGACATCTGAAAAGAGAGGGCAATTCCACAAGGCTTTTGAAAATCAAGTCCTGGGTGTTAGAGAGAGAGAATCATCTGAGTAGCCCATGGAGGGCATGGTGGGCAGAGCTCTACTGTAATATATTGCTTTTGGAGTTGGCTGTCTGGGTTACAACATCTGCTGCCTTTCATGGTGTGGAGGACTAGGCAGATGAGGAGTAGGGAGCTGGCTTTATTTCAATGAAACTGTTTGAGGAGAAGGTTATGGAGCAACATATAAACATCCTTAGAAGACAAAGCTTGCTTAGTTCTAGTTTTCATAGCACAGTTCATTTCATTTCCTTAAATCATTTTGGACTATGCATATACTTTCAGTTTTAGTCTTGCTTGAAATTTCCTAGCTTGTGTTCTGGGAGCCTTTTAAATCTGCCTTGAATGTAAGTTTGATTACTTCAGAAGGAAGTCCTTACAAGTAAAACTTGGATTATACAGGAACATATTTGTAAGAAATGCATTTACATTGCAGGAAAGCAAAATACAGCTGCACTCAGATAAGGGTCGCTTCTTATTTCAGCTGTAATTTCCAAGGTTTCGGTAGCGGTTACATGAGTAGCTAATTAATGGCAGTGTTCTTTCATCATGGCTAAAGGAAAGTTTGACTCAAAGCTTATTAACTAGGATGACTTTTTCTTTAATGTCAAGGAAAATAACGTAAGGATATGTAAGAGGTCTCTGTGTCCCTGTCAGGCTGCTAGTTCACACTTACCCCTGCAGCTGTGGCTTCAAATGAATGCTCTAAGCTCTTCAGGGCTTGTTACACTCTAACCAACAGCCTAACAACGAGTCTAAGACTGTCATTGAAAATCGCCCATACAGGCAGTACTAATAGGAAATGGAACATTTCAAGGACTTTCCCTCCTAGCAAATGAGAAACCCCTTCTTGGCTTTTGTGCAGGTGTTGTGCAAATCACTTACATAACATGCTGTCCTTCTGTCCGGGTTACTGGCAGGGTTTGTCCTGGATGTAAATTCCAATAGGCCATAAGTCTCAGAAAATAATTGCTGAAGTTGTTGTTTTAAGCTCACTGGAGATCTAATCCTCTTATACTGTAAATGGTCCTGGAAGAAGATCAAGTACACAGCACCTATGATTGCTATATGTACTCGAGCTGCAAGTAAGTGGCAAGCAGGCTGGACACACATTGTGTTGACTCCTTGCAGCACGAGAATATCGCTGTCTGCTTCCTGGTGCTTGCTCACATATATGAACTGATTCTTGGGAAAGACCAAAAGAAGAAACGTCCTTGTCATTGGTAATTTACCTAGCCCAGTGGATTTTCCTTGACTGTAGCGAAAAGGGATCAGCAGGGAGTCTGTCTGGGCTTTCCTCAAGGTTTAGCCCACTTTGCCACCTGACTTTGGCAAGCAACCTCCTCGCTTTCTTTTCAATGCCAGAAAAGTGATGCTGCTTGACCAAAACACAGCTACACCACTGGGTTTCAAAGCTGGAACTAGAATTTGAGTCACTGCTCACCATGCAGATAATTTTCTGTCACTAACAACATACGATACTACTATGCTTTTCTTATTTATGTAGCATGTGAAAGTCCAAAATGGTGTCAAGGTACAGCCAAAACACAGGCTTAGAGACAGTCCCTGCTGTTTTCTGGATTAGAAAGATATGTCAAGTGGAGAAGCGTTGTTACCATCTGTATTTCATCATGGGTGATATGAGGAAAGAGGGGTCAAAATGCCAATCTAAGGAAGCACATAGTGTCTCCAGCTTTTTTGCCACACTGCATTCCTGGAGAGGGACTCAAATCCCAGCTCTGGACATCTAGCTGAGGAGTAATATATCTCCCAGCCATGGCATACACTTTGGTTCTCTTTGCAGGGTTCAGGGTGGACCAAGTGTCACCCCAGTACTGGAAAGAGATAGGACTGGGTCATCCATCGGTGTTCCAGAACCGGGAAGTTTTCCTAGAGCGGATGTAGCTGTTGATATTCAAGTCAGCTGGGCTGAGAAATGCTCTCCAAGGTACATTTGCCAGCATCTGTGCAAATGGCAGCTTGGTTGAGGGAATCCTGTCAAGTCTAGAACGACTAGCCAGGCATTGGGCTGCAGTGTAGGAGAAAAGTCCTCTGACATCTTTTTTAAAATGCAAGTCATTTTTAGGATCCAGCACTACAGCCCAGACCTAGATATGGTTTCAAGTATCTTGCTTTGCTGCAGAAACCAAGATCCTCTGCTTTCCTTCCCTCCCACATACTTTGACTGTACCTGCAGGGTGCAACTACTGGGGTGTCAGGCCTCCTCAGGGAGGAGAACTAAAATTAATGTGAGGCAGTGATGCCATCCAAGTGGCACCATGGCCTCCTGCCAGAGACCTTGCGGATCTTGTTAACACCTTCTGTCCGTTTTCTTGCCAGCTTCTGCCTAGAAAGTTTTAAGCCCATTATTCAGTTACAGCCTTACTTGAAAGAGGAGTGGAAGTTCTAAAGGTTAAGTCTTGTAAGTTTTATGAAAGCAAGTATCCAGGAAGAATAGAGAACAAAATTAGTGATTCATTTGGGAATTAAAACAAAAGAAGTGCCCTTGAGCAACTGGCAGCAGCTAGTTAGCTGAGCAGTGAGGTTCCAGGGCCACTCTGACTGGTGTGCACCAACCTGTGCTGGGGCCAGCTTGGACCAAACACTGCACATGCTCTAAACTGATGAGGATGCACACAAGCCTGGGGAAACTGATTTGCTTTGGTAGTACGTGGAAGATGCAGGAGACAAAAACCACAGACCCGCAGGAAAGCAAGCTAAAACGGCTTTTTGAGCAATGTACCTTAAAAAAAAAAAAAGAACTAATGGCAAAATGACAAGCTGAGCTCTGATTTTATTGCTGTCACCTCCCAAGGCCACTAACAGTGCTTTGACTGTGATGATAAATCTGTTTCTCTAACTCTGTGTTGCTACTTGTTTTTATTTTCATCTTTATTTCCTTTTCTTGTATTGCAAGGGATTTGCTTCGCACTATCTGTAGAAAAACGAAAACACTCTGAACATTTACTGTAGGAAACCACCTGCATACAATAATCACTCTTAGAAACATGAGTTTTGCCAAAATGTACCCAAAATTGAGAAGCTGCCATTTTTTTATTTCCTCCTTTCAGATCTCAATTACATAAAATAAGGAAATAATATAAGGAAATAAATAATGATATCTTATCTAGCACTGTGAATTAACCCTTTTAAATATCAACTTTTCAAACAACTTGTGTGTTGTATGTTAATAACATCTTCCATCAGCTGTTCCCTTGGTACACAATGTAGTACCTGCCTGTCAAACACTTCTTAAGACAATAAAATACGTGATCTCACCTCAATCTGTAGAGTGCCTAATCCATCTTGATTCCCTAAAATGCTTCACAGAGAGCAATAGTAATCCTTGATTTACAGCCTGAAAAACAGTGGATGGAGGAAAGAAATTAATTGTCAGGGGAAGGGCTTGCAGATAAGTTCCTAGAGCCACAGGATTCAGTGAAGCAGAGGGCTGCGGGTCCAGATGGCTCGGGCAGGAGAGCCAGCAGTGGCTGCTTCAACAAGGGGAGATTGTGCTTGGGTGCAGAGAGCAGGCTGGTACTGCTAGAGCAGGAGGAGCAGGGTGAAGGAGAGAGCATAACGGAGCCCTCTGTATAAGGAAAGAAAGTCCTTAGAGGGTTTAAATGCGTGGATGGATGGGGATTTTGATACCGATATGGAAATGAATGGGTGAGACTAGTGGGCTAGTTGTAGGGATGAGTGAGAGACATAAATGGTGCAGGGGAGACAGGAGAGACAGAAGGCTGGAAAGGAGATTTATGAAATTAGAAAATACAGCCAAGCCTGCCAAGTATCCAAACCAAGCAGCTGGATAACTTGCAAAGAGGCATTAACTTCCACGAACGACAGATAGCTGTGGCAGGAAATAAAGACAATGTGAACTGGAAGTTGTTTGTACAACTTGCAGCAGAAATTACTGTCAAATTATATATAGCATAGGCTAAATGTGCCTCAGGGCAACAAGGAAGTATTTTCTTACTAACACAAGGAACAGTCTCAGTGTGTGTCGGGTGTTGCCATCAGCTGGGCAGGGGAAGAAGGGGCCTGTGATGCAGAACTTGCAGACTTTCTTATGAGCCTGACACCTGCTTCCTTGACCAGCTGCCTGGAAAAACACATTTCAGTGTTTTGGGTTTTTTTCTCAGATGAGGAAGGAAGTCTATACTACTTCATTTTCCCAGGGGAAATCACTACTGGCAAAGTATCTGTCAACAGCATATTTTAGTAACATATTAAACATGAAAACGCTCTTATGTCAGAAATCTCCTAGATTAAAAGGGGAGGTTTAACAGTAGGTCTTTCTTTAATAAAAGTAAAAAATTCTTTCTCTTATAAAGTGAACAGGTAGTAGAGATTTTGGGAGAGAAAAAATGTTGTTAAAGAACCTTCTTAGGCACTTAGATCAGACCCTATTTCTTCTTGAACAAATGCCAGCAGTTTATTCAGACATACACTTTATCAGCTACTGACGGTCAATTAGTTACAATTTTTCCGAAGTGTAAATCTTTCAAGGAGTATTTGGAACTTTGAAACATTGGAGGAAAATGAAAAAATTAATTAGGACAAATCTGGTGGTCTGTAGCAATGGAGTGGTGGTGCACAGAGGCTGCAGGATTTGCTCCCCTGTTTGTGGAGTCAACAGCAGCAGCTGCCGGTGCTGCTCACTTGAGAGAGGCGCTTCTGTGCCAGGGCTCCTGCTATCAATGCCTGGCTTCAGATACACAGAAATGGACTGTGTAGTTTTCCACAGAAGTGGAAAATCAGACTGGTGGAGAGGCAAACATCCTTTCTTTAAGCATTATATTCTTCTTTCAAAACTGACTTCCTCTGATTTCGGTGAAAAGTGCTTCAATATTCCAGTGAATGGGAGTCACCAAATATCCATCACAGGCATAGCAGAACTGCACTTCTCTCCTTTCACTTGCTTCTTTTTTTGCTGCTTCAAACTACTTTCTCCAGATTGGCAGTTGTTGCATTGGGGTAAAGGAGAATGCATGGGCTTTCTGCAGAAAGCTGTCATACTGTGGCAATGAGGGCCAGGAGAATGATTCAGTCATCAGTTTCTGCAGGCAGACAGTTTGCTCTTGGAGTTTACCTGTGGCACTTACCTTGTGTTATCTCTGCTAATAGACCCTCATGTTTTTTCTAGCTTGGAGTAGGAGACAGAACTCACATTTGCCCACACTAGGGTGTATAAATAGACAGTTTTGCAAAAAGGCTTATTTCCGTGCAATGTGGACCAATCTAATGTGAGACATACTTAAATCACAGCACTGGACAGCCTGCTTTGTGAAGAAACCAGTATATTTGCAGTCTCTACTGACAATCATTTAAGGACATTTTCCTCTGCTTAAACACAGCAGTATTTCTCATCTGTTTATATAGGCTTTTTTCTCCATAATAACTGTATGTGTTATATTAATTGACAGGCTTAACTTACAAGTACCCTTGAGACATAAGGTGTATTTATTTTTCTTTTATAGCTGAGAATCTGAGGCAAAAGGAATGAAGTGCCTTAAGGTCACTAAAGAGAAAATGAGGCCCTGAATGCTTTACCACAGCTTCACAACTTCATGTGTTAGCTTCGTGAAGTTCTGTCTTGAATCACACCCAGGGCATCAGGGAAACATTGAAGGGCAACTCTGAGCAGAAACCTCCAGGCTTATGGAGGGAGTTCCCTGAGTGTCACACCTGGGAAAAGTTTTGTCAGAGTGACTGTGATTTACAGACCCATCCAACACAACAGGTCAACACAGACTTTATCTCTACACCGGAACAGGTCTGTACTCCCCTTGAAGTCTCCATGGAAGAGAGAAACAGGGTTCACGCATGCTGTTGTGACCAGGACACTTACTCTGCTCTGCCGCCAGCCACACAGCACAGGCTGTTCATAGCAGCCACTAGCAGCCAGTGCTGGCTGCATGCATGCTCATGGCACCCCAACTTCTCTCTCCAGCTGCTGTCACTGCCAGGGCTACTGCCACAGAGCCATCCAGCATCCTACCCGTCTGCCTTTGCTATGCTGAGCAGCAGTGTGGGGCAGACCCTGCCACAGCAGCTGGGAACAAAAGCATGGCTACCAGCGGCTGCTGCACAAGAAGAGGTACCCCTGCATGTGGAGGAAAGCCAGACACCACTGGTTTTGTCAAGAACATCAAACATCCTTCAGGACACACAGACCTTGTCATCTCCTCCCGGCCTTCCCTTGGGCACCCTTTTGCTCCCTTTTGCTCACTGAAGGGGTGAAACAGCTCAGGAGCATGCAACCTATGCTGCCTCAGCTTGTCAAGGTGGTCAGCCTGATAGGTCTCCAGTTACGGCAGAGACGTGATGGCATAACACAGGCCTTCACTTCAAAAAATGCCTCTGCACCCGAAAATCAAGATCATCAAACATGGACACAAACTCTCCTGTACTCCTGCTTTTGTGCAGTTCCATTTTCCTGGTCAGTACTACGTAAGCTGATGTGTTGCAGATTGAGTTTTTGGAAAGAACTGGAGGACTCAGCTGCATGGTTGATCACTGGCTCTGCAAGCAGCAACTGCACCACTGTCTGCACCCTCCCCATGCTCAGGCAGCCACCCCAGGCCATGGGGCAACAACTAGAGCCTTCCACCCAAACCACTTTGTCACAAGATACTTGATGTTTGCTCTTATTTTGTTCTTCACCCTGCTGGAGAAGGTGGGGTGCGTGTCCCTTTTTCTTAGAGCCAGGTGGATTCAGAGGACATGGGGATCCATAAGCGTTAGACCCAGAGCTGCATTTGGGAAAGGTCCTTCCCAGATTTACCTGGATTGTCTCTGGAACAAAGTCTCTCATTGGCTTGGTTGTATGCTGGTCCAGGAGCCTCAGGGGTGGGAACACTAGGCTGTTGAAAGTGGCAGCTGCAAGAAGGCAGTACAGCCACACGGAAATTACAATGCCGTTATGTTGTTCTTTTTTCACCAGATTTTCCCTGTGGCAGCTATGCTGCGTTTTTCTTTCCTAGACTGTATGCCTGGATCTCCCAGGCAGAACTGTCATTTTGATCTGGAGGCTGATCTGAAGGGACACAACGAGACATGGCTATTGAGGGGCTTCTGTTTCCTTGAGCAAAACACTGCCAGTTCCAGCACACGTTCATTTAGAGGTATCCAGCAAGATTTTTAAAATAAGCAACTTTCTAAACACTGCTCGTCTTCCAATGCAATCGCCAATACAGGCATTTGGACCTGGCTTTCCACCAGGTGCCAGCTCCAGAGCATGTAGGAGTACAGGATTCGAGGAAAGAGCTTGCCTGTCTGGTGAGTTCCACATGGCTCTGGGAGTGTGGGAGCAGTGGAGGGGCTGGATTTGGCAGGTCTTCTCATTCAATGGCCTTTGCAAGTGAGGAACTTAAACATGAGCTGTCCTGAAGCACAATGACTTACATTGCCTTCTGTTGGGGATGACGCAAGATTTACCTGACAATGAGTGGCTTATTCCCTGACTCAGCACCCAGGCAGGAATCTCTGCCTAAAATTAGCCTTCCACATATGCATTTATACATGTGCACATGTGCACATAAGCGCACACATGTACATATCCTCAGGACTGGGTGCCAATCTTCCAGACCAGTGCGGGATGCCAGACACAGGCACAAACAGGTACTGCTGCTGTCTGAGAGCAGCCATGGGAATGAACGGTTGGCAGCTTGGAAAACTAGTCTCTGACTCACATTCCCTCTTCATGCTTTTGCACTCTCATATTTTTTTGGTTTTTATTTTTTTGTGGTTTTTTGGGGGTGCAATTTTTGTTTGTTTTTTTTTCTTCTTGTTGTGGTGGTTGTTTTTTAACACTTTTTCCTACGAGAAGCTAGAAGCAAGCCCTAGTGGCTTGTGAGATGGAAGTGGGAAAGCTGTGTGCAGCGCAGACGTGCCTCATATGCTGTAGATATTCCCTGACGACCTTTGTTAGGGAAGGAGAGAGGCCACAGGATGGAATCGGAGAGAAAGCTCAAAAAGCAGCATAGATGGGACCAACAGGTCTGCAGCAGTGTCTCTGCTCAAGGCCTTCCCGTGCCTTATTATTTTACCCAAGACTAGTGAATTAATAAGTTTTGCTTCTGCAGGGGGCTGATGACCAGTATTTTATTAAAGGTGGGGTGAAAGAGCTGTATTGTTTGCCCCAGCATTGAAGGATCCTAAACTTCAAGTTTGGCCTGGATGTCAGTTTGGTGAGCCTGTAAAGATCTTCCTTAGTCTGCTCTGAAACACACTCTAGCACAGAAAATTCAGGCTTGCTGGAGAAGCATATTTCAGACAGGAATCTATACAGGCCATGGAAGATGCAGTTTAGCCTGGAGGCTCAATCACAGATGGCTTGATTTAACTCTGGGGGGTTTTATGTTAGTGGTGCACTGTTTTATGAAGAAGTTGCTGTGGAAATCTCTATTAATTACTTCAGTTTCTATGGATTGTGATAACCAGAAAAAATATTTGTAGTACTTTTTCTCTTCCCTGCTTCTCCTTCTCTTACACCGGAACCAGCGCTTCAGCTTCAACACGCAAAACTGACGTATGAGGGCTTGCCTCATGGTGATTGCTAAGACCAAGCAGGCAACAGCAAGCATCCAGATTCCCTGCTTGCTTCTTTGCTGCCTCAGACTATTCTTAGAAGCAGAGGCCTGTTTTCACACTTTCTAGAATAACTGCATATTAAGAGCCTCTCATTTAAGATGTTTTCCTCTGAGTTTTCTGCAGCTTCGTATAAATTTTTTTGGAGTTCATTGATATACCCTACTGAATGACCTAAACTTCTCACGTTGAATACAGAACCTGGGTTGAGGGGGTACTCATGCCTCCTGGCAACCTCAGACAAACGCGTTATCATCCAAACAATTTGTGTCAAGTAAGCTTGAAAGAAATCTAGGAAGGAGGGAAAAAACCTGAAAAACCAAGCTAGTTGATGTAAAGAACAAATTCCATTCCTACATTCCTTTATTTTCTTCCCAAGTGTGAGCTTTTTTAGTTTTTTTTCCCAGGCAATTTTATTTTTCTAAATAATGTTGCTGAGCATATGCCTCCACCCATCCGGCAGCTCTCTGCTGGTTTTCCATAAATGTGCTCACATGTACTGTTTCATCCCTGTTAGAATCTCAGTCTCTGTGGCTGTAACAGTTTCCTTTTCCACATCTACTGATCACCTAGCCTTTCTGCTTGTCATCGGACAATGGTGTGTTGGCAATCCAAGTTAATATCTTACCTTCCTAAACTTATCAATCTTATCTTGTACCTAAGAACTACCAAATGCCAGAGGGAACATCTGTCACTAGTAAGGATGGGACAATAGGAGCCATAACTACAGCTCTAATTTTGCATATATCTAATAAAAGAAAGTCAGACGTGGTAAAAGCAGGTCACCAAGGAATTCAGACTGGCCTTGTGGCTTGTTTTCCTTCTGGGAAGTCACATACTGTCAGAAAAGAAAGAAGGAAGAAAAGTCACAATTAAGGACATCTAGAATTTTGCCAAGTAATTTACTGACATGACTTGTGAATAATTGGGCAACAGGCCGTATAACTGGGGCTCCAGACACAGAGTATAGGGATAGGTCCAGTCTCAGTTAATAGAGGTCAAGGACATCTTCCCCAGAGTTTCTGGAGAGACAAATCAAGAGAACTGTGAACAAAATTGAACTAAAAAACCAGAATCAGACATGTATACAGATATATAGAAACACTATATCTTTGCAATCTAAATAATAAAATAATAAATCAAGATAATGTCAGGAAATGTTAACTGAAACAAATGGGAAAAAAATAATCCCAGATATAATCTACCTAGTTTTCTGTAAGGCTTTCATCACAGTACCACACAGCATCCTTATCTCCAAATTGAAGAGACATGCATTTGAAAGGTGAACTATCTGGTGGATAAGGAATTGGGAGGATGGATTAGCCAGAGGGTTGTGGCCAATGGCTCTAGGTGCAGGTGGAGGCCAGTGAAGAGTGGTGTCCCTCAGGGCTGTGTCCTCGGACTGGTGCTGTGCAATATCTTTATCAATGACACAGACAGAGGGATCAAGTGGACCCTCAGCAAGTTTGCAGATGACACAAAGTTGAGCAGTGCAGTTGACACAATAGAACAGGATGCCATCCAGAGGGACCTGGACAAGCTTGTGCAATGGTCCCAGAAGAATCTCAGGAAGTCCAACAAAACCAAGTGCAAGGTGCTGCAGCTGGATCAGAGCAGCCCTGGTATCAGCACAGGCTGGGGATGAACAGATCAGAGCAGCCCTGATGACAAGGACGTGGGGGTGCTGGGGGATGAGAGGCTGGACATGACCCAGCCATGTGCACTCACAGCCCAAAGAGCCAAATGTGTCCTGGGCTGCATCCAAAGCAGCGTGGCCAGCAGGGACAGGGAAGGAATTCTGCCCCTCTGCTCTGCTCTGGTGAGACCCCACCTGCAGTGCTGCACCCAGCTCTGGGGTCCCCAGCACAGGAAGGACATGGACCTGTTGGGTCAGGTTTAGAGGAGGGCAACAAAGATGATCAGAGGGCTGAAGCACCTCTCCTATGAGGAAAGGCTGAGAGAGATGGCGTTGTTCCGCTTGGAGAAGGCTCTGAAGAGACCATTTAGCAACCTTCCAGTATTTGAAGAGGGCTTATAAAAAAGATAGACTGATTTTTACATGGAAAAATAGTTGTAGGACAAGGGGGAACAGTTTAAAACTAAAAGAGGAGAGATTTAGATTGCATGTTAGGAAGAAACTCTTTACTCAGAGAGTAGTGAGGCACTGGAAACCCTCACCCAGAGAAGCTGTGGATGCCCCATTCCTAAAAGTTTTCAAGGCCAGATTGGATGAAGCTCTGGGCAGCCAGGTATAGTAGAAGGTCTCTGGCAGGGACCTCCCATGGCACAGAGGTTGGAACTAGAAGGTTTTTAAGGTCCCTTCCATCCTAAACTATTCTATGATGATTCTATGTAAATCTTACATAACAAAACCCAATTTTAAAATGTTCCATTGGGTGCGAAGGGGCCAAGATTTTACCTTTACCATTTGCTGTTTGACAGCAGCTGAAAAACAGAAGAAAATGGAAAATTATTTGAGACTTAGATATGATTTAACAGGAAGATTAAGCTTTAGATATGAATAATTTACTATAGAGATAATAAAAGGGAATACTTTGTATATTTAAAAGTTGTAAAGCTCATTTTTTAATTGAATTATAACCATCACATTAAAATTTACCGTGCAGTATCAGGATGAATTTAAGGTAGCAAGTGTTTTGCCTGAGTAATAGTAAAATTTTTGTTATGTGAATTGCACAGTGCCACATGATAAGCTTGTTCCCAGGATTTGCTCTGGGATGTAGCTTGGCATGCCAGCTGTGCTGAAAGGTGATGCTGTGGGAAGAATGTGGGGCCACAGGATAGCTGACAGTGGAAGAAACTGCAGGTCATTTGGTTCAGCCTCTTGCTTCAAGGAGGTCTGATTTCAAAGCCAGCTCACTTTGCTAGGAATTTATTCAGTCACATCTTGGCAGTCTCCAAGGATGGAGATTGCACAACATTTCTGGGCAACCTGTCCCATCGTTAAACTACTCATATGGCAATATTTTTTACCCTATACCCAACTGGAATTTTCCTTGCTGCAACCTGTGACTGTTGCCTCTTTTCCCTGTGCTTGAACTGATACATCTCTTTTTTCTCCAACTATTCACAAGATCCATTTTTTAAGATTCTTGTGCCCTCAGAGATAAAGGAAATTTTCTATATAGGGTAGTAGAATTTTCACGCAGAAACACTTGTGGAAAATAGTTTTCTAGAAAGCTGAATGCACAGAGGGTGAGCAGCTAAAATCAGTATAATTATGAGATGATTCCTTCCAGGTCTCAAAATAAATTCAGAGTGTGTTCTTGTTTGGGAGGTAGGTTTGGAGATCGCAAGATGCAACTCTTTAAAATTAAAAATCATGTCAAGAATACTTCACAGCTCTGAAACAGACATCAGAGAGCTTGTGGGAATTACCACAGCCACCTGAGTTCCTCTTCCTTATCCTTGTATCAGTGAAATATGATAGTCCTGCTGTAAACGAGGAAAGGAGCTCCCGCAGTGCGGGCTTGGAGATCCGTGCAAGTGGCGTGGTTAAACTGCCCAGATAGCTGGGGTTGTGAAAGACTGGAGTTGTGAATATTTTCATTACTTAGTGAAAATACACAACATCTTCAGAAGTTTGTTGAGACAACCTCAGGTTATGCATGTTGGTATACTGTCTGTGGTAATTTTTCTCTTGCTCTTGTCTCTCCCAGGGACATTTTTAGCTGGAATTACACTTATTTGTGTGCAAGGGAGGTCTGTTTTTGGAATCCACAAGCCCTCTCCTTTTTTACACACCAGCCCACGAGTGGTAGTTCCGTAGGAGGGAAGTAGAAGCGTTACACAAAGTAGGAGACAGTTTCTAAAAGTGTACTAGGATCTTCACCTACTTCAGTGTTGCTGGAGATTTAGATACTTAAAGAGGATACAATTTGGCCAAAACTCCTTTATTCTGATACTCTGCCCCAGCAAACAGATTTTTGTCATAACGCTTGTCAGATTTGTCATGGCGTGCATTTATATGTATATATAGTTGCATATTTGTATAGGATCTGCCATGCATGTTTTCTGAAGCATGGAAATAATACTTTGCATATACAACCTGAAAGCTAAATCCTCCTATCAGATACAAGTCCAGAAGACTTCCACTGCAAAATATGATATCTTTTTGACCTTATTCCCTACTCCTGTTTGAAAGATGCAGACACATTTTCAAAAGATATTACAAAACATGAAACTGGAAATTTTGAGTGTTGTCTTCTGTACATGTATTCAAAATTCAAAACAGTTTAACAAACAGATGTGACTAATTTCTCTAGTGCTTCTATTTCACTTTTTCAGTATTCACATCAGGAATTTATCTGAGACTTTGGTTTTAAACAATATGGCTGGAACTGAACTTTTGGAACTGCAAGATATTCATCAGTTAGGCAGAAATTTTTTTAATTTTTTTAATGTGGATTCATAAAACTAATGTTTGTTAGCAAAGCTAAATTGCTATGTGATTGTGAAAAGAGAACACTAATTTTTTTTGTAGATGTAGTGAAAAACAGGTCACTTCTGCAGCTTTCATAATTTCATTTTAGTTTAAGCAAAATCTCCTTAAATACAGGCAACTCAAAATTTAAGAGCATTATGAAGTTTCAGAACATGAAAGCTATTCATACCAAATTGGTAGGCATAACTTCTTGCTGTTTAGATGTCAGTGGAATGGAAACACTTCCCTTCTGTCTTAACTTGCTCTTGTTTACTTTGCAAAAAATATTGCTGCTAGAACTTTTCCATCACATCCATGGATGGCATGGGATTCTAGGGTCTTAAGGCAGAACTTTCAAATCAAATCCCATCTTTGGTTTTCCATGTTCCTTGCATTGTAATTTCTGTGCAGCACTGAGTGGTAAACACTTTCCAAGTTTACAGGGGAGTGTTATGTTTTGATTTTCATTGAGGCGTGGATGAGGATTAGCTATCTCTCTTTTGATGTCAAAGACTGCCAAAACATTATGCCAGGCAGGAATAAAAGTCACAGTTTTGGCAGGTACTAGATAAACATCCATAAGCCATAGATAATACCACATTATTGGCATTGCGTGTGTTGTACTGCCTAAATCTCTCTAATTAGGAAATAAAGTCTGATGACTATTTGAGAGAAGTTATTGTTATGAAGCAGAAGGAGTCTGACTGTGGAGCTAGGATAAAAGCCATAAGACTGAAGTAAAAACTATAGGAAAAAGAGCAGTGCAGCAGCCTCTGGAGAAGGATACTTGAAGACAGCCTAGAGAAAGGATTTGCAGCCCATGGGGAACAGCTATGCAGTCACAGGACAGCTGCAGTGAATGAGACCAATTGCACCAATGCAATGTGGGGGCAGGTGGGTTGATTTGTGCTATAACTCTGTGATAACTCCATGTTATCGCTCTTCAGAAGAAGAAATATCTGTTGTTTTGGGTGATCCTTCAGTGGTGTTTCCCCATTGCTTCTGTTGTTCCATTGATGAGTAAGTAAGGAACTGTATTTTCATCACAGCTCTAAGAAAAAATGCAATCTCTGTACCTTGGAAAGCTATGGAAAGCATAAATTTTCATCTTAAAGGAAAAGAAGGAACAATCTCAATAACAAGAACAAAGGAGGTGTTTCTTGTCCTTCTGCTTCGGATGAGTTGAGTTTGTAAGCCATGGCAAATCAATGTAAGCAGTTGCAGGAATCAAAAGCTCATTGCTGATTGTTGCTCAAGATCAAAGGCTCTTTGTATCCCCCTCTAGAAGTTGATTTTTCAGCCTGACTAAATATATTAACACACAAACAAGCAAACATCCTTGATCTTGAGGGATAGCTCAGATGAAGTGAATGGTGCAATTACATCCAATGACATCTATGTCATGATAGAAGCTCTTGCTGAGGAGGTTGCATGGAATGAAATTACATTAAATGATAAAGAGATGGAGTATTAAGGGGTAAAATCCAGATTCAAATCTGAATGCAAGTTGAATCCAGTCAAATCCAGCCAAGCTGCAAAAGCATTTGCCCAAGGTTAGTTGCTTGACACATGGTTTTACTGTGATTAAAATGATTACTTTGTTTGTTATCCTTCTAAAATTGATATAAGGGTGATTCCCAATTGAACTTACTCTTCTGGTGTGCAAGTAAAATTCCCAGACTATATCCCACAAAAGGCCCATCGGCTGCTTACACAAGGTGCTTACACAGGGTTCTTCAGCCTCTTTTGCTTGTTGCTTGCAGCACTCTTTCTTGGATCTCACAGACCCTGCTCCTACACGTGGGGAAAGGCTGACTTGAGCACCCCATCTCCAGGGGTTGTCATCGGCTGGCAATGGCATGGCTTGGCTGACTAATACCGGTCTGCAAGGTGGTGTCCTGGTCACTGCATCACCGCCTCAGCCAGATCCATCAGGAGCCTGTCTCCAGGCAGCTAGGGAAGCAGAACAGTCAAATCCCTGCCTTCTCTACAGCGGGCAAGGATAGCCCTTAAGATGTGGGTAATATTCAAGGCATGTGCCCATTTCCTCTCTCTGCGGAGCATCAGCCCACACTCAGTCAGGTAGTTTCTCCCAGGCAGGGATCACACTGTATAATGCTGGGAAAAGAAGCTGTGGGGGTCAGTCAGGGCTTGTTTTGGGTTAGGTTCATAAATAGCTCAGATGGCAAAAGAGAAGAAGAAGGACTGAGCGAAAAAATCTGAAGTGGCCATAGAGATTAGTGTCAGTTCTTGCTGCCCTTCCAGAATGTCCTCCTCCATTTCCTGCTTTACTGATCGAGCAGCAGAGCTGTGCATAGACCTCCCTAATACCATGCCCTGAAAGGTACCTCCTCCACAACAGGTGTGAAATCCCTAAACGTGCCCACATTTTGACTACATGCAAAAATCTCCTCACATATCAATGTCAGTAGTGGGGTCGAGGTACCCTGCTTTGGACAAATTTCACACCGAGTGTTATGAGTCAAAGCATTTTGTCACCAGCAGTCCTCCTGGATCAACAGGGTGCCCACAGAATTTTTTCTTCCTCAATGAACTCACTTGTTCCCTTTTTCTGATGTCCTTGAAAGCCCCTGAAGAGAAGGCAGAATGTACTGGCAATGTGTTTCTCTTTGTCTGTGCTTGCCATGGGTTCTTTGCTTGCTCTATTCATCTCTGCATGTTTTAACACCTCTTTTTTTACCCTTGCTTTTGGAAAGCTATCAGGACTTTCTTGTGTCATCTTGAGTTCTCTTTTTAGCCAGGCAGCATGTGTAGTCTTGACTTTGCTTTCTTGTAAAGATTTTCTGCTTTCTCTCCTGGGGATTTTCTTTTTCTCTTTTTCTATCCACCTTGGTCTTGGTGGGGGGTTTTTTGGTTTGTTTTGGGTTGGATTTTTGGGGGGTTTTTTTGGTTGGTTGGGTGGGTGGGTGGGGTTTTGGGTTTTTTTGTTAGCTTTTTGGTTTTGTTTGGGGTTTGTTTGACTCCTGAGACAGACAATTTATAAAAACATTGAAGAGTACTGGCCCTAAAACTGAACCCTGGGGATCTCCAGTGGTGACTAGCTACCAGCCTGATGTGACCTTATTTACTACACCTCTTTGAGTCAAGCAATTTCTTGCCCTAGTATTATGGACTTGTCTAGCTGACATTCTGTCCAGTGAGATACTGTGAGAGACAGCATCAAAAGATTTGCTAAAATCTAAAACTACCACATCTTCTTGGTCCCTTTGGCCACCTAGATGGGTGACCTTCTCATAAAAGGGAATTAAGCTGGTTAAGCAGCATTTTCCCCTCATGAACCCATGCTGGCTCTGACCAAAGATTGGCTTTCTCTAAAGTGTTTTTTAATAACTTTCAGAATAACAGGTCAATGTCCTACCTGTGCTGGGACCCCAGAGCTGTGTGCAGCACTCCATGTGGGGTCTCACCAGAAAGGAGCAGAGGGGCGGAATCCCCTCCCTGGCCCTGCTGGCCACGCTGCTTTGGATGCAGCCCAGGACATGTTTGGCTCTCTGGGCTGTGAGTGCACATGGCTGGGTCACGTTGAGCTTCTTGTCAAGCAACACCACGAAGTTCTTCTCAGGGGTCTGTGCTCTGCTCTCAATCCATTCTCCACCCAGTCTCTTTTTGCACTTTGGATTGCCTTGCCCCAGGTGCAGCACCTTGTGCTTGCCTTTACTGAACTTCACACCGCCCACCTCTCAAGTAGGTCCAGATCCCTCTGGATGGCATTCCTTCCCTCTACACCACATAGCATGGGGTCCTTAGCAAGCCTGCTGAGCTCACACTCAATCCCAGTGTTCAACTTGCTGACAGAGGTGTTGAGAAGCACCAGTCCCTATACCAACACAAGAGAAACTATCAACTACAAAATTAAAGGAACACCTAGACCAGATTCAGTATCTGGAAAGATAATTGTCATAAATATTACTAGAATTAACAGAAGTTTAATGGTTATAATGCAGCACAAAACACTTTTTCCTATATTTAACATATTTTGGTTACCAAAACAAGCTTCATTATATTTTTACTCTCTCTTCCTGAAAAGAAAGCATACATGGAAAGTTTTCCTCTTTTAATGATATAAGTAATCTAAATATATAACATAAGTATATGGTAGCCTAACCAATCAGTGTCACAAACTGGTTAAAAAGTCAGCAATAAGGAAATGTAGTGTAATGTATCTTGTTGTATAATACAGCAACTGCAGTATACAAACCCAACCTGTCTCTTTACCTTAAGCAAATTTTTTAAATACAGTAGGAAGACTAAGACATCTCTAGGTCCATTATAGTTTCATTATCTGCATAAAATGATAGTCTGTCCTCATGTTTCCTAACAGAGATAAAATCACCTGCAGGAGCAGGAAGTTCTTTCTTCTCAGCTCATCCAGTAAATTGGATATTCAGGGAAATGTATAGGACTGAATTTTCTCTCTCTCTCATCATAAACTCATCTAAAACTGGAGATAGATTGAAAAAAACAAAACCAACAAACAAAACAGTATTCAAGCCAGATAAGTAATTGATTTTCTGGTGTGTTGCAGTTCTTCCAACAGCTGGGAAAAAAATCAGCCTAGGTCAACAACAAATATCTTTTTTCAGCATCTTCAACAAGCTGAAAGTTTGCAGAAAGTATTTTTGTTGTAGTTTAAACTCACAAGAACTAATGTGTTAATTGTTAATATACAATATTGCATTTTGTTTGTGAATGTTTTTCAGAATTAAACAAAACATTGAATGGGATTTCCCAGTAAATTATCAGTAAACAGAAAAATAATTCCCTTCTGCAAATTAAACAAACACAAACGCCCATTTTAATTTCTCTTTCTGTGCTCAATTCCTTCTTCCCCGGATTCTGATACAAACAAGTTTGCCTCTTTGAAATGAATTTTAAATGTTGGAAATATTGTACTTTTTCCACCAGAAAATTTTTGGCCACAGTATCTCACCCAGTTCTCTTCAGGCTATTGCTGGAATATTATTGTCAAGTGCTTTTAAAAATCTGTCCAAGCATGTCAGACCGGAAGCTGTTATGGGTAAAGCACATCTGAATAGGCTGTTATTTCTGTGCCTTGTTGGAAGCAGAGGTTTGAAAATTTGGCCACAGAGATACTCACTACTTGGAAACCAGGAGACAACCGGTAAGTACACAAAACTATTGATATGAGCTGTCAGGCCATTTGAGACAGACTGCCTACATATGAAGATTTATAGTTTTTCACACATCTCTGATGTTCTTAGCACCGTGTAATAAACAGAAAAAGAAGACATGGTCCTGCCCCTGTTTTTCCTGGAAGTCTGTATTTGAAACAGCATGTCATATTCAGGGATGTCCACCTGACTACACTGCCTGTCACCTGAGAATGCTAGTAAATTTTTTATTCTGCTCTAGTTTCTAAATTTATTATAGGAACATAACTTCCAAGGGTACGCTTTATTTTTGAACTGAACCTCTATTTAAAGCCCTTCTTTTCTAAATTTGATCTTCTCCTGCATCCTGGTTGAGAGTGCAGTGTACTCAAAAATGCCAAGGCATGGTCGCTTTTTGTTGTGAATTTCAGGCTAATGGATGCTGCTGTCACAATGCTATCTTTGATAGTGAATTTTCTCCTGCTGCTTATCTTTTTAATGAGCCATCTGGCAGATTTAGGATGCTAACCAATGGAGCTGTACTGTGCCATGTATTAATACGGATCTTACAAATCACTCAACAGGTCAGATTTAGAAAAACAAGACTTCTGAAGCAGACTTCCACTAAAAATGCAACGTCTGACTAATTACCAGATCCCTTCCCTGCCTTAATGTCAAAAGGGTTGCAGGGGTAATGCCTCATTAGAATAAAACAGAGAGATGAGAATGATAAGGGCTTGTGGCTATTTATGGGAGATGGTGTTGCAATATGCCTCGGTCAAAAGTGTTACTCCCTTTCACTTCAAAGGTCCTCAGTGCAAAAACATCCGTGATGAAACTGTCTGTGCAAGGAGTTAAAGTTGCTACAGGGCAAACAGACTTCCTAGCTGGGAAAGATATTGCATGTGGGCAAACACTCCTCTGAATTGCCTGTGCTATCCAGTCTTTCCTCAATTTCTCTGGTCCAGGACAGTTGTGGAAAGAGGAGCCAAGACTCTGAGTTTACCTACTGGGCTTGAGCTGACAGCAGCCTCAGATTTCAGGGAAGGAAGGGGAAGTATGCTGTAAGCAGCTGCTGTTGAACAGACATGACTTCACAAGAAGTGCAGATTTTTTTCTGAGGTGAAATTGCCTCTGTGCTCTTTCATGGAGCCAAAACTGCTGTAAATACCCAAGTGATCACAGGGAAATATTTTGAGATATCTGTCTTGATTCCTGTTCCCATTGAGAAAATAGCCCCAAAGCCCCTGTATTTACTGATGGGAAGCAAAAAAGATGAGAAGACAAATCCTAGGTACTGCCCATTCCCCTTCTTGCTCTGAAAAACATCCCATCCAAATCTAGGAAGAGAAGGGCTCAATGTTCATTCAGGATTGTGCTCCATCTCTTTTCTACCCTTCTCTTTCAAAAAACCAGGATGGTCAGTGGTGCTGATTCTTCTTTGCAGTGCTGGGGTTTTGCAACAGGGTTAGCATTTCCCCTGCAGAGGCATCATCATAACCCTGGTCCTTCGGCTGGATGAGGGCAGGAAATCCCTTTCCAACTCACGTGACCGGCCAAGGTCTGACTGCTCATAACCTGAGTCACCCTCAGGACTACAGATCATGAAATTGCACTGATGAAACTTCTAGCATCAGCTGCCTCAGCAGACTCTGGTAATTGACCATGAGAATGGGAATGACTCATTCTTTTAATCTGATTCACATTTGCAGCTGTTATCGATTGAATAATATAATACTTGCTTTCTTATCCTCCTCCCTCCAGCAAATTGACAAACCAAGACATTTTTGTGGTGCTAAAATAGCATAAACGAGGCCTTTTTGCCTCTTTTCAAATGTTTTCTTTCCATTTTCTTCTTCCTCATAGCTTGTTCTTCTGCTCCTAAGTCTCTTTACCCGTAGTTCTTGTTTTGTAGCATACTTATACATATACATACACATGCACGTATACAAGGATTTAAATGGTTTAATGCACTTTGTACTTGTCCAGTGCTGCTATTGGTCCATGTTCCTTAACCCCAGGAGATCAGCAGTGAACATCACAGTACCTTTTTGTTCACTTCTTCTGTTTCAGATGACGGTGAGCATGAGTTCTTAGCTGTCATACTGTCTCTAGGAAAGCATCCAAGATATCACAGTGGGAGTATGGAAATGAATGTGTCGGCATATTAAAGAACTCTATGCTAAAGGAAACTGGTGGGATGGGTTTTGCCTCCAATATCAAGTGAGGGCTCAGGACAACTTTACTTCTTCTATGAAAACTCCCCTCTTTTCCTGTGTAGGGGCATTAGTCAAAGTCTTTCTAAAGGTGCTCTAAATGCAGGAATCATTTCAAGAAACCTGAGAGAGTGTTAACACCCCTGGAGGGTGAAGAAGCCATTCAGAAGTCATATTTCCCAGCAGGGAGTACATGGTCTATAAAATCCTTCAGTATAATAAAACCAGGTAAAGGAAATGACACTGTCTATTTTTTTGATGTCAAGCAATTGCCTAATGAACAGTGTCATAAACTAGCCTTCTAACATGGCCTTTTATGCCTTCTGTGTGGCTTAATTCTCATTAATTATCAACCTAAGTTCTTCAGTTGCAGTGGATCTAGTACCTAGTAGCAAAAGCTCAACAGCCCTGAAGTCCTCAGCGTTGTGTTTGGCAGTCCTGAGACCCCATCTCTTCAAGGCCCCTATCCAAGCAGGCAGTGTGAACAGGGTCTGTTTCTGCCTCTTTGCAAAGAGGCTATGTGGCCTCCCTGTCATGTCTCTCCCACCTGCTCTGGTTTGAGTACATCCTCAGATTTTCTTGTCCACTCTGCAGCTAACCTGACCTTTTCTACTGACAGTTGAGAGAGATGGACCTTGCCCTGAGGCCCCATCCTTCCCTGAATGGTGGACTTGCTTGTTTTTAATCAATGGAGTTATTATCACCTATCCAACTTTAATGATTCCATGATTCTATGATCAGTAGCTCCCAAAAGTTTACAAATGATGGTTCTTGACCTACAGACCAATGTGGTGGTACCTGCTGAAACCAAGTTGGTAAGTACAGAAATGAGGCGAGAGCAAGGAAAAAGACAACATACAAACCAAGGACAGTGCAGTTGTCTTTGGGTGGCTGAGCACACAGCTCAACATCTTTCTTTGCCCAAAACAATGGGCAATGGAAGAAATATTAAGCTGCTGTATTATTCACTCCTAATCTCCTCCTCTTTCCCTAAATGTCACATGATTTGGTTTCGCAGTAGGCAAATAAGGCTGGACCAAAAGGAAATAACTTTGCCAAGGTTACTGTGCTTATCGCAGAAATTGGCTTGCTCTGCCTTTAAACGAGCTTGTGATTTATTGTGTTTATCTAGCAGAAAGTAAATTGAAGCAACTTGAAGCATTTGGCCCAGAAAATCCCCAACATATTGTACTTCCCTACAAGACATGTGCAAACATGAATGAACACTACTTAAAGCCTTCTTCCTGATCTTGTGCATTCCTGCACAGAGTCGCTCTGCTTTATATGTAGTTGAACTGAATAAATGGCCTGTCTTGAATTACATCTTGGATAAACTGGGTGTGTAATGTATCCAGCAGCTTTAGTGTTCATAACTGTCACTTGTATAACTGAGCAGTGCATTTTTGAGGCATTGCCAGGTTCAGAGACATCTCAGAAGAACAATCTGTTCTTACAAACAAATATGAAATGTGGTAGAGGAAGACAGCAGGGAGGAGGAAAATCAGTGCTTGATAGGTATTATTGTCTATATTGTATAAGCACTTCAGTTTGGGGGGCAAAATAATGGAAATCCGTTCAGATTTTAATTGTCTTCTTCATCTCTCCAAAGCATTCTGTGATAGTAACAAAGGACAGAAATTATTCTATTATTCTATCATCCTTGGATTACTTCCTGCCCTAAGTCTCGAGGGAATGGAGTAGGTCACAGTATCTACCACTCTTTTCCAAAAAATGTCTCTGCTTCATAGTAGCAATGAGTAATATCCTCTCTCTTCGCATGCACTAGATCAGAGTCCCTCTCCCACCTCTGCAGTAACATTGTCTGTGTCCAAGAGTGAAGGCAACAGCTCTTCAAACATTAGAAGCCACAGTCCAAGCACATAAAAATATCTGAGCAGTGGCACTGTTGGATTTGCAGCAATTTCTCCCATCAAGCCCGAGAACCAGTCTGGCAGAAGTGTACAGGAAGGCTGCACTTCAAGCACGTCACAGATCTATAGTATCAAATTCCACACAGCAAAGGACCTTTCCTCCTCCCAGTCCTCTCTCCAGTCCCATCCGCTTTGTACACAACTTTGCATCTGGTTTGACAAGATTTCTTCTTTTGCTGGTCTCAAACCACCCCAGATTTTAGGAGGTAATGCAGCTGCTTCTTCCTTCTCTGTGGTGTATGACCACTCAGAAGACCATTTGAGGTCGCAGCTGCTACTTTCAGGGTTCTTTATCATATTAAATGGCCTCTTTTTCTCCTGGTGCATTGAAAAGGTCAAAAGCAGTCATCTGTCTTTCTCCTCCCTGGAAAAGGAGCAGAAGCAGAGGTCAGCCCTGCACAAGGGCAAGCAAGTCTTTACATTCATTATCATTTCCTCAAAAAAAATTATCATGGTGTCAGAGTTAGAGCTGGCATAATAGAGCAACTTCTGCCTTCCATTAAACAGAGCTTATTTCTGTCAATGCTTAATTCTCAGCAAGGTTTAGTTTCCATGGAAAATGTGAGTTAAAAAAAGAGATGGATAGTCAAGCAAAGAGAAAATGAGAATGTTCCCTGATTTAGTTCTAAAATCTGTACATCAATTAAAAACTGTTTATAACCTCTCACTGGTCCTTGTTCTTCAATGCATGTCAAGGTGAATAGGCTTATATCCTTAGGCAGTACTCCAATACCCAAATGCAGACCAGATGCACTTGCATATCTGGGGATGAAAAGCTGTAAGAAGACAAAGACAGTGATTCTGATTTGCCTTTTTTGACCTCGTCTGTCGTGTCTGCCTGTCAGTCACTTTGTTTGCTAATGTGATCCTTTTTGCAGGACCTTTGACCTAACCTGTAGATGACTTTGTACCTTTATTACTCGGCACTTTAATATTTTCAGCTATGTAGCTGGTTCTCAAAACTGAGATGAACACAAGTGCAGAAGCCATGAAAGAACCACAAGAAATTTGTACCACCTTTTTCGAAGCATTTGCAAATCCACTGTGGAGAAGGCATAAGCCAAGCACTCAAGTCTTACTGTGTGTCAAAGCAATCAGGAGAGCCAACAGTGAGGATTAAGTCCATTCCATCACTCCACAAAAGATCTGGAACTCTGATTTCACAGGTCATAACCATAAAGTGTGTTCTTCACCTAAAAGCTCATTAGAAAGCGTGATGGGCATGCAGGCATTTGGCATGGCAAGAAATGATAAGATCTATGCTCTATGTGACAGCAGGGTGAAAGAGGACATTCCTGAATTTGTCTTATTTTGGTGAGTGCTCTGATTGGTTTTATAGGAAAATGAACCTAATTCCAAGTAAAGTTGTTTTACTGGAAAAGCTTTTTGCAGCACATGGGCCTCAGAAGCTACAGTACAGTTTCCAAAGCGTTGTAACATCACAAAAATGGAAAAATTAGAAGTCAGAAATTTGAAGTAGCAAATACATATACATTTGGAATAAAGAGGTAGTATTGTTTAGCTTATTGTTCACTTCTGGTATTTTGTTTTTGTCTAAACAATAGATAATTTCTAATCTAAAGGGATGTGCGAATTACCTGCGAAATTGAAGAGCTGGGGATGGAGACTATTAAGAGCCCAGAGAAGAACTTCAAGGTGTTATTCCAATTTCTCTGACCTTCCTAGTGTAATATACCACAAATAAAGCCCTGCTACCAAACTCCAAGTGATGTTTAAAATAATCAAGTTAACCTGAGCTCTCTCACATGTGACTGTTTAAATGAAGGATCAAATTCCTTTGATTTCTGTCTTCTTACCAGCAAGGGAGTTGAAGGCCTACACACCACCCAAATTCAGCCAAATCCATCTAACTGCACATAAGACTGCTTCACGATGCTCTGTCTACTTGTGTTAGCATGTCCAGCACTATTCTTTGAATAGCAGGCACTAGACACAAAGAGATTTACTTTTTTTTTTTGCCAGAACGTCTCAAAGTTAACACCAGCTGGTGAAAACATTCTTCACTGTATTTGTGCTTGTAACAACACACTTCTGCTGAAATTGAGAAAAACCTAGTTTGCTTGTAGAGTATTTTTCCTCCTATCATGATGAGAAAATCATCATCCGTTGAACAACACTCATGGTTGTGATCAAATGGTGATCACAAAAAACCCCCAAAAACACATGGTATGACTTTTTGGGGTTGTCCTGTGCAGGGTCAGGAGCTGGAATCTATGATTTCTGTGGGTCTCTTCCAACTGAGGATATTCTATGATTCTAAAAATGCCTACATTTTGCTTTGCTTTTGCTTGCATATTTTTGTTTCTGTCAGCAGTGCTACAAATAACAAGGTGTTTGTGACAGTTCTAATTTCCTCTGTTTTCAGGGTAAGCGCTGATGTTCCTGGAAGACGATCTATTTAATTATGTGGATCTGGCCTGCTTTTGAGAAAAGTGGGGAAGGCGTGAGGGAGGAGACTTTTGTGTCTTTAGCACCCTGTGAGGAGCAGATCTCAGAGATCTCTGGTGCATGAGGCTGCTTGGCAGCCAGGCTGGGCTCTGCCTTGAGCCATGCCTGCACTCAGGCCATGCTGACAGGACATATTGTTCTCATTTAGATATCCAGTGATTCTGCAGGTGGAGAACAAAACAGAAGGAAGGTTTTTTTTTCTTTTTGTCTTTTTTACTTTTTGCTTTGACTCCAGGTCTCTGCTCATGGCCCAAAGCAGAAGTGTTTTCATTAGATATTCGGTAGCCTTCTGAATGTTTCTTCCCTGCAAGAGTTGAACGGACTAGCCTGGCTCTCATTGATGTTTAACTGCTTGTGGCTGCCTTGCAGAAATGCTTTTTCAGATGGATAGGGAGCAATGTGAAGTTGACTGCATTTTCGAAGGAGATAACAGAGGACATCTGCTATTCCTGTATGGCATTTGCCAGCATTGGTCCACTCTGTAATCGCTTGTCATTCCAGCAGTCCCTGAAGGCAGTTATTCCCCTCAGAGCATCTCCGTCCCTGTGAGTCCCTTCTCAACAAGTTCAAAATTTTCTCTATATTAAGGTACTTGCCTAGGTATGTGGAGGGTATCACTATTAGGTTTCTTTTGATGAAGTGGTTAATTGTGTAGGAGGAAGGCACAGGAAATGTCGAAGCAGGTAAGAAAGTGAAGGCGCACAGATATATACGTTACAGCAGATTCAAAATAGATGTGTATAAAAATAGACACAGAGCCTAATAGATAAAGCAAGACATAAAGTTATTGCTAGGACAAAAACAAACAGTAAAATGAGCAAAACCAAACCCTAAGAAGACCTTGACACCATGTGAATTATGACCAACTGGATTTTCAAAAAAGCTTCTGATTTCTCGTCTTTAAATTATTTACAAACTGCTACCTATAAACAGTTCTGTGTAAGTGCTGAATGTTAATATATTTTTATTTAATGAAAGTCCAAAATAAACAATCAGCCTAACAACAACCAAATAAACAGTCTACATAGCAGGCCTCCAAGATAGGAAAACTTGAGCTGCAAGAACTGCTACCAAATGCAAAGTCTATGGCTCAGAGCTTCCATTCTCAGGGAGGCAAGACTGTCAGCTGTCCCCAGATCAAACCTAAGGAAGAGTTGGTCATCTTGTCTGTATGTTACCCAGTGGTCAAAATACAAAGGCAACCTTCTTCTGAAGGAGGGTGGCTTGCTGATGCAGCACGGTCTGCCTGTGCACCATGGCTGCAGCACAAAATTTGAACCATGACTGTGAAACCTTTGCCACACTCTGCTCTGCTAAACCTGGGAGCACATAACAGAAACATCCCAAATATATCAATGCAAGATGCAGGCTGAGCTGTGGGGGTTTTAGCTAACTCTTAGGCCAGACTGGCCTTCTAATACAACAAATAATCTAAGCAGAGGTGGGAAATAAAAAAGAGATGTGAGCATCTGTGCAAACACATAGGGGATTACATTACATTTGTGGCTCATTCTACTCATTCAAGACAAGACCTAATAAATGAGGAATTAGAAGAGGCAGGGGGAAGATTAAAGCAGCAGTGATAGGAAGCCATTCTTGCTAGAGTTAACACATGTGCGCCCGGCCATTTGGCAATGATTTATTGTTTAATTGTGTTCAAACTTGCCAAATAAGTTAATTCAAAAAGATAGTAGTACCTCATATCTTATAACTAGACATTTGCAGTTAGAGTGCGGTTTAAGGAAAGGACTGAAATCACAGAGAAGACCAGCCTTCTTTACAGAAGAACTAGGACACCTCTGAAAAGTTGTGCATTCAAAAAGGACAAAGTGAAGAAAACATAAAAGTTTCTTTTGGGCAACAGGTCAAATGGACAGTGGAGACTGAGGTCATGACAGGGGTGGGTAGATACACATAACGACAGAGGAACTGGCAGAGGTCTTGCCCTGTGAGTGGTATGAAAGGTAATTCCTTAAAATTTGAACTCAGGAAGCCAGGTGAGGGTCACAAAAAGAAGGTTAATTTGCTCAGAAAGACAATGCTGGAAAATGATCTCAGAAACTTCTTTATATGTCTGATGCGTTTTTTACATTCCCAGCAGAATGATGTAGTGGGCATGTGTGAAGATGAAGATCTGAAAGTTTCAGAAATATGAACAGAAGAAGAGAGCTGAATGCTGATGATGGTATGTAGGAGTGAGCATCAGCACTTTCACACTGCTTAGATGTTAAAGTGAGTGGAAGGAACATTGTGAATCTATCAAGAGATAAAGAGTAGGAACAGAGAAAAATTAAGAGGGAAGTGAAAGGACCGAGTTTTGACAGTACTAGGTCATATCTTCAAAGCATGTTTCGTGGTGAAACTTCACTGATGTCAGCCGAACTCATCTAATTTCTCAGAAACTTGAGTATCTTAGCCTGCCTGAAAGAGATATAGGGTAGAAAGTGGGGACTGTAAGGACAGACAAAAGCTGGACTACCTTGCTGAGATGAGCAAGCTATTCCAGAGGTATTCAGAGGTATTAAAAAACAGGTTAGACAAACTTGTGTCACGATTGACAGACTCAGGTGTGAGGAGATGACAGCTCAGTTTAGCATTGGATGGCCTGATGCCTGTTCTTTCCAAGCACAACAACGATGATTTATGTCAAGACAGACTAAAGCCAGTAATCCCAAAAAAATTGTGTCCTCTCCTATGGACCTTGACCTGTGGAAATATACTCTCTTGCCTGCATTTTGCCCCACAGCGACTTAAGAGTTGGCAATAAAACCCCTTCCTTTCATTTGGCATTAAATCTTCCTTCAAACAAAGAAAATATAGAAGAATTAGGCTGCTACCAAACTCAAAACAATTTCTTGTGGTTGGGAAGTCAAATCTGAGAATGACTGGAAAAGTAAATGTGATGCAGACGAGAACAATAGCAACATTCAGATGGAAGTCCAGCAGTTCCATCTCTGATGCAAACAGATTTTGTGAAGGGCTTCTTTCAAAGCCACACAAACACATACACACACACATCATTTAGAGGTAGCATCGAAATTCAAGTAGAATAGGGTTTTTTATAAAATGCAAGGAATTTGTATTGCTTCAGAAAAATCCAAGAGCTTTTTATGATCCAGGAGAAAGCAAACTGCTTTTATCTGAGAAGGTCTATTTTGCCTGAATGATGGTTACAATTGAATTGTAAGGACTAGAGGGGGAATAGAAAAGCTTAAATTTTTTCACAGATATGCACAAGTTCAGACACATGCAATTCAGAATAGGTAGTTGGATTGCAAGCGTAATTGTGTCCCAATTCTGACAATAAAATATTTGTACCAAGTTATCAGAGTATAAAATACACACGCTGCAGAAAAAAATCCTACCAAGGACAGTTAAGGCAGATGTTGAGGATGTACTGTGGAACAAAAGGAAGACAACCAGTTTTCTGAGTTGATTTATTCTCTTTTAATGCATATACTTCCAGGGATCCTGGCCATATGGGCCTGGATTTACTGTGTATTTTCTTCATCATAAAAAATCCCCAGCATACAATCAGCCACAAAGGCTTGAGCCACACAGGTCATATCAGGATCCAACATTCCACAAAACTCCAGGGTTTTTAAAATCCAAGAGTTTGCTCTTTCTGATTTCATATAGAATAGGTGGTTTTGTGCTTCAGGTGTGATTTCCTTCACCTACAGGGAAATCTTTGGCTCAGTGGTTTTCCCGGGGTGTCTTCTTCCAAGATACCACTAATATAAAGTAATGTGAGATGGCATGTATCAGAGATCAAAGACATAAATTGTAGCAGTTAATTGTAGTCAAAATGTTTATTTCAGACTGAACTTTATCAGTGCTTGCAATTCAAACCTTTGTTACCAATAGTGGGTTTGTTTGAAAAGTTTCGCGGCTATATTCTGACCAGGCCTAATCTGGGAGTAAGTGGAAAGGATGCTACACATATGAGTAGATGGGACTCCAACATGCCAACCAAATGCAGTCTCCTGATTGAGTGATTGAGTGAACAGTCAAGCTCTTTACAGAGCCTGATGGAGAAATAAGGGAATTAAGTAGCAATCTGTGAGTGAAGGCCCAGGCTCCATATGGCTCTTGGCAATCAGTTTTCCAGAAAACTCTCTTGATTGGGCAGAGACTTTCCCTTTGGGTAGTAAGTCCAAGAGCTGGAATACAGATACTGGTGCATGCTATCCCTCTTCTCTGTCTTTCCCCATGCTCAGACTGCAGGCGCTGCAGGTCCTGGTTCTCCTGCCTGTGGTCATGCTGACAGCCCATTCCTCTGCCCAGCCTGTGGTGTGGAGCCCAGCTGGCCAAGCCAGCAGCCATGCGCCCATCCCATGTAGACCTCACTCACCAGCACCAGTAAAGAGAATCCATAATTCCTTCACAAACCCTTGGGCCCCCGAGGAACCTCAGGACATCCTTCTGCAGGACTTCGTCTGTGCTCTGAGAAGCACATAATCCCCTCTTACCCTGGGCAATTTCCTCCTCAGCCAGGGTCACCTACACAGTTTCAAATTGAGAGAGGACAAAAAAGCATTCAAAAAGGCTGGCTAATGCAGGAAAGATGACCATTTCTCCCAGCTGAGGGCCCTGATCTCTCCAAACAGCACAGTGTTTGGGAAGTGAGACCAACACAACATATTCTCCAAGGGTAGCATCCAAGGTTCTCCTCCACCTCAGACACACACCCATGTATGTTCAACATTCATTGCTATAATGCTGCGGGCTTAAGTGGGCAGTGAGGAAAAAAGGTTTGCGTTGATTCTTGTGTTCCCTTTTCTGTGCAAACTGACATGACATTTCCTTTCCCTGCTTGTGATCTCCACTAGTGTTGGCCCCAAATCCCCACCACGTGCTTCTTGCAACCAACACAAATTAACCAGCGTGGAGGGAATGCTAAATACCAGTAGGGCTTCTAGGCTAACAACTCACGCACAGAGTAAGAAAAAACCCATGAAAATAATGAAAAAAAAGAGAGAAATTCCCTGCCTTTAGAAGAGTATTACTCAGTCATAAGCTATGTACTTTTGAGCTTCTTTTGCTCCCCTGCCAAAACCCTCAGAGAGGGAAAATCAGGACAGATACATGGAAAGAAGAATAAAGACTAATATAGAGAAAAGAGGAAAAACAATCATGTCTGAGTTTGACCATAAATCCCCCCACTGCTGTTTACCTGTCTGACATTTCCCCAGTGATGGCTACAGAAGCTGTGTTTACACTGTATTTCAAAAAATTGATAACTCCAGAGCATCTCCATTTTCTGCCCTTGCCTTGTCCTGTTGTGTAACTGTGTGTCAGGCCAGGAGCCAGAGCTGACATCACATTGCAGAGGACTGCCCTGGGTCTTGCATAACCTTAATAGGACAGCTACTTGGAAAGTGTTTATGTGCCATTATGTGCCATTGCTTTTCTAGCTACTCTGCTGCACTAGCAGAGCAGAGTTATTATAGACCAGGCAGAAATATTAATTGCATTTGCATCATTGATGTCCACCATGAGGTATTTCAGTAGGCCCTGATACTTCAGGTCCTGTTCCCATCCTGGTAGGAGCAAAACTCTAGCTGTGCCAAGTGATTGTAATTGACTGCAGTGCTATTGCATTTTATCCCAGGAGGGTTTTGTTACCTCAAAATGGTTTGTGATTACTCTGTGGGATACCAGTGGAAAGATGCCCAGCATGCTGCAGATAAATTCAGGGTCCCTGCCCAGCATCAAATGGTTTATGTCTCTGAATAACAGCATTCCTGTTTGCTTGTGGTGTGCTGCTTACCGGGCCCAAAACATCTAACATGCTTGTTAGATAGGTGGTAGCAGACTTCAAAAATGTAAGTGTGAGGGAACTAGCGGTAGAGATAAATGCATGCTGTTCTGCTTGAAAAACCTGTCCTTCTCCTCCCTATCCCTATGTGTCACTTCTCACTGGACACTGATCCACTGCCCTGCCCTGTAGCAGGCAGAGGCTGGGTAGACACTGGCTTCAGCACATGCTGCTTTCCTCACCTCACTGCTGGGATGAGATGTGAAGCAAATTAAGATTATTAAATCTTGATGGAAATTAAGAGCTGCCAGTCTGTATCTTCCATTAGCACTGTCTTTCCCACCAAAAGGAAGGATTAAGGACATAGTCACGGAAATGAAACACCGCCGGCGGCTCTGCTGTTCCTGCAGTGTGGAAGGTGACATGCACCTCTGCTTTCAGAGTGTCTCTTACCTTCCCTGCCTCGCACCTTTTCAGGTGTTCAAGGAAGACAGGACACTACTCAGGAGAAAAAAATAAAAGGGAGTGGAGGGAAAGGTAACAGAAAGAATTTTCTACCAACTGAGATGAGGCTCAAGCCTCTACATCTTTCACTACCATTTAATCTCCTTGTACAAGTACAAATGAACTCACTCTAAATAGTATCAAGAGAAAAATGACTGTCTGTTTTTCTTCCAAGTGTCCTTTCTTATTTAGCAGTGATGGTGTTAATTTTAGAGTATTAAACAAGATGTAAAAATTTTCTGTCTCATTCCCTTCCTGTATTGTATCTAAACATTTTTAGAGATGACAGCTACCAGCATTCATAAAGTGAAGATTTGTTTTGGTAAATTTGTTCCTACCATAATTATGCTGACAAGTTCTCAAAAGAAAAATCTCTCCTAAAAACTTTGAGTGAGATGCTTTGATTGCACTCTTAGGCTGAGAGAGAGGAACTCTGTTTTGCTGCAGGAACCTTTCACATACTGTGGGCTGTTGCTGTTCTGCTTCCATATGGTCCCAGAAAATCTCACTTTCTCAGGAGAGTAAGTAGGGGGAAAGAAGATATTAGGGAATGCATTCTCCAGCATGTCCCCCCCATTTTTTCTTTTCTGGCTGGAATGTTTCTTCTCTGGCAAGAGCAAAGAAAATGCTTTTAAAATGAATTACCATACTGTAAGGAATCAGTTCACAGACGAACAGTTTGCCCAATGGATCCTGACGATTTTACAACCATTTCGGTCACTACAAAAGGTCATACTACCAAAAAAAGCCAAACAAACCCAGAACAGCTTTGGCTTAAAGAGCTCTTCCTTCAACTGGTTACCCACAATGGCGTACAGGATTTACAGGGCATTAAGTATCCAAACAAAGTACTCCAGGCTCAGTAATTTCCAAATAGCAGCTGATTTTAATTTTTTTTTGGCAGTTATACACACATCCTATTGCAAGCTTGATTCTTTTTTTTTTTGTGCTGGAAAAAATGTTAAAGCTGGAATGGGAAGTCAAGAAAGTGGGAATTCATACATTGCGTGCATATGTGGTTTAGTGGTGTGTGCCATGTGTACACATCACTTACTGGGGAAGTTAAATCACTTTTGGATGCAAATTTCAGCAACTGCTTCCAAAACTCCATCAACTTCCAAACTTTGAAGTTGCATTCTCCACAACCTGTTATTGAAATATTTCTTCCCAGCTCAAAGCAAGCACCATTTTCTGAAGAAGAGATTTTTCTTCTTTTGCTCTGCATGCTGCAAAGTGATGCTCTTTACTTGCACTTACAGACTGTCTTCCACAAACTGGGACTGTCTTCTCTCTGTTAGAAACACAGCATCTCTTGTGCACTGAAGGTTTTTATTTTCTTTTTAACTGCTCATACCTTGTTCATCATTAATGATAAAAGTGAATTCAGCGTTCTTCTGTGTGCAAATAGGACCTCATTCATTTACACAGTTATTAGGGAAGCCTCAGAGTTGTGGACATGCACACAAGTCTGTCAGTCTCAGCAAACTACTGTTCCTTTGTGATGGGTGCCTAATACAGTAGTGACACAGAATTTACATGACAAAGGAATTTAAAAAATATCTTTAGCTCTGACTTCCAGATGACTGAAGAACAAGTTTCAATAAAAGGACTTATGACTCATGCACCAGTTTGCAAAAGTGCCTCCTGTCACTGGGAGGAACAGCTTTCCGTTTGCTCCTTTCAGGCTGTTTCCTTACAGTAGGGGACAGACTGGGCACTACGGGAGCCAGTGGTCTCTCTGTGCTGGGAAGCTGTGACTGCCCGCTGAATCTGCTGTTTCGATGTGGGTGTGCTACAGTGGCTCTGGCCACTGGTGGTTCCTTGGTTCCCCAGGCCTCATGCCTTCCATTTGAACAACCTTCAGAGAATGAGAAACCTTAGGCTGGTGGGGTCAGGTGGGGCCCTGTGCTGACACTGGGAGTGTGCTCAGCACCTCAGAGGTCTCTTCTTTAGTGCTTGCTGAGCTTCGTGACCTACTCAGCACACAAGAAGTGCTTCTCCAGAGACATGGCTTCCACCAACAGCTCAGTTAGTGAGAGGAATAATTTAAAACCTTATCTCGCCTTCCTCTGTTGCTGCCTCTCTGGCTGTGTCCAGCCCCCCTTGCCCCATGCCTCCATAGCTCTTGCCAAATATTCAGGCTTTTTAGTGCATTTCCCCTTGTTCCCATTATAAAAAAAAATACAGCTGATGCAAATATTGCCTCTCTGGGGGAGCTGATCTTTGCTCGGCAATCATTGTCCCTGTAACCTTCCCAATGGAGTTTAATTATGTGCTTGCGATTAAGCAATTATGCATTACCAGGAACAGAGTAAATCAACCCTTTTATCTCCACTAACAGGATATTTCCTGTGAGCATTTCTGCCAAAAGAACATAGGGGAAAGATGGGATGATTCTGCATGTTACGTAAGAGTGTTTATTTCAGGAGCTTGCAGCACTGCGTGTTGGACAAAGCCACCTCTGCTCCTGCTGCAGCACGGCCACCCAGCCCCTGCCCCATGGCCAGGGCACCAGATCTGCACAGCAGCCAGTGCTGGGTGACTGTCACCACAGCTCTCCAGCCCTGCTCAGAAGCAGGGACATAAGTTTGAAGGATGCTATGCGCTCGCAGATGAAGTTCCTTGGGCTCAGCCAGATGATCTCCCTGTCTGAAGGCACTTGGTTTGGAGAGAGGGGGATCTTGCAGCTGCTGTTAGCTTTGCTGTGCAGATAAAAGAGAAAAGAGGCCACCCAAGCTCTCGCTTGCTCTGCATTCAATTAGCTTGTTCACTGATGGGCTAACACTGCAGAATGGATTTTCCCACCGATTGATCTCTTAATGTAAATGAGTTATGGTTTTAAACTCAAACCATACATACTTTTTTTTCCCCTTGGAGCTGTTCTTCCCTTGTATTCTGTTCAGAGTGTACTTTCCCTCCAGCTAGGATCTGCAGGACTATTGCACTTGAGGGCCTACATCATCCTTATTTCTGTAATCAGCGCTGAGGTGGCCATTTGCCTCAAAATGTCTGTATTTGTTTATTATTATTCCTGTCTCTCCTCTTGTACTATTTGAAAAGACTCTGAAAAGTTGACCCATGCAACTCCTTCCTCTTGTTCTTCCAGGTTTTTGCATAAAAATAAATAAAAAATGATACGTGTGACATTTTTCCACGTATGTCTACAAAGCCAATAATAGTGATGCTTTGAGCAAACTCAGATTCCTTCAGGTATCATAAAATTTAACTTCAAAAATGAGATTGTCCTTTTTTGAACACAACATATTCCTCTCTTTTGGAATAGTTCTCTTGTTCGTGATTCACATGTTCTCTATTAACTTTTCAGACCTTGATAAGGAACTTTACCTTCTTTACCTGCAGGAATAATTATTTAGTGCTTATTGGCTCACTTCTCCAGAGCCAAACTGTCACTTCAACTGTTTTCAGGATCTGCAACAGTACAAACCCTATAAAACTTGTAGAATGAAGAACAAGCTTTAATGAAATTATGCCCACCTTCCAAAGCAGACTGGGAACTTACTTTAGAATTTGGAATTTCACCCTCAAAATCAAATTTCTATGTGCTTAGAGAAACAGAAGCAGATAGAAAAAGTGCTAGAAAGGCATTGCTTCTGAGCATGATTATAGTTGCTTTCTTAAAAAAAAGAAATTACAAATAAAACTTTTAAAACTTGCCGTTGTCATAAAATTGAAGTTTTCCGTAGCCAAGTATGGTATTTCAGAACTCTGCTATTTAACATCTAATCACATTAAAATAGGAACTTTGTAATACATATTTATGAAGACAGTAGCTCATGAATTTTGAGATTATTTCTATTAAAAGCAACATAATAACTCTGTCACTTTTGGTTTCTGTATGAAATCCGGCAAGAAAGTCCCTCAGGTAGAACTGAAGATATTGTGAAATCTTGCAGTCAAGAATAAGTCCAATTGCATTTGGGTAAATAGGCTTCTAAACAACAAGTAGGATTCTTAGATTAAAATTATCCTTTGGTGAACTGAGCATCTATTTATGATAATTTGTACCTTGTTTTCTTTTTCATGGCCATAGAAGGTGATTGGAAATAACCACAAATCAATGTAAGAGTGGATAGTTCTGGAATAATTTGACACACATCTGAGGTGCCACAGGCTGAAGTGGGAACTGATTTGCAACGCAGCCTGTGGGTTATTCTGAACATTGGTGGTCACAGGCAGTGTTGTCTCTCCTGTTCAGAGCTGACTGCATTGCCCACGTAGCCTTTGCCACCATACCTGGGGCTACTGGCTCTTCAAGACAAGACTTAGGACCTTCTGGAGGTTTTTGGGGACAAGAGTCAGCAATCTCATGCTCATTTAGGTCATCCACGTTCTGCCTGAAGTGAAGAGCACTACGAATCAAGGATGGAAAATTCTTTAGCATGATCCTAAAATTTCTTATGATAGAAATGATTTGGCTTTGGTTAAAAATATCAGTCTGGCCAGATGGCACCTCCAAAGGCATATGTGGAGATTTGAGATAGATGCATGATGACCAAAATCAGAAGTGGCACGCTGGAAGATGCTCTGCCAGTGGTGTTCCATGGCCCCATGGGGCAGAAGGACAATGTGTGTGTCCCTGCAAGAGAGCTTGAGCGCCGACATTTCCTGTCCAGAACCTCCTGCACCCTATGCCCAGTCCTTCTGGAGCTCAGTGTAAGCTTAATGGAAATAAATCTAGTATGACGAAATGGGGAGAACGAGGGAGCAGAAAGATAGGAAAGTGGAAATTTCTCTTTTGACCATGCAGCAGGACAGTCCTTGTGTCAAATGTCGTTTTGTCCCAGAGCTCACCCACCTCTCACCCATGTTTTTCACCCCCAGCCTCCTGCCATGTTTCACTTCAGTGTCCACTCCTCCTCCCCCCAGCCCTTGGGAACCAAGTCTGTGGCTCCTCTGCAGCAACTGGACAGGGTCCCAGGATCTCATGGACATCCCTGCTCCTCCTCAGTGACACCCATGGGGGTGAAAAATCATAGGAGTTAAAAAGTCAGCTTCTGAAGTGCTGAGTTGTTCGATTTTCTTTTACAGCAGTGCTCATTCCCATGCTTTCAGTTTTTTCCACCTCCCAAAATAGCAGTAAGGCATGCTCACTGTGTATGTGGTGGAATGATATCTCACCCTGCCTGCATGCAGACCAATAAGCTTTTCTGCAGAATAAAGATGCTTGAAAGCATTGCCACAAGTTGCAACAGCTGTCTCTGCTCAGCAGCCACAGAGGTGAGGTCAGTTTTGTGCTCCCAAATAAGGATTTTTACCAAATTCTGTGTTAGATGAAGAAGAGTGTGTGCAGGGGGCCCATGACACTGCTACTTTAATCAATAGATTGTGACCAAGAAATCATCTGAAAGTCATCATCTTCTCCTTATAGAGGCCCTTGCAGACCAGTTAATTTTTATTATCCCAAATTTCAGAGGCTGTCATCATTCATCTACTTGCCCTTTGGACTGCAGATGAAAAATCTGCACTGTTTACAAACTACTGGACATGCAGTTTCTCATCTAAACACAGAAACTGCAGTACTTTGAGACTCTCAAGGCTGTTCACTTGCCCTTTGGAGACATTTATTGCATCTTTTAATTTCTCTCTGTTTCCTCCCTCTTACAGTTTGGATTCAAACATTTCCTCTAATACAAATATTTAAAGAAATTTAGTTCTCCTAAAATCTGGGAGCAGCAAAATCAACATATGAGGGAGAAGTCTGAAGTGAACAAAAGAACAAATACTCAGCATGTTACAACAAAGACATAATTACAACTGACTATTTTTTCTGCAGGCAGGAATGTTTCCAAAAATCAAAAGACAGTTGCAAATTTCCTTGGTCCTTTCAAGATAAGAAGAAAAGAAAATTACAAACACTTCACTGAAGAATAACAATGAAATTAGGCAGTTATTAAGAACATGTAATTGAAAATTATCAAGAAAACACAGTTAGAGGGACAGCAGTTCAAATAAGTTTCTTGCATGATAAAAAGGTAGTGTTCTTAACTATGAGCTGCAGGATCAGTAAGTTGTTGACCATTAATACCAGGAAAACTCCCTGTGTTTTTTATCCACTCTCCCATGACTCACACTGTGCATAACCTTGTAGCACCACAAATGAACAGGCCAGATTTTCTCACAATCAATTGTTTGTACATTCCATTGGAAGGTTGATTCAACATCTATGAGAAGGGCAGCCATGGCCAGACAAAAGCCTTACAGAAATTAGTTTTAAGTTTTTTTCCTAGACTTATTCTTACCCAAATTCTATCTCCTCCAGTTTTATATTGACAACAGCAGCATCCTGTGTGGTCAGTACTTCAAAGATTGTGAAGAAAGGCTATCTGATTTTTACAATAAATGTGTTTTTCTGCACTCAGAGTCCCTTTCGGGGAAAGCCACCTTTCCTGCCCACCTAGAGAAGAGAAGGGGAAGGTTTCTTACGAGATTTTCCTTGCATGCTCCCTGTCTGAAAATAAATAAGTCGAAATAGGATGTTTTTGCTGGAGACTGGATAAATAAAATAATTTTATGACTTGTAAAGGGATAATGCAAGTGTTTCCACCTAAGCAGTGATGTCTGGTAACTTTAATATTTCATCCGAAGGGAGTACTTGATTTCTAAGGCTGTCATAAGGTACATTTTTCTGAGCACCAATTATTATTATTATGTATAACAATAACAATTATATATAAATCAAATTTTCTGAGCAACCATCATGGTAGAAATGCTAGCAAAGGCCAGAGTCAAAGCTGCTTCTCTTCTGTCCTGAAGCTGCTAGAGCTGGTGCAAGGGAAGGGTAGTCTTGGGATGGCTTTCCCTCTTTTTGGGAACGTCCAAGGAGTGAAGCTATGGCAAAGTCCAAAGTGCACCCCGCACTGCCTTTTTTCTATGGCCAGGCTTGTGCTAAGACAGTTTTCAGCCTTCAGGAAGGACCGTGCATAATCATGTGAAGGAGTCAAGGCTCACTCACTTGAGGTCACAGACTGAAAGAAATTTATAGAAAAAGCAGGGATGTTCTGTCTCAGATATTCTGAATAATTTTATTTAGCTCAAGAGTTTGAACAAACTATATTGCTGTTTTGACACTTCCAATTCCATCAAGGAGATTTTTATTTTGACTTCTTGTCCAGATGGAATACCAAACCTGTTGTGTCTAAGAAGATCTTGACCATCCCTACTGAGTACAGCATTTGATGGAAATATTAAGATAATGCTTCAGCTACCCCAAGAAACTGTAATTCCTTTGCAACTGTATCTCTGTAGCAATATCGCCCAGTGTCTGAGCTCTGGACTTTCTGCTTGTTGAGCAGTCAAGTTTTCATGCATGATTGTTTTCCCATGCCAAAAATGCATGCAAGGACCCTCCTCTCTGTGACACACTTCTGTCTGCAGCTGTGATCACCCTAGATGGGGTCCCATCGCCTTTTTATGTGGGCAAAGGAATAGGGGGATCAGGAAAGTGCTACTGCTACAGATCCCTGACTGTGAGGGCTTTTACTGAGTTCTCTCCACCACTTTTATAACGCCTTTATAGATTGTTACATAGGCAGATAAACAAGAACCCCTTTACTCCCATCACCAGTATCGTAAAGTCTCTCCCTCAAAAAGAGTAACTTGATAGTTAAAAAAATGACAAAGATGCACAACTTCATCACAGAGTCAAGATTTACTGTTGCTTCTGCTGAAGAGCTGTGTGGGAAAAGCAGTCTGGTGCCCTGGAGTTCAAATCTACAGCAGTGCATTCAAGATGTCTGAGCCCTTGAGAGCATTTGCTGGTGTAGTGAATTAAATTTAGAGCTGTGCAAATCCGGCTTTGGATTTAGATTTGTGAGATTCACCTTTGACCTGGCTTTGGATAGAGATTTGGATGCCTGTCTTGTTCAAATATGTGGGCAGTGTGCATTTTGTACTACTTTTCAGGATAAAGGGAAAGGGTATAATTTCTACAGAGAATACTTTACCTGCTGGTTATGAATTCAGATTATGGCATCTGCTTATGTCTATGTCCCTTCTTTTCTATAAGACTTTTAGGTGTCCGTAATAAGAAAAATTTCAATTTAATAGTCTTGAAGCAAAGAGCAAACTGGGATAATACCATCAAATATCAACAACTTATAGATAAAGATCTGAGCAAGTGGATTAATGTATAGATTAACATATAGATTACCATATAGACTTCATGCAAACCATAACAGACAGCTTTTCAGAGACAAAGACACACATGGCTTGTCAGGGAAGGCTAGGTTTGCACTGTGTCATCTTTTGGGTTTTCTACTTCTTTAGGGAGGATAGGGGAAAGTAAAGCTGATGAGTTTCTGGATGTCCAGAAAGATGCTGTGAAACACTGTGTTAGGAAAGACCTTCTTGGGATGGTTTAACTGAACTTTTAATTGCTGAACCAAACCCAAACTTGTGACAAAAGATGTCCTCACCCACCAGATGAAACCAGAAGAACCTCTCTGTAAGAACTCTGTGTGGCCATCACCCTCCAGCTAGCCTTCCTCCCACTAATTAGCACTCACACATGGACATCAGTGTCAAAAGCTACACCTCTTTCCTAATCTGGTTTCAAAATACTCCGCCATCTCAGCCGTCCAGACTTCCTGTACTAATGGTTGCCATGACAGGAATTTTCTCTTTAATCCCTTTTTGGGGACACCCTTTCATCTACAGCAGTGATTACACCAGTCACAGCTTCCTGCTGAGCCCTGTCTGTCTGCTAAAAGGAAAATGGAAATAAAAATGAAAAGCCAGCCAAGGTCCTTCCTATATTCAATACAGAGTAACACTATACACAGGCAGTAAATGAAATAAATAAGATTAAATAGTATAAAACTAAGTAAAATAAGTAAGCTAGAAGCTATTTCTGCCCTTGTAAAAAAAAATAGTAAAAATGTAGTTTTTCAGCTTCTATCTGGTTCACAGACTGCAAACAGTAAACTAATCTCATTGAATCTTAGAGAAGAATGCATCTTGTTGAATCTTAGATGAGTGAAGATGAATTAGCAGCCTCAGATCTTGATTTGAGGAGAAATCCCTTGGGGCAAAATCTAAAAAGGGCATCCACACATTGCAAATTTCTCAGACATTAGGAGTTAAAAGGTACCGCTTGGAGCATACCAGAGCCCATCAGCCTTCAGCACCAAACCCTTCGTGCCCACTCTGTCTGTCCAACCACCTTCCAGCCACAGGATGGGGGTTCAGCATGGCATCAGTGCTCCCTGAACATGCAGGCACATCTCTTGTACCACCACTGTGACCTTTTTAGGACTCACCTGCCATTGACTCTGTCTGCATCAAGATCCTGGGCACTGTCAGGTCCCAGCAGTAGCTTTGCTGCTGTGCTGAGCAGGAGGAGGCACCCACAGCAGGTGAAGGGGACCAAACATTGTGCATGCCTTTGTCGGCTCAAACACCACAGCCCCAGCACGTGGGCCCCTCACCCCTCCTCATTCTGTCTTTTCTGTGTTGTTGCTTTGCCTACACATCGTTGCACCATTGTTACAGTAAAACACCGCAATTACAGGCTCCGGGTCAAGCTGCAGTTAAACAAAAACCACCGCAGCAATGGTCAGGCTTCCCAGTGGCACTTTCCCATGCACGGTGAATCTGCATATCTTGGGGAAATGCAGAAGGCGGAGGTAATTAAGAGCCTAGAGATACAAATACGCATTTTGGTAGCTTTGTCAGAGTTAGGGCTCTATGAATCCACTTTAGCTGAAGATCTCGCCCTGTTTCAGCCAGAAGACAAGACAGGAAAAGGGATATAGAAAAAGTGTTTGAAAAGAACAGCACATTGAAACAATACTCTTTTTCACCTATGCATACAAAGAGACAGTGCCAAATTTGAGACCACGTTCCCCTACCTCTTTCTCCCTTCCCCAAAGCTGATGTTAGAGAGTGTCCTCCACCCTCAGGCAGGAATGCAGAGCTGGAAAGGAAGTGGGAAGCGTTCAGTGGGCTGGTCCAAATGGAAAACTGGAAGAGATGACAACACACTCTGTGATTCCCAGACCTTATACACTCACAGGGGCACAAACACAGTTGTCGGTAGGAAGATAGCTTTTGGCATGCTGAAGGCTTCAGAGGTCTGTCTGAGCTTCCTAATTCTACCAAAAGCTCTGCTCCTCTAAGGTCTGCTTCTTCCATGTTGCTCCTGCCTTCCCTTGAGTTTTTCCTCCCCTTCTTGTTCATGTAAACACCATACCAAGGGAAGAGGAAAAGGCTTGCACAAGGTGGTAACTGCAGCTCAGTTCTCTGTGGACTGAGGACTTCCTTCTGTCTGGTGGATTCTCTTCCACCAGCCCCATGTTTCTATGATGGTTTGCATGGCCAGGGCTGCACCCAGGCAGAGCACTATCAAAGAGAGCTCACAAGGAAATGTCCCAGTCGGGCTTGTTGGAAAGAGAACTCAAACCCGAGGATGATGTAGTGCACGTATAAATTGTGGAACTGAATAAAAAATGAAGAATGGGGTTTGGAAATCTCAATCCCCAGCTAAAATGCCAAGAGTAATATGAAATTAAGCAACAACTGTGAAAATGGGAGTAAGCAAAAGTACATTTTCCTTTCTTCCTGACAGACTCGGTTTTGGACTCTTCAGTGACAGTCTATTAATAATTTTTTTTTGTGTTTTGGCGTCAGAGACATTATGTACACACAGAGACATGTATTCTGCTGCATCTTAAAGTTTAGTGTCGATGTTAAAAAGTCAAGGGCAACAGGCAACTGTAAAAATATAGATATCGTAAAACTTCCCTAAAGCTCAAGCTATTACCATCCCCATCTGGATTGCTCACAGTGAAGCAGAAAAGCAGGCACTCATCATTGCACATCCATGCTGATCGAATCATCTTGCCAGAGGGATCCTCTGGGGAGTACCACGGATTCACACAAGACAGGACAGACACAGTGGCTCTGTTGGGTTTTGGACTGCCAGTCAGCCACCTCCTCCCCTTATCAAGGGCCACACATTTTTTTTTAACATATACAGTCAAAGCTTAAACAAGTTCACCAAGAGCTCACTCTTTACTCCCTGAAGTTTGTACTGGGGGCTTCACTCTGCTGCAGGTGGGCTGGTGGCTCCTTTTCCTCTGCTTTTCTTTGGTTCAGGCATCATACAGGCTCTCGGAGTCTCCCTCTGCCTCCTGCTCTGTATTCACGTCGTGGCTCACTGAATGGGCGTAAGTTCTAATGTCTGTGCTCCTTTGTTTCTTTGTTTGCTCTGCCGATCCGTACACGACTTTCCCTTGCTTTCTGAGGCATTTTCTGCTTGCCCGCCCGCTGAACCGATGCCACCGCCCGTGGAACTCAGCCACCACGCCCCCATCCTCCCACTTCCCATGTGGCGCAGAAAATGACCAGTCCTACGGGGGAGTGGGGTACCGGCGGACGGTGTGCTGCTGAGGCTGTGGGGCTGGGAGAGCGCACCTTCCCAGGGCCGGGCCGTGCTCCCTGCGCTGTGCCGGGGGCCGCGGGCGGGATGAGCCAACGCGCCGGTCCCGGCACAGCCCACCGTGCCTCGGGCTTGCACAACCTTCCCCCGGGTGCCACGGAGGGTATGCTGTATCTGTGCTGAGCAAAGGGAAAAGCCTGCATGGCTCAGGATAGCTCTCTTCCAGAGAGCTGTCTCTGTCCCGAACGTGCGTGGAGAAGGTAACGCAGCCCATAGTTATGCTGCAGAACTACCCAAAGACCTCACTCAAGTTCAAACTGATCCTTGCCATGGTTCACTAGCGATCTGAGGGCAGCGGTGAATCGCCCTGCTGTCAAACACACCTTCCGCAGGCCCACCTTTGTTTGCTGTTTTGCTTGATGGTCTGACATCTCTTCCTGGCTACACTTGGACATGTTTGTAAAGTCTGATCACTTTTAGATCCTGTCTTCCACCCTTGATATGGAACAAGATTGTCTCTTAATCTCAGAGAGAAGCCTGGGGAGGATCTTTTGTGCGTAGGAACCACTGTGAAAAAAGAGGCAGAGATCAGAGTTTCTTTGGGAAAGCAGTGGTGGCTTTTATTATATTCTTCAAGTACTGAAATAAATTAATTTATTCCAAATGACCACAAAACCAGAAAATTACAAGAATGACTGGAAGTAGGAGCACCGTTTGTTTTCCCACTCAATACCCCAAAATAAAGTAGGTACCTTGTCATTCACCGATAGCCAGCTCAAGGAGGTCACCAATGTCTGTTGGGCAGCACAGGACGGCATGCTGCTGTGGGCAGAGGTGGGCAGCTCCAGGAAGAGCTTTCCTTCCCTTAGGGCAGGTGGGACTCTCCACTCGAGCTGCACAGCTGACTTTTCCAGGGCTGAAGTTCCACTCCAGAGCCCACCACAAAGGACTTTTAGAGGGATGCACAGCTTCCTCCAGGTGCCATTAGTGCAGGCAGTTTGCACAGAAGTCAGCTTTTGCTTCGTCAAACAAAAGCAGGAAAAGAATTGTCAAAGTAGAAATACAGTCAGGAGTTAATACAAGTAATTTCCAGTTTGGGCAGTGCTGTGTTTACCTATTTTTTATGTATGTGAAACAGGTAAGTTTACTGCTTTCTTTATCACCTAGAAGAACTGTTCAAAAAGTTGCTTTAAAACTCATAAGTCTCATAAAATATTCTTTTCATGCTTGTTTTCTGGTCTTTTTTATTACCAGCTTTCTACAGTCATTTTACAGCTGTAATCAATCAGATATCTTATTGTCTATTTCTGATATAAAATCCCACATACAAATACACCTTAATGGGAGCTGGAGAGTTGTATATGCTTTTTTACTAGAAAATAAATCTTTGAAAAATGTAGTCATGATTTCCAGCTACTGCAAAAGGTGTCTCAAGCTCTGCCAGTTCGTAAGGCTGCCTCTTCAAACCATGAAGCTGAGGGTGCTTCAGGAACCATCAGTCCTGTTCAATAAACTGTGCTGATCTTTTCATCTTGACTTCCTGAGTCATCCCAGCTCTGGACCTCAGCTGCCATATGGAATCCCACTTTGTAATACAATCTGAAACACACTTTCAGCTCATAAATGTGTTTGTGTTTAGAACTACAAAGGACACTTCCTGACTGTTCACTAGGGTCTCTCTCTCTCTCTCCTCTCTCTCTCTCTCAGTGTCAAGCCACTTGGCCTGTTAATGTGTTCATACCAGCTCAATTCTCATGTGATAGCTTATGGATAATAATGAAAGTGCTGTTTTAAATAGAATACTGATCCTGATACTTAGTTATCAATTGCTTTTAATCTGTTATTTTGTAGATGATGCTTTGGGGGATATATTTTCCTGCTAATTTAAGAGAGATTTTAAAAACTTTAAAATGTATGGCTACCGCATCACACTGCAAGTTAAAAAAAGAAGTAGCTGGCAAGTAATCTCATTATTAACAAATGTACAAGGATATTTTTTCTTTTTTTCCTTAGACTACACCTTTTTTTTTGCATCTTCCAGCAACACTGGCATGCTGTTTTTCATTAGGTAACTACAGCTGATTGCATATTGGTGCTGTCAGAGCCAGATGGGAGACCATATCTGCGGTGCTTGCATATCTCAGTGACTTTGTAGCTTGGACTTTGGTGAATAATTTGAAAATTGCACACACATAATGCTGACTTACACTGTTTCTTTTTAAAAACACATTTCAGAATATTCATCTCTGAAAAGCTCAATTTATTTTCTCTAGTCTGTTGTGAACATGACAGGTCATGAAAAATGGAGAAAGGAAAACTCTGTGCAGACTGACCTAGCCCATACTGTATGTAGGACAAGGCAACCTTTTAAAATCTCACCTTATAACGGTGCAAAAAGGTCAAGGGGGTGCTTCTGCAGCCCCCCAGTCCAGTTTTGACCATAGGTTGCTGGGGCTGAGGCAATACTACAGCACAGCACAGGACTGGATGCTGATGCCACCTGGTCAGGAGCATCCAGTCAGTCTTGGAACTTGCCTGTATGGTGGCAGGGCCGTCTTTCAGCCCTTGTCTAGTATAAAAATAGACATAGACCAGAAAACAAGTACTCTGTGGTCAGGCAGCAAAGAGTATTGGAAGCTACACAGAGAAACCCCTGAGCACCAGAAATGCTGTTCCCTATCGAACCTCTTTGCCCCTGGCCAGGGACGATGCTCGAGCTGGAGCCAAAGAAGCAGAGATGTGCCCAGCAGCAATTTCCCCAACTTTTAAGAAGCACCCATTTCTTTCCTAGGTACCTGCATCAAGTAGTACAGAAATGTGCTTCTCCTCCTCTGAGACAATTCCAGCACCTTGCTTTTGTCCGTCACTTCCAAGGGACTGGCTGGTTGCTCAGTGGGGAGCAAACAGGATACCTGTTGATGTCTGCTACTCTGGAGGATTTCCAGAACATCAGAGGGGATGTGCTAAGGATAGTAGGGTTGTGCAAGAACCCTGCATGTCCTGACACCAGGGACTGGAAGCAGGCACTTGGGCAGGAGTGAAACATGTATTGCCCTGGAGGGGTCCTGCTGACCCCATCCTGCCGTGGTGCCTGCAGCTCCCAACAGCTGTGGGTGCCACGCCACGCCACGCCACGCCACGCCACGCCACGCCACGCCACGCCACGCCACGCCACGGAGGCGCTGGGCTTCTGCAGCACAGATGTGGTGCTGCTACGCCTTGGACCCACAAAGCATGGAAGGACATCAAAAGAGCATATGCCTCAGCAATGGCCCTTTCCAGCAGCCAGCTGTCCCTCCTGCTTAGAGCCATATGTGCACCCAGCCCCCCAGGCCCTTCTGGAAAGGAGCTTTATTTGGAGTGGGGCGGGCTGGGCACAAAGGTGCAGCCTGCTCTCCTGGCACCCCACTTGGCTCGCCTCACTGCTAGAGTCTTTGCACTCAGTGGGTTATCGCAGCAGCAGCAGCGGGGGATGCAGCAGCACAAATTGCAGGCGTGTGTGTGGGAGGTGGGGATGTCATTTGCTCCTTGGAGTCAGCACAGAGGAAGGGAGCTGAGGTGATGAGGGGTGAGGAGTGGTTTGCACATAAAGAGAGTTTAAATTAAGGGATTTCCACCCTGGAGAATAAAAGCAGCGCAGAGGTGGTGTAGCAGAGGCCTCTGAAATACTAGAGGAGAATAGGGATCTCTTAATTCGTTGTGGCTCATAGCACAAGTACTCAGTAGCATAAAGGAAGAACAAAAACCCCAGAGCAAATCCCCTTACAGTCAGCTCAAAGTCAAACCCTGAAATGCATTGTCAGAGGATAATCTGTCAAAAAGCATAAACAGAGTGAAAAGGTATTAGGCAAAGGAAATATCAAGCAAAACCCACGCAATCTGTGTCTCAGGAGGTCTGGGATACTAGGGACAGGTACTCCATTCTTTATACTTTTGTAAGCATTCAGTGCTATTAGAAACAAAGGAGGCGACTAAGTAGAACTGTGGACTGATTCAGAACAGCTCTTTTGCTGGCATGTTCACAGAATAATTGTGAGATTATTCAATATTTAAAAAATGATTTTAAATTTCCAAATATTTTTTTTTTTTCTTGCAAAAGTATATAAAGGAACTAATTTAATATTATAAAAAAAAGCCACAATCATGTGTTTGAAAACATTGTGAAGTTAATGAGGAAGAAGTCTATTCCGCATTTTAAGTGTATCACAATGAGTAGAGAAGAAAACAAACAAAAATGCAGAAGGGTCTAATTACAAGAAGACAACAAATCACAGATTTTTTTTTTTTTCCTGATGAACAAGTTATGCTGTTTAAATGTACTTAGGATAGCAAACCATGTCATGGAATAGGAAATAATAATTTTTAATCCTTTTTCCTAAACTGTGGCTTTGAAACCCCAAAACCTGGGAAGAGGAGAAGGAGATAAAAGGGTGCGCTGGTCCGTTGGTGGCAAGTGATGGAGTTTCTGAGAGTCTGTCACTCCGAAAGAATGGAAACCATCCTGGAGAGGTTTGTGAGACATGGAGTTTTGAACAGGAGTAAAAGGTCTACAATTGTGGTAAACTGAGTGGTGAAAGTTCTGCATATTCAGAGCAGCTTTTAATCAATTCTTGTGAGCTGAAACTGAAACAGTTACAGGTGCTTAGTTTATATATGGAATTTTTAGACTCAGTTTTTGTTTCCATCAGTTTTATTCTTTTGTGCTTTTTAATAAATAGATGCAAATGCATCTGAAGTCACACAGCAGGTCCACAATCTCTACATTTCTTCTCTGTGTTCCTGGTCTAGCGTCTCCACTGGCTGGGCTGACCACTGAAGGACAAGGCTCAGCATCTCGTGTCCAGCTCTGGCCAAGTCCCATCTGAGCAAAACTTGGTCTGGAGCAAGCGAACATCATCTTGAACATCAGCTACCACTTTTCCTCTGTGTCCTCTAGGCAGTCCCAAGGCAGCTCTTGAGGCAACTTCCCCATAAGGATCCTTGAGTCCAACAACCTGCTCCTCAGAGGGCTACCTAAAACTTAACCATATGACCAAAAGTGTCATCCAGACACTCCTCAATCTCTGACAGGCTTCGAGATGTGGCACTCCCTGGGAAGCCTGTTCCAGTGAAGAACCTTTTCGTAATGCCCAATGTGAACTTCTCCTGATGCAGTTTCATTCCATCCCCTCATGCCCTGTCAGCAGCCACAGAGAGAGGGGATCAGCACCTGCCCCTCCGCTTTCCCTCTTGAGGAAATTGTGGGTTACCATGAGGTCATCCCTCAGCCTTCTCCAAGCTCAGCAAACCAAGCAACCTCAGCCACTCATCCTAGGTCTTGCTATCTACCTTTCACCATCTTGGCTGCCTCCCCCAGACACAGTCTAACAGTTTGATGTCCTTCTGATACAGAGGAGCCCAAAACTGCACACAGGACGTAAGGTGAGGCTGCGCCAGTGTATTGCAGAGTGGGACAGTCACCTTCCACACCGATGCCGTGCCTAATGCCCCCCCAGAACACAGCTGGCCCTTTTTGCTGCCAGGGCACACTGCTGACCCATATTCAACTTGCCATCAACACAAACCACCAGATCTCTTCCTGCAGAGTCTGCTCTCCAGCCTCTCCTCTCTGAATTTGTATGCATAATCAGGTACCTCATCCCAGGTGGAGAATCCAGTACTTGCCTTAGTTAAATTTCCTGTGGTTCATGCTCATCCTGCTAACTCCTGCACAAAGATCCTTTTCTCTTTTTGACAAAGGTATACCCCATATGTTGCCAGCAGGCCTGGTGTCATGTAGAAAAACTCATGATAGAACAAATTCTGCCAGCTGACAGTCTTGGAGTCAGGTGTTGATTCTGCTGGGTCTTCCTGTTTCTTCCTTCATCTTTCCCTGCAACTGGAAGAAAAGAAAAGAACATTTTTTGTGTTCATGATTGCCCAATGAGTACTTCCAGGGCCCAGAAGTCTCTCTCAATTGTCATGGGACTGCTTATTGCAGCTTCATCACTGACTACATGAAAAAAACCCAATAGTGGATAATAATCTGAAGGCCATAACAGGAGAGGAAGCTTTCTCTTCACGTGCTTAACCTGGGTGTAGGGAAGCAGCAGATTTCCCTAAGGAATGAGCCCAGTCTGGTTCCCTTCTCTGCAAATATAAAATTAATTCATTTGAAATAAGCTAATGAATAGAAAGAAAATTGTGAACTTCACAAAGACGCTGTCACAGACACAAAGACTTTGCCAGGGGGTTTCAATGAAATAATGGCTGGTTTAGCCTCTCCTTCAGAGGGCTGGGTTTTGTCCTCTGTTTTTGTGAGCATTGTTTTCCACAGAGAAATACAAGTCAATATAGGGACATAAAAAACTTTGTCTTTTATTCCCAGCCTCAGCTTTGACTGCAGTAAAGGACTAGAGGAGCAGAAAACAGCAGCAACTGCAACTGCATAAACTGATTAGGATTGGCAAAGCACTGCTGTGAGTACACCTGAGCATGCCTCTCCATGCAGATATAGATTCAGGACCAGATCTAGACCAGCCAGGACAAACCCATTAGTTATTCTGTTGGGTTTCTTTCAGTTTTCCTCAGAAATCTGTGCCCTCTTGTACCATAACAATTGGAAGCCACCAATAAGGCAACTTGTCACTTGCTTCTCTGTACCTATTATTCATCTGGGGTTTACATAGGCATGGTTGCCATGGAAGCAAAGTGAGATATTTTCACTTTCAAAATTTATTTAGTGTTCTTTTTCTGTGTGCTTTTTTTTCCTCCATCAATGGTGATTCTTTAGAGGTCCCACCTCTCCCACTGCTTCTTTGTTTGTCTCTCACAGTCCCCTGCACTGGTAATGTCAATTCATACATTAAGGTGGCAAAAATAAACAGTAATGATTATGTTGTTATTTCCAGGGGGAAAATGCTGATGCAGGCACTTGTCCCAGACTCTGTGTTCTTCTTACAAACATAGGAGTCTTGTTCTTCTCTGCAGCTGCTGACTTCTAGGTCACTGGTTATTTGTAGGGAAGGGGGAGCCAGTAAAGAAATAGACATTTTACTCTTTCTCCAAAGAGTTTGAACAGTCTTGGCAAGTCTCACAACATCTACAGAGAACCACCTTAGCCAAAAGGGGATAGCTGGATGGCAGCACTGTCACAGCTGAGATCAGCAGAAGGCCTGGGTCTGGATAAGCTGGGTTTTCAGGTCTTTTCTCCACTGCTATGGTTAACTTTTATGCAGCCTAGCTCAAAATCACAAAAGGTCATAAACAGTCTGAATAGTCAGAGCTTCAGACCACTAAAATGACCAAATTTTCAAGGATACCAGAAAAGTAGGAATAGAGATTGGTGGTGCAAGAGTGGGGAGGGAAGATGACTTAAGTACTGAGACTACTTTTTTTCTGGTGGGTGAACAGCTCTACAGCTCTACTACATTTTAGCTCTGTGGAGCTAAACATTGTGGATATTGATGTCAGCATTCTGTTTTTTAAACTTACAAGAAATCAAGTTTTTTAGGGTTTTTTTCTGTGCTCTATGCCTTCTTCATAAATGCTGAACTACTTTTGTGTTGTTATGCTTTCCTTCAAATGGAAAGATTCAAGTACATGAGTCTCAGAGCCAGTTTCCCAGCAAGGCACTGAAACACGCTGACAAACTTCTGTGGAGTATCCCTGAGTCAACCACACACTGGCTTTGGCTCTCTGGAGCCTTCAGCCATAAACAAATTCTTGCAGAGAACCTTTGTTATATTGCATTTGATTTATGTTTCCAGTTAGAGTAGATTTCTTTAGCTCATTTCCCAGCTCTGCTTTATTGCTGTTTACATGCCATCTCTATTTCCCAGTTGCATTTAATAAGCAGGTTACTTTTTTAAGGGTGTTTTTTTCTTTTGTGGAATCTGGCTCAGATTCCAAGACAAGGGATAACATGGATACTTATAGGGCTTCTCAACCCTTTATTTTAGGGTATGAAGAGAGCTTGTCTCCAGTCTTCTGTCTGCACTTAAGGAGCAGATATCTCTATTAACAACTACAAAAAAATCTCTTTGTGCTGTATATTTCTATTATTTTTTCAACAGGTCTTGTGCACTCCATTCACTACAGAGTTCCCATAAAATGTCTCATGGTATATTTCACAATAACCAGGTAATAATCAGTGTCTTTTGATAATGAACAGAATTCTTCACCTATGCACACACTATTAGCCTGAGCAGCAATATAATTATTATCTGACTTGTTGAGTCAAAGAACTGGTCTTTCAGGAATCCTCTACTGCTTCTGCCAAGCCTGATCTTCTCACAGCTAAGTGTTTCTTAAGGAAATTTCAGGTCAGTCTCTACACAGGCAGGTGGCAGGGGACGGACCTATGCCAGGAACACCTGCTGGTGTGGGTGCTTTATAGATTTCCCACTGCACATGTTCTATACCTTTTGTGAGTAGCATTCAGTAAATTGCCTATGACATAATATGTGAAATTAAGAAAGGAGATCACCACTAAGAATAAGTATCATGTTAAAGACTCAGGTGGAGACACTTTAGGCTGCAGATAACGCAAGATTGCTGTCTCCAACTACTCTACAAAAGATTACTGCACAGTGGTCCTAATCAACCATTCTCCAGATCCGTCAGAAGGAGCACAGCAAGTGAAAGGCCTAAACTACAGGAAAGGAGGTTTAGGTTGAGAGTGGTGCCTTCTTTTTCTCTGACTGTAAAGAAAGAGAAGCAGGGCATTGAGTAGGAAAACCATCGGGTCCCATCTGCAAGAAATTTCCAACAACAGGTTAGACAATCATCTGTCAGGAATAATGCAAGTGTAATTGCTTCTGCCTATTGGGCTAGGAGGAAGGACTGAATGACCTTCCAAGAACAGTCCAGTCCCTCATTGCCTCTGTTAGTACAGTTGTGCAATTTAAAGAACTGCTTCACCCTGGAGTGAAACAGGATTCACAAGTGATATGAAGTTTAAGAAGGACAGGTTCTGGATTCTGCACCTGGAATGGGGCAACCCTGATTGTGTGTATGGGCTGGGGAATGAGATGCTGGAGAGCAGTGCCATGGAAAGGGACCCAGGGGTCCTGTTTGATGGCAAGTTGAACATGAGTCAGCAGTGCCCTGGCAGCCAGGAGGGCCAACCGTGTCCTGGGGGGCATCAGGCACAGCATTGCCAGTTGGGCAAGGGAGAGGATTGTCTTGCTCTGCTCTGCACTGGGGCAGCCTCGCCTCAAGTGCTGGGGACAGTTTTGGGCAACACAATGTAAGAACGATATAAAGCCATTAGAGAGTGTCCAAAGCAGGGCAACAAAGATGGTGAAGGGCCTCGAGAGGAAGCCTTATGAAGAGCAGCTGAGGTCACTTGGTCTGTTCCACCTGGAGAAGAGGAGACTGAGGGGAGACTTCATTATGGCCTTCAACATCTACAGAAGGGGCACAGAGAAGCAGGTCCTGATCTCTTCACTCTCATGATCAGTGACAGGACTCGAGATAACATCATGAAGCTGAGTCAGAGGAGGTTTAGACTGGATATAAGAAAAATATTTTTCACCCAAATGTGAAAACAGGCTCCCCAGGGAAGTGGTCACAGCACCAAGCCTGACAGAGTTCAAGAAGCATTTAGACAATGCTCTTGGGCCCATGATGTGATTCTTGGGGTGTCCTGCACAGGGTCAGGAGTTAGGACTTGATGATGCTGATGGTTCCCTTTCAACTTAGCATAATCTATGATTCTATTAAAAGCATCTCAATATGTGACGAAATAGTACAGTTTTGGCACAGAAATTTGTTCAGATTTTATTTGATCATTTCAAGTGCTGAAAAAGCAGAAGAAATCTTAGTTGTGTGAAAAAACAGGAAACTGTAAGTATAATTATTCTGTATTTAGTCAGCTTGTGTGTTTACTTATCTATTCACCTTCCTCCGTGCATGTTTAAAGAGAAAAAGGAACATTGGCAGTTTGAAAGAATGCCCAAGTAAACAGTGTGCTCAGAATTTCCATGAAACCATGTCACTCCTCCATCAGTCCTCCTGACACTCACCTCCTGGTCTCTTTTCCAGTTTGTGCTGTTTTGCGGTATTCCTGGGATGAAAGCTCACACCAGAGAAAGCTATTCCTGATCTTGTCAGACTCTTTCTGGCTGTGCGGCTTTACATCTTTTGTCCAGTTTGGTGAGATGAAAGCTGTATGTCTATGTAATGGGGTAGGTCCAGATTAGCTTAATCATAGAATCACAGGATCACAGGATCACAGGATCACAGAATCACAGGATCACAGAATAGCTTGGGTTGGTAATGATCATCCAACCCGTCTGACATGGGCAGGGACACTTTCCACTAGACCAGGTTGCTCAGAGCTCTATTCAACCTGTCTTTGAACACTCCTAAGGATGGGGCATCCACAATTTTTCTGGGCAACCTGTTCCTGTCCCTCAGCAAACTCAGTAAAGGTTTTCTTTCTAACATCTTATCTAAACCTACTCTCTTTCAATTTGAACCCATTCCCGCTTGTCTTGTCACTACATGCATTTGTAAAAAGTCTCTCTCCATCTTTCTTGTAGGTCTCTCAGAAACTGGAAGGCCACAATTAGGTCACTCCTAAACCTCCTCTTTTTCAGGCTGTACAATCCCAATTCTCTCAGCCTTTCCTCATAAGATAGGTGATCCCTCCACCTAGACACTTTGGTGTCCCTCCACTAGACCCATTCCAAAAGGTCCATGTCCTTCCTGTGCTGGGACCCGGAGCTGGGTGCAGCACTGCAGGTGGGGTCTCACCAGAGCGGAGCAGAGGAGCAGAATCCCCTCCCTCTCCCTGCTGGCCATGCTGCTTTGGATGCAGCCCAGGACACATTTGGCTCTTTGGGCTGTGAGTGCACATGGCTGGGTCATGTCCAGCCTCTCATCCCCCAGCACCCCCACGTCCTTGTCATCAGGGCTGCTCTGATCTGTTCATCCCCAGCCTGTGCTGATACCAGGGCTGCTCTGACCCAGCTGCGGCACCTTGCACTTGGTCTTGTTAAATTGCATGGGATTGCCACAGACCCAGGTCTCGAGCTTGCGCAGATCCCTCTGGATAGCATCTGGTCATTCAAGGGTGTTAACCAGACCACTCGGCTTGGTGTCACCTGCAAATTTGCTGAAGGTGCACTCGATCCCTTTGTCTATGTCATTAATAAAGATATTAATTGACAGTAATCTCAATAGGGACTCCTGAGGGTTCCATATTGCCGCTGATGCCCATCAGGACTTTGAGATTTAAACCGTTACACTCTGGATGCAATCATGCAACCAATTTTTTATCCATCTAACAGTTCACCTATGGAATCCATCTCTTTCCAGTTTAGAAAGAAGGTTGTTGGGCAGGACAATGTCAAAAGATCTACAGAACTCCAGATAAATGACATCTGTAACCCTTCCCTTGTCCAATGATGTAGTTGCTCCATCACAGAAGACCACTAGTTTGGTTTAAAGAGGTATGAGGATTCAGTATATTGGTTACAATCAAATCTGTAACTTGACTGCTGTTGAGCACAGTCTACTGGTTGGCACGGTAACAGCTAATGACATTTTGACAATGTATGTTCTTTTTATTCTCAGTTATGACATCTCAGACCTTCACAAGAGATCTTGGAGGAGTGGTAGGTGATGATAGGGAAGGAAAGTCAGGAGAAGTGAAACATTAGGACACTAGTTTCTTTGGAGATTGCAGCTGTAGCTTGTCTGTCTGCTCTTTATCAGGATGGAGAAATTCATTGCTACCTGTTTCATGACCTTGCAGCAAAATTCTACCTGCTCCCTGGTTTCAGCCTGAGTCATCTCCAGGACCACACACTAGTGAAAAGGCGCTTCCATTTTTTCCTGCAAAGCCTCCATGGCTAGAAATCTCACAGGTGTGATTTGCTTGCTCTGACTACTCAATTAGCAGCTGCTGGCTACAGCTCACTTCATCTTCCATGTTTGAACTTAGTTCACCAAGGTGCCAAATATGAGACAAGGCACGTAATGAAAATCATATGGCACTTTCCTGTGTTCTGGATTGGCTAGTTTTACTAGGATCAGTTCACCCCAGTTCATTAGAAACAAATTCCTCTGAGAAAGAAGCTGTATGTGAAATAACCTGACCCATCTGGAGGGAGACATGTTAAAAAAACAGGAAAGAAAACAATGTTATCCTTCTTTGAGTCAGCACCTTTCTAACACAGACAGACAATGTCCCAAGACATATAGTGCCTGTTCTAATTCTTGTAATTCCTGCCGGTATTACAAGAGGAAATGAATTTATTTCCTGGTATCTAAACTCTCTCATGCTATCAGACAGGTCTTTGGGCAGCGGCATATATACAATAGAAACTTTTTCAGAAATCCCCATTGGCATGAAGCTAGTATTACCATTTTTCTCTTGCAGTCTTTTTAGATTAACAAGGACAAATCAGTATTTTTAATGGAATCCTAGTGCTTTCCTAAAAAATAGCATCATAGTCCTGAGCAACAACTACACTATAGCTCAACAGGTCACTTATTTGGCCATTTCATGTTTGAAGAATAAAAGTTTTCGTGGAGCTTATTTGAAGTATTTGAATATGGTTTTTCTCTTTGTTGGAGCTTATTTATCCATTGGAGAACTAAAAGTTGTGAGAACTGTGTTTAACGAATATTCAGGAAAAAAATTGCAAAAAAAACCCAAACAAACAAACATGGATGCAGTTAAGTAACAAGAAGTTAAGAACAGAGAAACATGAAGTCTAGCATGAGATGAACATACAAAGAATGAACATGGCTTTGCCTTTGCCACCTTGGTTGTTCCCCTCCCTATTGCTTTATGAGGTTTGGCCTACTCTTTGCCTAGAGCCTGGTTTTGGGTAAGGGGTAAGATCATCTTCCCCTTCTCTGAAAACCACATGCCACTTCTGTTTGCCAAGCCACAGGATCTGAGCTCCATCTGTGGCATGAATACAGGGTAACTGTAAACAATATGTGCACATATGTCAACTTTGTATGCTGGTAAAGCAAAGCCAGAAACCCACAATCAGGCAAATAGAAAGCTTTTGCCTTGCAGAGACTCTAAATGAAATACTCATTCTTGCAATATACACCATTCATCTCAGACCTGAAGATTTTGCCTAGAACTCAAAGTATCTAGGTCACTTGGTGGTTTGAAATGTCCTTTTAAAAACACTGCCCTCTCAGACTCCTGTTGGCACTGATATGCCAAGAGCATGAGTTTAACCTATGTTGGGAGCACATAAAATCATTGTAGTGGAAAAGCAAATGTATGAGCAATGGTGGCACTGAGAAGCATCATGTGTCAGCCAGATCAGATAAAAGTGTTAATGAAAAAAAGGAGGGGCAATGGGATAAGAGAAGGAGGTAAAAGATAAAAATAAATTAGAAAGAAAAGAGCATATGAAAAGGTGATATCTGTTGATATAATTTGTCAAATACAGTAACAATTATACAGGCAGAACTTTTCTGACTAAAGGCATAGTATAGGATTTTGATCAAATTGCATCCAAGAGTGACAGGTTTGCAGATGACTTCAAAGCCCTTATAGAAGTCATACATACTGTTTCTGCCATTCTGCCAAAAGGCAGCTTCATATAGGACAGGTCCTGCAATAAATGGTATTTCTTTCCCCTCCTCCTGGAAATTCTAGTAAAAATTAGCACTCAAAATGTAAACCCACTTTTCAAAGCAGTATCAGTATTCACGACTGGGAATGAAAAAGTGAATTACAGCTGAGTGCATTCAGTATGCCAGCTGGTGAATAAAGAAAAACAGCTGCTGGTGGCAGCCAACTGTGAAGATCATGTGGACAATGTTATGTTCAGAACATAAAGTGAACAAGTTGCATGCTGGCATGGAGTCTGTTGCAACAAAAGTGCCCAATGCCTTGTAAAACTTTTTAAATGGAGCCAAATTGTATGGATTAGAAACAATACAGACAAAAATTATCACAGTTGTGGCTACACAACTACTGCAGCTACCCTGGGCCTTGTCTTGCACCATGAGCTGGGACCTAATGTGAGATGTGCACTGCTGCTGTAGGGTTTAAACCTGATTCCTGCTAACCTGGTGAAAACTACAGCCAGAACTGGTGAGTCATTAAACCACCCTTCAATATCCATGTCTTACCCTGTGCAGCAGAAGCACTAATTCATGAAAATACATTTATACATTTGTTTTTAAATTTCAGAACACTTTATACCAGAAGTAAGATCCATAGTTTGGAGTGAATACATGAATTCACATTGGGGAGAGGCAATAATCTGTTCTCCATGATGAGTATATGGCCTGAGAACCAAAAGACTTGGAAACCTGTTTCCAAATTATGCCCTGTCCAGCTTTTCTACATGGGCAATTTCCATCTCCCAATTACAAGAAGGGAGAGCTGACTCCTACCACACTTAGACCGAACTCATTACAAGGTTCACAGCAGTACCAGGGATGTCCTGCAAGATAAGATCTTCTATGACCTGCGTGGGAAATTTCATGTGACAAGATCTCCAGTACAGTGGCAGTGTACAGGAGAAATGGGTCACTTGACAAGTATATCCTGTCATGGGTGACTGTGGCAGAGGCATCCCTTGAGACAGAGCCCTTTTTAACACAGAAACCTGTCTTCTCCATTTATAAGGTACCTGCTTCTATCAATACAGCCCTCAAAGTGTGTAAGCCCTGAGCATTCTCGTGGGATTGGAAAGCTGTGAGCTTAGCATGCCATCCAGAAGGCTCGATGGCTCTTCAAAGGGCAGCAGTTGATTGCAATGCTTAATCACTTGCACAGAGCAGCATCTCAATTCCTCCATATTTACTAGTGATGAGCATTTCTCACTGGAATTTCTTTTCCCTCTCCTCCAGGCTGTGGGACTCCTTGCTAAATTTCCCCCTACAGACTGAACATTTTTGAGCCTTTGGTTGTTTCTCTCATCTCCCATTTCCAGAATATGGTCTTTATTCTCATCAAAAGGCCATTTGTTAAGATACTTCGTATATTTTCTATTTGTAATGCAGCTATCCTGATGGACAGCAATATAGATGCTGTGTGCGAAGGCTGAGACATGGTTCTCCATGTGCACGAGATCCATTACCTACAAACTTTTCCTTCAGTCACTGCACTTCACAAGCTCCTCCCATCTGGGACATTTTCACTTCTTGAAACCTTGCTCCCCTTTTTGAACACCAGAGATGTTTGCCACCAGAGCACTCCCAGAGGCCGCTGTGGCCCTCATGACTGCCCCATCTGATGCTTTCCATCACTTCTACTGAACATTTCTGTGTGGAAGGAGTCCAGGCCTGTTTCACAAACATACTAATGGAGGTGCAGAAAAGCTAATGGTGGGATGGAGCTGACCTTCATTCACCTAACCCCAAAATCAGGAATCTAATCAGAACTAGTCATCTAGGCTCTCTCTACAGTCAATGAAGAAAGACAGGTCTCTCTCAAGCATGATTCATTCCTCTTTTCTTGGACAACAATCCTAAAAGTGGTGGAATTGTACTCCAGAGATGCCTGTCTATCCGCCTGAATGATAGAGGAGACCTAAATAACTAGTTTACCTGAGATACCTATCTGCAGGATGACTTCAGCTAAGTGCTGGGCTTCTACTTCAAGTGATGCACCCAAGCTGAGTCTGGGGCAGAGTCAGGAGTCAGACTCTTTCTCCCACCTCCCAGGCATCTGCCCAACTAAAGTGTCCTTCTTCTCAATGGAGACCTTCTTCAAAGCAGGAAAATGTTTAATTTTCCTGATACCACACGTCTGAGACCACCTTTGCTCCATCCAAATCCTTTTGAAATCCAAAGGCTGCTATTAAAACACAGATGTAATTTTTCCACTGTCTTTTTGTTCTTCCTTTAAAACAGCAACAAACACAACAAAAAACCACAATCGGAAAAATTCAGGAAGAAAAGGCTCAAGGCTAAGGCATGGTTTCTATCTAATTTGAATTCAAATAAGTTTTTCATTATTTTTAAATTTAATTATAGCCTTCAAATGTATAAATTGCATGTGAAAATAGTACACAGAGCTTAAATATACCCTAGAACACCAGGGCAGAATCACAAACACTGCTAATTTGCAGGCATGCTGTTTTCTTGATCAACATAACACTATGATACCTTCCTTAGTGTCCTCAGCCTGACTAAGCAGATGGAGAAATGTCTTTTACATGCCTTAAAAATGTATATAAATATGTCCTTATCTGAGATCTAGTGAGCGGATTTGACCTTCAGAGGGAATGTTAGGGCTCATTCTCAGTTTTACAGTGCCCTGGAGAATGTAACTGGAACAAATAATTTTCAGGAAGTACTGTTTAACTAACCATAATGTTTCTTATATCGCATATATAATTTCCTAGTAAATGCTATTGGAATTTTCAAAACTTTCTGTATCTCTGCATTAAAATAGAGTGCATATGTCTCAGAGGACTTTCTATAACATCTCCTTTTGGTCCTGTTGAACCCTTTTGGCTCATATCCCCATTACATTCTCAATGATGTAACTCATAGTAATAAGGGTCCAGGACACGATCCAAATACAGTGGCTCTTTGTCCTCCTTTGTTCAGTGCTTTCGCAGAAGCCTATCTTATTATTTTTCAGAGAACACAAGTGAGAGTAGGGATAATAATGAATTGCAATAGGTTTGTTCTTTACAATTCCTGAAACAAATTTCATGCAAGAAATGAAAGGTAGCTGTTTCACCCACTGGCTTTCAAGGATTTTTGAGAGTAGCAAAGATGTCACAAACTCTTCAAAAAGTCATCAAATACATAATTTTTGAAGTACTAGGTAACTTAATTCAGCGTGTCATTAATAGCTCTCACAACAGCATAGCAGTATTAATGTGTAGTTACAGAGCTGAAGGGGAAGTTGGCATCTTTCCAAAGAGCTGCATTTTAGTTTGTTTTACTTGATTGTTAAACAGGCTGCAGGCCTGGAGGGCTCTGAGATATACCCAACATTTAACTTGCAGGAAGAAAGGTGAAAAATGTACAACTGTTTCTTCTTTTAGGTTTTTGGGGTTTTTTTAAATAAAAGGAGTTCAAATTCTTGTTCTGGGTTACCCTAGAGTAAGATTTCAATGATGGATTGTGAATTAATTCAAATTCCAAATTTGCGTAATCCCAGACTAAGAATATTCAGGAATTTTGTTCTGCTTCTGGTTTGCTGTTGAATTTTTTTTTGTTATCACAGATCTTTCAATTATTGTGTGTGCAGGCTTGTGCATAACATACACCATCTCCAGTGACAGTTTGCCCATTGGTGCTCAAACCTCAGAATTCCTCTCACAATTCATGCATGGATGTGTATGGCTCTGGTCGTGGGGATTATAACGTGTTGGTGCTCAGAGGAGGACAGGAGAAGTTTCTCCTGCAGTGACTAATGTGCACAATGCATTTTTCATCTAATTGTCAAATAGAAGTATTATACAGGATTGGGTTTGAATGTCGAAGTTTTGGTAGCATGGGGGGCTACAGGAGTGGCATCTGTGAGAGGATGCCAGAACTTCCTCCATGTCCAACAGAGTCAATCCCAGGCTGCTCTGAGATGGACCCGCCACTGGCCAAGGCCGAGCCCATCAGTGATGGTAGCAGAGTCTCCAGGATAACGTATTCAAGAAAAAGTAGAAAACTGTGCAACTGTTGATGAAGAGAGGAGTGAGAACAAGTGAGAGGAACAACTCTGGAGTCATCAAGGCTAGTGAAGAAGGAGGGGCAGGAGGTGCTCCAGGCACTGGAGCTGAGCCACCCTGCAGCCCTTGGTGCAGATTATGGTGAGGCAGCTGTGCCCCTGCAGCCCACAGAGGGTCACAGTGGATCAGAGATCCACCTGCAGCCGCTGGAGGGCCCCATGCCAGAGCAGGTGAACACCTGAAGGAGGCTGTCATCCTATGGAAGCCCTCAGTGGAGCCAGTTTTCTGGCAGGACTTCTGACTCCTTGGGGACCCATGCTGGAGCAGTTCATGAAGAGAAACAGCATATGGGGAGGACTCATGATGGGGAAGTTTGTGAAATACTGTCTTCCATGGGAAGGATCCCTCACTGGAGCAGGGGAAGAGCTGGAGGAGGAAGGAGAAGCAAAGACAATTTGTGATGGACTGACCACAACCACCATTCTGCTCACCATACACCCCTCAGTGGGAGGAGTGAGATAAAATTGGGAGTGCAATTGAGTCCAGGAAGGAGGGAAGGATGGGGGAAGGTATTGTAAGATATGTATTTATTTCTCATTACCTTGCTCTGATTTTGCTTGGTAATTAATTAAACTAATCTCCTTGAGATGGGTGTGGTTTGCCCACGACAGCAATTGCTGAGTGATCTCTCTGTCCTCATCGCGACCCACAAGCATTTTGTTGTATTTTCTCTCCCATGTCCAGCTGACGAAGGGAGAGCAGCTTTGGTGGGCACCTGGCACCCAGACAGGGTCAACACAACACAAATACAATCATTATAAATTTATATTAGTGCAATGGAAAATTAAGGAAGTACAGTGTGTTATTGGCAAGAGGAAGTGAAATTACCTGCCTAAAAATGAGCTCTCTGAGTCAAACCCTTACCCAGCCACTGCCAGCCATGCTAGTTCCCGTCCCATCTCAGTAGGGCCAGCCACCAGCTTCCAAAATGGGGAGCTGCTATGAGTCCCTTCCCACTACTTGGAGCTTGCAGGGACCCTAAAAACCAACACGATGAGAAAGAGAAAGCAAAAAAATATGTCTGAGTCTTGCTCATGAATGTGCATGAAGTGCTGCTAACAAACTGGTGGCCTGACTAAGTGTTCATGGTCTCACACTGTCTGTTGCAACATTTTCCCTTTCGTGTGCTTGGGATTTTGGTTTCATCTTTGGAAAAACATCTTCAACCTAGAGCCAGTGTTCTCCATCCTCTTAGTAAAGTTCATGATAACTTGGCTTCATTCCCACTTGGAAAGTGTCCTCTGCACTAACAAGCCACTGGCCAAATTTCTCCCTGGGCAGCCTGAAAACTGCCAGACAGAAATGAGATCTGTAAAATCAAGCTGACAGCACGAGGTCTATACAGACTTTTCCAGGCCATTTGCCAGGCCCTAGAGGCCTAGTTTTAGAAAGACAAATTGAAACCATAACTAGCTAGCTAAGCTCTCCTGAAACCCTTTTAGAGTGACAAAACCCTGCCCTTGCCAGGCCTAGCCCCTGGTACTGGTACATTGCCAATGGCTCTAAAAAGACATAGCAGAAGTCAGGGAAATGTCGATAGAAGGAAATCTGAGACACACTCCAGCCTCTTCTCCTCCTGTGTGAGGCAGTCCAGAGGACTGGCAGAATGACAGATTCTGGAATTTCCCTTTGTGTGTCCTGCAGGTTAACTGCTGGGCACTGAAAAGGAGGAAAACAAGTCCCTGGGATCTATCAGTGGTGTGAGTTCACATCTGGGAGAAAGCACATCTGAGAGAAAAACTAACCTAGAACCTGTTGTCCCCCTTTGTCTCTCTGGATGTGATCCTGCAGCCTGCTCCTTTCCCTCAGGACACTGTCCTATTAGCAGCACCCACCACTGCTCCCACTCCCGAGGGCTGTCTGGGGGTCCAGCTTGCCCAGGGGCTGATTTGAAGAAGTCAGGACTTTTAAAGGACGGGTTATTACCAACAGCTGGTTTTGTATGCATGGAAAGTCATGTAGGACACTAGCCTACATAATTTTTAGGCACACATCCTGAATACCACTTGAAGGTGACAAAATATTTGGACTTAAGTGAGTAACAGGTCCAGTTACTCCTTTCAAGAGTAAAGAAGACATTGTCATTGCTTGATGTTTAACAATGTTCTTTTTTTTTTTTCTTTTGAATCAACGTATGCATAGGAATTACTGGGGGAGGCTTTTTTTTAGGTGGAGGCACTCTTGTATAGTTAATGTGCTTTATTTCTCATAAAGGTATTATGGAATAAAGGACAAGTACAAGTACTTTGTGTGCTCAAGTATTAGTGGATATCAAAAAGAAAAGTGCATAAGGTCTAGTATTTGCAAAAGCAAAACATACTTATGAGATATACAAATGACAGAGTCCAGTTCTCTGAAGACTTACTGCATTTATTTATAGCTGACTGATTTGGGACTAAAATTTTGGAACAAGTTCACATATTCTTGTTTCTCCTGCTTCAGCTTGTAGTTGTTTTTTTTTTCTTTTTTTCCAGCAACCAAAGGAAAGAGAACCTTTTTTAACCAGACCACTTGTCTCCTTTCCAAGTCATAAAAAAGTAAATAAACTTTTACTAAGCACAATGCACAAATTGAGGGGAGGATCTTTTGTGTCCAACAGTCTTTCATCTTGGAAAACTAAACAATAATATTGACTCTTACACAAAACTCCAGTGCACTACAGAAATCTTTCAGTAGAAAGGGAGAAAGGCAACAGAAAAGCAATCATGACATCTTAAGGGACAAAACAAGACTTTGATTCTTCAGCGTTCAGTGCAGTCACACAGCTTGGAACAGAAAGGCTTGGGAGTAGAGGAATAAAATAATACATAATCTCTGAACAGCTTCTTTATCTAATCACAGTTCCCTCTGTCCATGAGGTTTATGTTCTTTAATTCTTGCCTCGTTCCTTAGTGCATAACACACACGTATGCCATTAGTGCTTTTTCTGCAATTAGAAAATAGTTTTCAATGTTGATTTTTATGCTAATCTGTGATATTTGGGCACATGTTGCTGCATAACTCGAAAAATCCCTGGGATGGAATTAATCATGGTTTTTAATATGCTTGTCTGTACCTTACCTAGTTTGGTGGAGAACTTTGCATAAATTTTCTCCTGTATGTCTAGGTTTGTATTTTGGGTAGATTATCCTATTTTTGACAAAGCTTTGCAGAGTATCAGAAGATCAGGCTGTTTCTCAAGAGTACACTTTGTGCTATGTATAAAACAACATTAGTGACAGGGTGTGCTTTTTTCAGTTGGAAATGATATTTGATACATTAGCCAAACAGGGACCACAGCCAGATCATAATTGGATATGTATTTTCAACATCCTCAGCCCTTCAACCAATTGGCTGGGACTCCAAGAGGCTTATTAGTAGAAATGCAGCTCTATCTTTTTTGCTGATCTGACTAAAGCGAAACCATCAAAGAAGAAGCCAAAATGAGGGAGGGAAAGAAAGGAAGATGGAAATACCAGACCTTAGGTGTCCAGTTGCATTTCAAGAAAATTATGGCTCATTAGGCTTTGCAGGCAGTGGCAACATGCAGAAAGATAACACAGAATGGCTTTAAGATTAGGAATATTTTCAAGCTGTAGTATCTGTCATAACCAAACATTTAATGGCCTAAAGGAGGACTCCATAGCGCAGTATTGGCTGAAACCTAGCATCTTTCATTCTGTTTTCATTTGCTGCTAAAGCAGGTTGAAAAAACATTGCCATTAAATGCATTTGCAAAATCGCACCAGATCTTTTTCAGTCACATAATTTTTTTCATTTGTCATTGCAGAAGACAGTTTATATACAATGTCACACAGAGTAGAAATTAATTTAAATTTAATTCACAGGTCTTGTTGGCTATATTAAAATTTAAGTTAAAAATCCTTCTCTCTTACATGGTTCATTCTGATGAGGAGTTTGGCATATTTCAGTAAGAATGAAAAAAGGGATGGCAGGAACTGTGCAAAAGGCTACTGTATGAGGGATGAAACTGGAGAAACTTTGCAGGAAGTTTTTAACTGTGTACAAAGTATAAGCCCAGTATTTCAGAAAATAAATCCTCTAAAATTGATCTAAGCAAAGACTGCTGCTAAAGTAAGGCAACACATGGATACACCCACAGGAAGTTCACTGCAAAATAAAAGCTAGCATGTGCATTTAACAAACTTGCAAGCTATAAGACACTTCAGTAAACTGTGTTTTTACATGCCTTCTTCCAGCTGTAGTCAGCTGATGCCTTTGCCATGTGTGAAGCGGTAGGTTTTTGCTTTGGTTTGACACACGAACTCAGGCAATGAATCAGAAGCACTGAGTGGTAATAAGTCAAAACCGTAAGAAACATGGAAGTGGCAATCAGCCATCATTCACTGCCTGACAGCAGTCGGAATGCTACAAAGGAAAATTACCACCCAAAAATTTTCCATGAACAGTTCAACTACCATAAAATGGAAATGCTTAGAAAAGCTTTATCTGGACTTTTTTGCCTTAAGCAGATAAAAAGTTATCAAACCCTTATCAGACAGTTGTCTAAATGGTTTTGTATTTCATACCTGACAATGATCAGTACCAGATGCTATCTAGAAGCATTAGGGGATGCCTACACACCTTTTTTTTCTTAAGTGGTTAGAGTTAAATGAAAGTCAGAGAGGTATGTCTGAGGACTTAGTTAACTTTAAAGTTAGCAAGACATCCATCTTTTAGAGCGCAGCACAAGGGAGGTAATTCAAACTAGTTTAGCAAAACACTTGAAGAATCAGAGTCAAGCATCCCCCATCTACTACAGGTAAAGTTCAGCCACATGATGGCCATCAAAGGTGAAAAAAAGTGTGGTCATTGGTTCTTCTCTGGTGCTTTTCCCATGTCTGAATCCCATGTGGAGTAACTGGGAAGGTCTCTCTCAGGATTTCTCACAGCATTGAATGTGTTAGGGTACCTGGTTTTCTCTGAGCCGCTTCTCTGTGATGAGACATGACAGACTTCAGAGTTTTACCCCTTAGGGAAAATCCATGTGGTGATGGCTTGTTTGGTCTCTTTCTAAAATAGTCCACTTCCTAAGACATTCTTAACGTATAAGTGAGAGGCCGAAGGGGTGTTTCTAGACCAGAGTAAATTCACATCTAATCACACAATCTCCTGCAAAGACCAATCACTCTTCCAGTGGTATAATGCTGCTTTCCTCCCTGTTCCCTTTTCAGCTGCTCCCAGTACTGTCAGGTAGAGCCAATGAACAACTTCTTCTCCTGTGGTCAGAGCTTTTCCTTTTGCCCTGATGCACTGATCCCTGGCTGCCTGGCCACAGGACTGCCTGCCTGTGGGAGACAGGGACCCTTCCCAAACACTGCCTTTCCACTTCTCACAGGGGATAAAACCTTGAAGCTTCAGCCACTTTCAGGGTTTAAATAACAAGTTTAACTTCACAACTAGGGTGGGCTAAAACCATGCAAACAGCAATTTGATCACTTATAATCATCTGGCCATACTCTTGGCAAATTTCTAATCCATAAGAGTGTATTACTGAGCCAGAAAACATTTACAGTTTTTCATTAACCTCTGGAGATGAGGTAATGAGAAGGGGGAACTAAAGTTCAAAATAAATTGTTTTGCACTCTTTCAGTCATATTCACAAGTAATTTAAGCATGTGCAGAATTTACTTTGTAAAAAGTATGGTTCTGTTTCTTTCTGCAGTGCTCCTAATTTATCTTTACATGCTTTCTCATTTTGTGGTAGATGCTAACATTATTTAAGTATGTCGACTGAAAATCCTCTGTTAAAGAGCACAGGTGGCTGACTAAACATCATCTCTTGTAAAATATCTATACAACAATGTGCTACCAAAGAGTTTTGCTGCTTATACCATAGCCATAAGAAATCAGCACTGCATGAAGCCACAGAGTTCATGTCAAAGCTGACTTGACTTCTTACAGATTTTCCAGACTAAAATTCAGTGATTCACAGGTTGTCCAAATTAGCTACTGTGAATTTTTTTCTTTATTCAATTATTTTGCTAATATTCTTCAAGATTTGTTCATCTTTTTTCTCCCCTACAGATGACTATTTTTCTGCTGATCTGTTAACAGTCCTTTTTATTCATCTCATCTAGTGAAGATATTCAAAAGAGGATAGGTGATGAATAGCCAGTCTAAATCATATGCTTCTGATAAAAAGTCTCAGGTAGCTAATCCACCGTGCTAAAATACATGATACTTTTGAGATACGCAAAAAATTATTCATGATCATTTTGCTACTGTGTTGTAGCTCATGCAGACCAACTATTAACTATTAATGAAGCAGGCATAAGGGTCTGAATTAAGGAGAGTATACTACAATGATGATTTAATTTACTGTAAGTCCACAGTGTAAGTGGAGTGCTGGTAGCCTGCAAACACAGCCTAGAAGCAAAACCACCATGTGGCCACAACACTCCATGATAAAAGTTGGAATTTTGCTCCATCCCCTTAAAAAAACCCAAACCCCACAGAACTCCATTTCTGAGCCTGTGAAATAAAAGTGTTGTCAATAACCATGGCACAAGGGGCCCTGCAAATACATGAAGATGCTTGATGGCAAGTGGTGTCATTTTGTAGCTGTACCATGCCATAGTGCTATATATGTTGCAATAACTGCGTGTGCATGACATGCACACACAAATTTTGATAACTGCGTTGTCAGAGATTTACCACTGAGTTACACCCAAATCAGACAAGTAAGCCATGGTGTACTTCTGTTTAGCTGATAATTTCAACCAGACCCAAGATGATAAGTTCAAATAATGGGAGAGTGTTCTAGTGAATTACACTTTTTAAAAAAATTGTCTATCTGCCTATCTTTGCTCTTTTATGGAACACATTACTAGCAGAGCTGGAAAATCCCTGATATGGTGAGGAGTTCATACTTAATACAAAGCATATTTAACTTTCTTTGGCTTGTCTTAAAAGCAAGGGTCTTTAGTCAGGTGAACTCCTGTTGATTGTAGCTGAAGTTTGCAAAAATTTCTTTTGATATAATGGATCTTTGTCCAAAAATAAAAAAGCAGGAAGCAAAATTCAAATCTCCAGGAGCAGTCCTCAGAATTTAATCCTTTGCTTTAGTGTGGGTTTAGCCTGAGGAAACACTTAAAGCTGTCTAACTGGATACTGATATACAGCAGCTGAATGCAGGTCTGCTAATGCAGCCCGGTGAAACAGAGAGCAAGACACATGGGAACATGCCAGCTCTTTTGCCTTAGAGCTGCTCGGCACACCGAGCAACCTGGGTTTAGCCATTAAAATGATTGCATGCTGAATTGCAAAGCACTACAAGCTGGCTGCGTGCACATCAGGAAAGCCAAATCTGTAGTATTGCACCTACCAGACGAAGTCTATGGGCCAGACAAGGGAAGTAGGAGCAAGGATCCAGCTACACCTGGGAGTTGGGACATCTGGGGTCTCACGAGTGTCTGCCCTGCAGATTGCACTCATGCAGTGAGCTGGCCATGGGAGTTGTCCCTCCTCATGCTGGCATGGTTGGCAGTGATGGGGAGAGGAAGTACATCCATGCAAGCTTCAGGAAAAGGGACTTCTGCTTCGTCTCTGATGTAAAACCGGGCTATGGCGGCACTGGTTTTGGTGCCATTCATTCAGATTTGACTGAGGGCTGAGAGCTCCCTACAATAACTGAGAGTAAAGGAAAGTGAAGGGAAAAGGCAAAGGCATTTGGAGATGTTTATCATGTACATCCTGGGGCCTGTGATGTTCCCAGCTCCTCCTTCAGAGTGAGGTGGGAGTGAGGGAGCAATGCCCATTTCAGTACCCTTTGGTGGGCCTTAGGCGCACAGCTCCTTCCTGGCTTGTGCATGCAGTCTGCAAGCACCTTGTGTGGAACATGCTGGATCTGGAGCATTTCTGGAATGCCAGGTCAAGGACTCTGGCAGATGCAAGGATACAAGGCCCTGTCTAGCTCTCTGAGAGGGAGAATGGGGGACAGTCCCATTGTCAGCTCCACTGGTGCTTACCACATGCTTAAAATCTAGTATATTTTAGCTTGCTGTGCTGGTTTGCAGCCAGATTTCTCTGCTTCAGGCCCACAAAATGGGGGAAAGGGTGGTGCTTGAGCTGGTTCACAAATGAATGGCTGTAGGACTTGAAGGGAGGCTGCCTGAGAAAACACCACCCTCAAAGCCCATGTACCAGTCCTAGGCCAGAGTCCTGCTGGGACTGATGCAGGCCTAGGCTGAAGGTCTAGCTGCCAATTTTACCACCTAATTAAGAAGTAAAAAGAGGTTGTTGAAAATCCACTTCAAAGTACCTGGTGAGCAAGATGCCACTAGCTTGGCAGGTGGTGCCCCATAAAGAAAGCACTCCTACCAATAGCTGTCCTGCTACAGCATGGCTTGCACCGGCATCATGACAATGTCCTCATGAGAAAGCTGGTGCAGCAGCTGGAAAAGGTGTACCCTTGCCCATGGCACGCTCAGATTGGTTTGGTGGCCAAACTATTCCTCTCTGCTTTGCCCCTATTCACTGCAATAGTGTGGCTGCCACACAACTCCTGCTTCAACATGTTGCTTTATATGGTGTCTTGTGTGCTTCAGTAGAATTTAGGCTAAGTCAAGATGAAAACAAAATTGTTCTCAACAGCAGTATAACTATAATAGCTACCTCCAGGAGCAACCCCTCCATTTGTGAGGTTTATGCCAGAAAATGGGGAAATCACACATCTGGTTTGCTTTATCTCCCTTCTCTGGGATCACTGAGGATTGAACCATGGATTTACTCTCTAGTCTGGAGTGAAGGACAATTTACTCACCAGGACAAACTAGGGACTGAATTATAATTCAGCTGCTGTCCAAACTGTGTTTCTCGCAGCTCCATATTTCTCTGCAGCTCAGCCTCCTGACTGTGCAGACTGGCCCTGGGATCTAGCAAGGACGCCAGCACACCATGCAGGAGCCACAAGGTGCAGTCCTTGCCTGAGATCCATCTCCATAGCCCCTATGCAGCGTGGACCACCAGGAGCATCCCTGGAGCAGCAGAGACCTTCACCGTGGATGGGGAGAGGTGGGAGGTCCATGCGGTGGGGGCGAGGCAGACATTTTACTGGTATTACAGAAAGTTGGAGAGAGCTGTTCAGGAATACGCTCAGCCTCCAAAACATTTGTGTCTGCATCTGTCATTGGGCTGGGGGACAGTGAGCTGCTGCTGCCCGAGGGAAAGGACGCAGTGCCAACCAGCATGCAGCACCACCACTAGTGGCTGAGCACCTGGGTGCTACCTGCCACAGTCAGTCCCTCCTCCTCCTCCTCCTTTCAGAGCAAACATCTGGAATGCAGAGGAAACTGGAATGGGGCATCAGAGGTCTCCTTCTGCACCGGAACCTAGAGAAGAAGGCAGTGCACAATGGTTGGTATTAGAGTGTGTGGTGCAATAGCCAGGCTCTCTTTTGACTGTGTGAGCATCACCACTGACTGACCCCAGTTCACCATTGCTGCAACCGAAAATAACTTTTTGATGAAACATGTATACCAAAAAAGGGGAAATGCTTTTCCTAAAAATAAGGGGTTCATGGCAAGTAGCAAGGGCTTGGAAATTCAAAATTGCTGTCTTTAAAAAGAGAGCAGAAGGTTAACGAACGCTGATTTTTAGTGTAACTGTGTTACAAACACAAGTTCCCATGCGCTCCTGAAAGCCAGCTTATTTCTGCCCTAATGAGCAAGCTGAAACACAGCCTCGTGTATGCTGCCAAAGGCAGAGCCAGAATACTCCAGCACAATAAAAATTCTCCACTGCCCTCAAACCTCCATCTAAAATTGTATCCAAACCTGAACTGAATTATTTCTGAAAGAGTAATTACTTCTTGATTACTTTTTACCAACCTCTAGGCTCCCAGGCTCCAGGCAGAAGTCAAACTGTCAGATGTCAAAAAAGAGAGAGAGAGAAAAAAATGTTCGTGCAGCTACTCCAGCCCAGCTGGAAGAAAGGAGTACAATAAATCTTTTCTTGTGGGAGCTGCAGACCACTTTCCAGAGACTGTGTTTCTTCTGATGCATTTCTGATAAGCTCCAAACCCTGACAGGATGCTGACCTGCCCTTGCTGCACATCATGGGAAAGGAAGGGAGAGCTTGGCACCAGCAGTGAGATGCAGAGGTGAGAGCATGAGGGCAGACCATCTCCACTGAGTTGCTTTTCAGCCCTCTGTGGAGGTGGGCTAGAAAGAGGTCTGGTACTTCTCCCACCCCACCCAAAAACCAGCACAGTCTGAGATGTTCCCCACCCTGCAAAGCACTTTTCACCACCAGTGAGTTGCCCTGTGCTGTGACTGGTGTGGTGCATGAGGGAATTGGGGTGTGCTCCCCCTGCCAGGAGTTGCCTACCAGCCCTTGCCCAGACCAGGTGGTGCATTTTCAAACCCTCCCTCCTCTCCAAGCCTCACTCCTCACTCATCACAGCAAATTCTTCCAGAGAGAGCTTGAATTCTTCCCTATTTGGCTATATTGACTGGGCGTGACAGCTTCTTGCACAGAGCATCCCCAGTTTTCCACATCATCCTATGGAGCACACAAACCACTCACAGGCAGACATCCTGCTGGATCCAGACAACAGTTCAGGCTGGCTGGGGATTTTGAAGCCCAGCACATCACTTCGCTGTTGACTGCTTTCCATGCCAGAGTCCTGTCATTGATCACTCTCTTTACACCAAAGCTGCTTTGTACTCCTTTATCTTCCCAATCACACTTTTTAAAAACCTTTTCCTTTCTGAGCAGGGGTAACTGGGTACTGGACACAGTATTCCTTGGACAAGAAGGTTTATTTTTTTCTGTGGTGTCATGTGATGCTTTCTCTTTTGCTTTTTATACATTTTAACGGATCCTTACATTAAACTTTCTTAGTATGGAGCTTTTGGTAGCAAAGAATTTTCTTCTGTGATTCCAATCCTCTTGGATTTCTTCTTGAGAGACATTTGCTCATTTATAGTCTATCCATATGTATGTAAGGCTAGGGCTGTTTTTCCCTGCATGCATAATGCAAAAGGCTCTTTTTTACCATTAAATTTCATCATGGCAGTTTATCACCCAGTCATTCATTGTCAGTGAACACTGAGAAAGTAATTTTTCCCCAGCATAGCTAATGGAATTATGCATGGCTTTTTCTTTGTGGGGTGAATATCACCAGTGCTGCAGCCCTTGACCAGATGTCTTGGTTGTATTTGAGTGAAGAATGCCGGAAGGAATGTGAGGTCTAATTCATTCTCAAAAGAAAGAGTCTGATCCTGAACATATTTTATTCCTGTAAGTATTTTAAATGATGGCTTCCTTCCCTCATTTCTCTTTGATTCAGCAGATGCTATGTAGCATCAGGACTAGTTTGGGGAATATTTCATATGAAGTCACCATGCAGTGGTTGGGTTGGATTTATATCCATAACTTCCTTTGACCACAAGGATACCATATATTTTATATTCCTCAGTATGTTAAAGCCTCATGGCTACATGTGAAGATTTAGGGTGTGTGTAAGTCCATTTCTAGGATGAAAAAGGAAAATCAGAAGGGGAAATGTAGCACAAACTGGTGTGTTACATGAGACCTCACACATAAGACCTGTCATCTCAAAGAGGCTTTGTGGAACAACCAAAAAATTGTATTTTCAAGAAACAGTAGAGCACAAGATGACCTGGTTTAGGGACAAAGCTGTGGTGACTGAAGTGGGTGCTGACATCAGGCAGGTCAAAAGGGAGCTGCCATGGGCTTTTAGACTGAGAATAAGGTCAATGGACTTCTTAAGTAGACCAAAGCAGAAAGCTCAGAGAAGACCTGTGTTGTTCTCTGGACCAAATGATCCAATGTCAATAGAGAAATGCTGATTTGGATTTTAGTTCAAGTTCTTTATGTCTGGCAGACAATTCGGCCTGCTCATGGATCCAGAATGATAACGGTGTGAAATTAACAGGAATAATTATGATTATTATTAACTTTGAAAAATGCCAGGCCTAAAAGAAACATGTGTAGTTCAATGCCCATCATCAAACTGCAAGAGTTTCATTTTCCCTCAGCAGTGGGTGTATGGGCTAGCAGAAATTCAACTAGCAGAAAACAGTAAGGTGCAGCTTTGACCAGAAAATTTTCCATGAATTCCAATTTTTGTATCTGTATTCAACTGTGGTATGCAAAGTATTTTGTAGCACTGTCTGCACATATTTCTTTAGTCACTGATCTTTCTTCTCGGGGTAAGCAGGTATTTTGTTCAAATTCCCTTTTATTTTTCAAATAATTTAAAGATCTATCTTCTCACATCAGGTTATTCCTGTAAAAATTATACATGACTGATAAATCCATATTTATCGTGTTTACTGAGTATCTCAGCATCCCCATTTTTTAGTGTTTTCTCCCTTTTTGTTTTAGAGAATATCTATAAGACATTTGATGCTACATTATTGTTTTCTACGCTCATAATTAATATAATTTAGAGAGAGTTAAACTCTTGAACTAGTAGGTAAGTATTCACACTGAATAGACATACAGGAAGAAAGAAAACATGTTGAAAAGCTTAAACTAATATTTTATTTTAATCAGGCCTTTTATTTTTCCCTCAAAGGGTAATAAAAATAATGCACATCGTCAGCATGGTTTCATTGCCTCAGGAGATGCACAGACAGAGTATTGTATCAGGTACTATGAGGGCTTCTGTGGGAAGTGTGGTTTCTTGGTTTGTCCTTTATACCTCATCAGGCAGTGAGGGAAATCTGAGTAACTTCTTGAGACACGACCTATGAGTTTTTCCTGCAAGTTTTTTACTAGAGGCTGGGTGAAGAGGTAAGTGTTGGCAGCTGTGGGGAGAAAGACAGCAGATGAGGAGAGGGTGAGGAGAGAATCTGCAAAATCAAGCCTTAGAATAGGCCAGACCAGGATCCCAAGGCCTGCAGCAGCTGGTACAGGCTCCATGAACAGTCTCTGATTTAAACTATCTCAATTTTCATGAGAAATGGGCAGAAACAGGAACAATTCTGATGTAGCTACACTGCTTTGACCAGCCGCTTAACTAGATTGTCTTGGATCAGGGAGCCGCTTTATTAAAACCAACCACATTTGCCTGGGTGCACATTTCAGGTAGTTGCCTCTGGTTTAGGCTCATTTTCATGTGCAGTCACAGACTTATCCTCCCTCACTATCTTCTCTTCGCAGCTTCCTTTGCCCTAGCCTGTGGCTGCTAGAAGTGTTTCATTGATAGAAAACCAGGGAACTGGGTTTATTTACTGGGAGTGACCAATTTTAGAGCCAAAGCGGGGGCAGGGGGGAAAACACATCTGCCACATATCAGATTATATATTCCATAGCTGAAGTGTGTTTGCATAACTTTTCAGTGGCTACCATTTAAAGAAAGAAAACCACTGATGGGCCTTTTCTTAATACATTCTTCCAAGTTTGACATGTTCACTGTGTACTGCCAGCAATCATTTCGTACTTGGAAGGCAAAGTTACTCATATCTCCACCATGATCCCTGTGCCAGATAGCAAGACAGGACAGGCCTCCCCGATTTTCACAATCTTGGCATTCAGCTGCCGGCAGTGCTAGGGGTTGCCCAGCCCTCCACACCCACAGGGGCCCTTGCCTCCCAGCCTGGGAGAGCGTGGGCTTGTTAGAATGCCAGTTGTGTGTTATTGATAATGATATTTAGAAAACATTCATTTGGCCATTTTGGTTAGTTGCTCAGTAACTCAAAAGAAACTGTCCGATATTTCCCTTTGGAGGAAAGGAAAATCTGACAACACACAATTTCAACATTGGCGTTTGCAGCATTCCTATCACTGGCCAGATTTTTTCTTTACTAAGTATTATCCAAGCAGATTTCCTTTTCTGAGCAGAAGGTGCTCAGACAAGCCTTCCCACACTGTGGCTATTGGGCACATGTCTCAATATAGTTTTGCTCCATTTGATTGAAGCCTGAGGGTTTTCAAATGCTTCTGGAGCTTTTTTTGCCAGCAGTCACCCTCCTTCTGTTGCTCAAATTATAGCTTGGTGAAATCCATGAAGCCCACGTACCTTCCACTTGTAGTGGGATGGTGCTTGGGCCACCTGGGCCACTCTCCCATTGACAAGTATGAGCTGAGTTTTTCACATCGGGGAAGGGCATTTTCTATTTTTGCTGCAAGCCAAAGCTGCTGAGTGTTGTCTCTGAAATGACAGGCTCTATGCCAAATAGAATTCACAAATGAACCCTGTAATTAGATAATGCATTACAATCAGGGGAAAAAAAGCAAAAAAGCAGTCTGTGAAGACAATTAGCACTGTTTAACTGGTTTTGATTGCCCTGTTAAAGGGCAGAGTGAGACCTTTGATGTTCTTTCATAGTTGACATGTACTAAAACTGTGTGTAATGGCTTGCATTTGAAAGCTTTAGTGAGATTTTTTTCACTCCTCATTTCTCATCAGTTCCATTAAAAAAAAAATGGGGTCTGGAGTTAAAGCAGGAGCTTTTTGTAGAGATTTTCTTAGAAAATTGCCATATTTCAGAATGCTAACTACCTCGTATTTTCAGAGAAAAGGTAGTCCCATGATGCACTTTACAATGAAAAGTAAGACGGCACGCCCTGGAGGGAGATGAGTGATTTAGGAAGGAGGCAAATTACATACTTTTTTGTCACCTATTAAAGTTTCCCTACACATTGATAAGTGTGTATAATGCTAAGTGTGTATAACTGGTAAGTTATAGCATTTCAGCCCAACTGTACTAGAGAGTTCTTCCCCAGGAATTTCTTGTAGTGGATATAGTAATTTATTTGCATGCATTGTAAAATTCGTGACTCCTAAGAAATGAAATGCTGTCAGATAAATAGGGGATATTATTTATGTCTGCTGACACTAACTTTGAATCTTCTACTTGGAGCAGGATGTTAAGCAAAATGACCTCCAGATTTTTCTTATAATCAAATTTTTCCTACAATTTTCATTAGCTCAAAAACCTGTTCTGTTCCTGCTGTTAGTGTCAGTCAGTATCTTCAGACAAATTATTGCATATTGCTACACTTTCTTGTCCTGTCTATTCAGACATAAACACATTTTTCTCCTTTTCTTTACATCTTGCTATGAATACTGAGGACATAGACTACAAGAGCACACTGTTCAAAGGAACATAATTTAAAGGCCAAAAAGTCCATCATTCCAAATGCAATGTTGCTCTGAAAGTAGCTAGATTTTGGCTATCTTCAGCTTCATCCATTTCTAGCTTCAGTATCAATTCCCTTCCATCTCCAGTACACTAAATTCGGGGTTAGGAGAATATTACAAAAGGGTTAGTTGTTATGCAGCAGCACTGGGGCTGGTTGTGCAAGGAACAAACTGGCTGCAGTCCAAAAGGTTGGTACTGCTTGGAATGGTCATCTGAACACAACAGCAACCCAGCTCAACCTCCTTCTTTCTGACAGTTTTATCAGCATGTCCTATGACATTTGAGACTCACTGTGTGTCAAGTTCCATTTCCCTACCAGTTTCTCCAACTAGCTGGTTTTCCACCAGTTTTCCATCACCTGAGCAGACTTGAGGAGCGGTACACTGCTACAATAGGCTGAAGCTTCAAAACTGCCATTGTGCCCAAATTCAGCAACCACTGGATAAGGCTACGGAGTCCCCAGACAGATCCCTCTGAGCTGCAAATGTGAAAGGGAATCCCAGCATGGGGTTTCTGAAATCTTTGTAGTTCCACGTAGAGTAGAATAAGTCACAGGAACAGATCTAGCTATTTTATGTCTGTGGAAAAGCATGAACAAAGCCTAACCTTTAGTAAGAAGTCAGTTGAATACTGTTTAGACTGACTAGAAGTGCCATGCAAAAAAGTAAAAGCTCTGCAACATACATTGGATTAGGATTGAGAATCTCTCTTCTTTACTTGCAAACTGTGCTTCAAAGCATTTTTTTCAGGTTGAAACCATTAACTTTGGCTGTGCTCCATTTTTTCAGGCTGTACACTATTTCACTGGATTCCTTTTCACATGTGGTTTAACAACACCCCCACAGCAGCTCTAAGTGCTGAAGAAATCAGGGAGTGGAACGGCACAAACAAGGGTGGTCACTGTGAGGGAGGGAAAGTTTGCAAGAGGGCTTATGTGGAGGCAGATGCCAGGTAAATATAAGTTCATCTTAACTTATTTCAAGAAAAATGAAAACAAAAACTCTAAAAACAAAACATTATATAGCCTAGCTAAACCTACCAGCTTCATCAGTTCTCATTTCCAGTGGCCTTCATCACTTTAGCAGGTATACAACCAGTGCTTTTATAAAAAGTTATTTTCTCATGAGCCATGAGATATCCACCTACACCCTTTACACACAAGCATGTGGTAAATGCTTGTAAACGTGGTAAACATGCCATTTAGGAGGTACATTTTTGGAAGTCCTTCCTGTGCCAGGTTTACACAGAACCAGAGGATTACTATTCAGATCTGTACAGATTAGATCATTAGTCTAATAAAGCAATACTTCATCCTGTTAGGTCATTCACTAAGAAGCATGAATTAAAAGTGATTTTGAGAAGCTACACTTTTCTCAGGGTTAAATTCTCTCATTCTCTTCCTAGAAAGAAAGTTTGCAAAGGAAGGAAGGAGGGAGGGACTAAATGCACAAATTCAGGTGGTGGTAGGAGACGTGCTGATGCAGGCAGAGCTGTGGTTGCTGCTGTGTCACCGTGGACAGTGGCTTTCCAGATGCTGTGCAGACTTCTGCAGAATAGCTGGCCTGTCCATTTGAAAGAGCCTGAGCCCGGGGAATGTCTGTGATTTGCAAAAGGGCCATGGGCTGTTTTCAGAAGACCTGTTTTAGGTGCCAATTGATAAATAAAAAGTCCAGAACCAGCTCATGATACTGTGGTCATGCTCTACCAGTCATCAGAGGAAACACAAGATGTAGACTCAGAAATAATAACAAGTTTTGAAATTACTGAGATTCTGTAGTCAAGCAAACGCCTCGGTTATGGCTTGGGTGCAAACCACAACAGGAATGCACCCTTCCGTGGAAGCAGCAACTGCTTCTCTCTGCTGGGCAGAGAAGGAGCCATGCTTCAGCAGCCTTGAATAATAGGAAGAGGGTGTCAGCATCATGCATTGTTCTCTCAAGCTAAAATACTCCAGCTGCTGTGGTGGCTCTAGATCAGCTCCTAACTGACTAGAGACAGGAATCAGAAAGACAAAAGTCAGTTCAAAAATCGATTAGGTTCCCAGAGGATTTTCAGAGGTGCTTGAGACCACTGATGGATGGCTAGACAGACACAGAAAACAACAGACTCTCCAGGGCAGTTGTGTTTGACTTCTGTAGAGTTAACAAGGGAAAATTACATTTAAAATTTAAATTAAAAACTAAGTGAAGAGAAAAGCTTGAAGAATCTAAATCTACATGCAAATGCAAACCTATAAATATAGATTACATATATGTTCTGAATAGAATCCTACTGGAGCTAACTGATGTGCTTACTACCACTCTCAGCAGTACTGGAAAAACCTGGGCTTACAGGTCTTCCCCATTTTGTCACACTTGAAGACCTTTAGGCCAGATGTCACCACTGTTACTGGCACTGAGTCATCTGTCACTTCAGCTGTGGTCTTACTGAAAACGATCAGAAACACAGTGAAAGCAGGCATCTTTTTTTTTGCTAAGGAGTTCCCCCAGTGACTGATATAAGCAAAATTGCTTCTGCATTTAAATATAAGATATGTGTCCATTATAAGGTTTTTTGCTTTGGTTTTCTGTAAATTGACTACCAATTGGTACATATACAGCTTGCAAACTTGGTTTCACTCTAAGAGTTGGCCTGTGCTGCATTTTTCTGGTATTTCTTGTGGTAGGGCTCACTACCTTATTCATCTGCAAGAAAAAAAGGAAGACAAGCACCTGCAAGTCTGCTTCTGAATCGGCAAAGTGTTAAAAACAATTAGCCAATAAAAGGTCTGTTTTCCGAGCAAAACAATGATAAGGAATTGTTTTTAAGTCTGGCCTCTTACGTCTAACCTAGCACAAAAGAGACGGAGGGAGCCTTTGATTATCTGAAGGGTAGGTATTGCGGTTGACCTGTCAGAGGAGGCTGGAAGTTACGGAAACACAAAATCTTCTGAGGTGTGGCATGAAGGCAAAACCAAACAGAAAGAGAAAGTGAGAGAAGGCAGCAACTTCACCACCTTCCCACACAGATATTACCTCCTGGGGTAAAAAGCAAATTGGGAAAGGGATGCATGAAGTGGTGCTGATTTTTTGTGCCTCTTAGGTGCTATCTGAATGCAAAGAGATCAGACAGCTGCTTTGAAAAGTCTGAACGGTCCTGCATCAGCCAACCCATGCTGCCTGGAGTGTGGGCAGAAGGGCAGGTTTGGCACAGCATACCTCTGCAACCAGTGCTCTGTGGAGTCCTGGGCTTGGCCCAGAGACTCCCAAAGGGCACTGGGTCAGCAGGATGCTCTGACAGGGGCCAGAGCTGGCGACCTGTGCAAAAACCCGCCAATGTCTAGGAATTGCTAAAGCAGATTGGCCTGAAGATACTGGTCGGAGTACAGTCACGTGGAGTAGCTGGTCTGGCCTGAGACAGAGTGTTTCAAATCCCTGAGAGCAGCCCTGCCTGGTAATGAGACTGGGCTGGGCATAGCTGCTTGCAACCCATGGCTTCGCATTGCAACTACAACCAGGCTTCCTCTTTAGGGGGGACACAGCCATGACAGACGGGACAGGCGACACAAGGCAGCTGCTCTGAGGAGTCAGGGGAGGCCAGGCAACTCTTGGCATTTTCTTACATTATTCGGCATCTCTCTCTGCCATGACATGAATTAAATCTACAGTGACAGTGAGTGAAGTGCTGGTTCTGTTTTACACTCCTCAGTGTGCACACCCTGTGTACAACTGTGCCTGTGATGGAGGTCCTCCCAGGAGCCCCTACTATCTCTTCCTCAAAAGAACACTGTGCCTGCAGTATGGATACCAGTCGTGCATAGCTGAGAAGGCACCAGTGTGCTTTCATTCACCAGCAGCAGAGCCAAGGGAAGCTGCTCCAGACAGAGATCCTGATCGTGTCCTCTTGCTCCACTGTTCATGTTTGCGTGAATTTCTTGCTTTATTTCCAGTGAAACTTTCGTGTAAGGGGGTGAGTATATCCATTAGCAGCCTGCTTCTGCAGCAGTTGCCCTACCAGCACATCTGGATAGCATGACAAGGCAATTGCTCTTTATTGGCTTATCCTAGATAAGACCATGTGAAACATACCCCTTCACCTGAGCTCTCTGTATCTTAAACAGAGAAAATGTAAAGTGTGTAGGCATTTTCTGAATCATCTGAACTCTCTCCATTCCTACTTTTGACTCATCTGAAGTTCTGTTCTACTTCTTGTTTTTATTTGTCCTCTCGAAGTCCTGCATTCTGGAGATCATCACATCCTGCTGTACTCAGCACCTGGTCTGATTTGAAGCAGTGACTTCTGTGTCAGCACCACCAGTGAGAGCAGACTGCCCATGCTCACAGCATTTCTCATTCCTCCTGACCCAAGGCACAGCCAGCTCTGCACAGGGTGTGTGCTGCGAGGCTCTGACCCGCCATGGTGTGATACAGATAGGAAGACTTGTTTTGATGGGAAATACCACTGCATCTGCCACACGTACGACAAGCAAAACAGGGTGCTGTATGTGCATTTACACAGAAAGATATCCCCCAAGGCAAACCAAAGAGAGAGCCTGGACCACGGGTGGGCATATCTCTGCTTGCTGTTGACAGCTAAGGCTGGCAGAGCTCTGGTGCTGTGCCAACACATAACAAGGAGGGCTTCTACAACTATATCAGCATCAAAAAGATTAGGGAAAATGTTAGGCCACTGTTGAATCAGATGGGTGTCCTGGTAACAGAAGACACAGAGAAGGCAGAATTACTGAATGCCTTCTTTGCCCCAGCCATCAGCAATTAGGAAGACTCTGAGGAGACCCATAGTTCAGAGGTAAGAGATGAAGGCTGGAGAAAGGAAGACTTCCGCTTCGTTATTGAGGGTTGGGTTAGAGATTGACTAGGCGGACTTAACACCCATGAATCCATGGGCCCTGATGAGATGCATCCACAGGTGCTGAGGGAGCTGGCAGATGCTGTAGATCCACTCTCCATCATCTTTGAAAAATCACAGAAAACAGGAATGGTTCTCGATGACTGGAAGAAAGCCAATGTTACTCCCATCTTCAAAAAGGCAAGAAGGAGGATCCAGGAAACTACCAGCCAGTCAGCCTCACCTCCATCGCCAGAAAGGTGATGGAACAGATCATTCTCAAAGTCATCACCAAGCATGTAGAGGAAAAGGTCATCAGGAGCAGTCAGGATGGATTCCCCAAGGGGAAATCATGCTGACCAATCTGACAGCCTTCTGTGATGGCATGGCAGGATGGGTCGACAAGGGGAGAGCAGCGGATGTTGTCTGCCTCGACTTCAGCAAGGCTTTTGATGCTGTCTCCTGTAACACCCTCACAAGTGAGCTCAGGAAATGTGGGTTAGATGAATGGACAGTGAGGTGGATCAAGGACTGGCTGAACGGCAGAGCTCAAAGGGTCACGATCAGTGAAGTAGAATCCAGTTGGAGGCCTGTAGTCAGTGGTGTTCCCCAGGGATCAATACTGGGCCCAGTCTCACTGAAAGTGTTTAGCAATGACCTGTATGAAGGGATACAATGTACCCCCAGCAAGTTTGCTGATGATACAAACTGGGGGAGTGGCTGATACACTTGARGGCTCTGCTGCCTTTCAGCTCGACCTTGGTAGGCTGGAGAGTTGGGTGGACAGAACCCTAACGAGGTTCAACAAGGGCAAGCGCAGGGTCCTGCACCTGGGGAGGAATAACCCCAAGTACCAGCACAGGCTGGGGCTGCCCTACTGAAGAGCAGCTCTACTGAGAAGCACCTGGGACTCTTGGTGGATCACAAGCTGACAATAAGCCAGCAGTGTGTCCTCGTGGCCAGGAGGGCCAGTGGGATCCTGGGGTGTATCAGGAAGAGTGTGGCCAGACGGTCAAAGGAGCTGATCCTCCCCTTCTCCTCAGTCCTGGTGAGGCCACATCTGGAGTGCTGTGTCCAGTTCTGGGCTCCTCAGTACGAGGGAGACAAGGAGCTACTGCAGAGGGTCCAGCAAAGGGTGACAAAGATGGTGAGAGGCCTGGAGCATCTCTCTTACAAGGAGAGGCTTCAGGAGCTGGGCCTGTTTAGTCTGGAGAAGACTGAGAGGGGATGTCATCAGTGCATATCTCAAATATCATCAATGTATATGAACATCTCAAAGGCGGTGCCAAGAGGATGGCACCAGACTCTTTTCAGTGACAGGACAAGAAGCAAGGACACAAGCAGTTTCACCTCAACATGAGGAAGACCTTCTTTACATTGAGGGTGGCAGAGCACTGGAACATGTTGCCGAGGAAGGTTGTGGAGTCGCCCCCTCTGGAGACATTCAAACCCAGCTGGATCTGTTCCTGTGTCACCTGCTCTGGGTGACCCTGCCTTAGGAGGGGGGTTGGACAAGATGATCTCCAGAAGTTCCTTCCAACCCCAACGATGCTGTGATTCTGTGCTCAGCGTGGGTGCTTGACCTTTCCACTGTGCATATGGCTGTGACTATGAGTGGTGCTTCCCAAGGGATGTCCATAATACCGTCACACATGATGAGGCCATCCAGCCTGCCCATTGTTCAGCACTGTAAGTGACCGGGAGACCTCAGCTCTGCAGGTGTCTGAGCTCTCTCATTGCTTTTCCTAGTCCAAGCAAGCTGGGTATATGACCAGAATTATTCTCCAAGTGACACCTCCAAGCTCTTGTGTTCTGCCAGAAGCAATCTGCTTCAGGCTGATTACTATCATCTTTCTCATACTGAGTTTCACCATTGCACCTCTAGCTGGTGGACCAAGCAAGATGCCAAAGCAAGTGAGGAAGGACCATGGTGGCTTTAAGTTGCCTCTCAGCTTTTCTGAAGCTGCAGATGATCTGCTCAGTCTAGTTTATCAATGACGTCTGAGTGACATCAACATTTCTCAAAAGTGAGGTCTAAATTTGGGAAGTAGCAGGTACTTCCTAATATGTTTTCCAATTTGATGCCATAGCCCAGCAGCCATATGCTGCTAACCCTTTCTTCAGAGATGTGTTGACCATCTTCATTTAATATGACCAAAGTATCATAAGTCAAATCTCAGATTTTTCACTTCTTCATGAGCTTCAAGTGAATTAATCTCAGATGTCATTCTTTGAAAAAAATAATCTTTTTCAGGAGAAGGGAGCCCTTATTCAGCTGTTATATACCTGTTGTGAAGTGTAGCAGAGCTTTGTATGTGCTGCTATTTACTATTTGATATCCTTTGCCCAAATGTAGTCAACATTGGTAGCTGTGTTTTAATTAATTTTCTTTTTTCTTTTCTTTTTTCTTTTCTCTTTTCTTTTCTTTTCTTTTCTTTTTTCTTTTCTTTTTTCTTTTCTTTTCTTTTCTTTTCTTTTCTTTTCTTTTCTTTTCTTTTCTTTTCTTTTTTCTTTTTTCTTTTCTTTTCTNTTTCTTTTCTTTTTTCTTTTTTCTTTTCTTTTCTTCTTTTCTTTTCTTTTCTTCTCTTTTCTTTTCTTCTCTTTTCTTTTCATTTCATTTCATTTTTTCTTTTCTTCATTTCATTTCATTTCATTTCATTTCATTTCATTTCATTTCATTTCATTTCGTTTCATTATTTCATTTGATTTCATGTCATGCATTGTATTTCTTTGATCACAGTATGTGTCAGACTCAGTAGTGAGTTCATTTCCCAGATTTTCTTTGCTGTCCTTCTCAAAGCTAAACATGATTATAGAAGTGGAGTAATGCCTGAAAAGTCCTGCAAAAATTAGTCCCAGAAAAGCAAAATTAGTGTCATCTGTATTCAGGCCTTTGTTGCATTTGTTTCCTAGAATTTTTCCAGTAAATACTGGCCTCACATTATCAAAGAGAAGTGAATCTGAATTAATCCTGATAGAACTTTTACTGAAGTTAATGTTAAGCTCATAATTGTAGCTCTTTGCATATACAGCATTGCAGCAGAAACCTTTCTGTGCATTCCTCTGTGTCTAGTTAAGTGTTACTAATGTACTTTGAATGTCGAATGTTTGGAACAAGGAATTCACAAGCACCAGGTCAATAAATTTTTTGTAGCATCTGATTTCTTCAATAACTGATTTTGAATATCAAATGCCTTGCAAAACCATAGGCATGAAAAGTAGCTAAAAATGGCATAAGTTACAGGTTATATACCATTTGGGGTTTTTTTTTGCAATGCATACCAAAAGCACAAATGGTGCTTATTAAACAGAAGTGTCCAGCCTACAGGTGAGATATATACTGCTCTCCAGACATTCTCCTGTGATGAAGCAATTGTTCCCAGGATGCTGATAGTAATGCCACTGCCATTCGATTGCTTCCACATTTCCTTCTCCAAGCACATAGGAACTGAAGCAGGAGTGCAGCATGTGCTATCTCCAGCCTGAAAAACAAGGATGTACATCTGCCTGATGCATCAGTTCTCGCCATAAGAACACAGATATGGGTCCATTAGAGAAAAAAAAAAATCACACAGCAGGCTTACGGCCAGAGGATTGCTGGCATGTTGCTGGCATGTGGCAGGAGCCCATGGGTCTATCACTCTTGTTTGGCACGGGAGAAACATCAGGGCATAAGGATGACAGAACTCCTTCCTGGTGCTGGCACAGGCGGATCTGCCCCTTGGTGCATTGATCCTGAGATCCTCGGAGTTAAGCACATGCTTACATGCACATGCCAGCACCCTGCATGGCTAAGCCTGGCCTACTGTCTCCTGTGGTGGTACTCAAGAAAAGATGAGGGACATATGCACCTCTGGACACCCACTGAACTGTGTGTAACAGCCCAACAATAGAGATAACTGTACATGTATTTTTGAGTGAAAGTAGATTGGACCAGGAGGGGGACAAAAAATGAAAAAAATAGGATGACACATTTAAATCCTAGGTGTATGAAAGAGCAAAAAAATTAATGCTTGTGCTCCATCTCCACGGCAGCTACAAATACCCTGAAGTTTACAGCCTTTGCCTTACATGTCTGCTCGCACTCACACAAACATACAAGCATTTGTATTGCCCTTCACATTATCAGCTTGTAGGTTGGTCCTGAATATTTGTGTGGAAGTAGGTCAAAAGAAATGAAGCTTGAGTTTCCACTCCGGTGGCCTCTCTGGTGGCATCCACCCCATGAGCTCAAGGGGCCAGAGAGATGAAGCAGTCACATGCCTCCTTCCCTGTGTCCAGCCAAGTGAGACTGCCCAGCATGGTGCTGCATCACACCGACACAGGGCTGCCCAACAGGTGGCCTGAATGTCTTCCTGGTACAATTTTAACATTGTATGTCCTCGTTGCGGCTTAAACCTGACCGAGCAATCTTCATTCTAAAGGCAGGAAGTGCATTTCATTTGCATAGCTCTGATGGGATTAAAGAAGGCATTAGAGTAATTAAGGTCAGAGGGGCTTACCGTTTACTAAATCCCTAAATCCACCTCCGCTCCAACACAATTCAGCAATATCATGGGGCAAAAGGTCACTGAAACAATTTATGCCTGTCTAGCCTTCCGTGACGAAGAGATAAACCCTTTTCTGGACGAAGAGCTTTTTGGACATTACATGTATATATTATTTTCACACAGACAACACAAGAAACTGTCTTGGCTACCATCTGAATCCATTAACTAACCTATGATTTGAATTTGGTTTTTTCCCTGGGTTTTGTTGGGGAAATTAATAATAACTTTTATGCACATGAACTTAGATGGTTTCAATTTGAAAAAAAACAAAAAACAAAAAACCCCCCAAAACCTCCTAGCTGATACAGATCTTAAATATGCATTCCAATAAATGTCTTCCCAAGTTTAAAATATTAAAGGATCCATCTGTTAAAATGAGAATAATAAATGCACAGGGAACATTTGGAAGATAATGTATTATTGAATATTATGTGTTCTCATGAGTAAGCTTGCAGCAGTTATTACTTTTAATTAAATGTACATTTGACACTGCTGAAGACCTTAGCTCCCAAGGCTTCATTGTTATCTGTAATCCAAAGCTGCTTGATTGAATTGAAAGAGCCCTGAGACAGAGTAATGGTGAGCAAAGCTGCTCTGGGGACAGACACACATGCATTTATTGCCTTTTACAAGTCCAGTGAGCTCCAAGCTGAGATTATAGTGGGTGTCCTTCTCCACTTGCAGCCTTTATGGCCAAGTTAACCCTAAGCTATATCACCCCAAAGCAGTCCTAGAGGGACTCTGTAGAGCTCTACACCAGAGAACTTGTGCCTTGTTGGAGAGAAAAGGGATTTGCAGAGCTCTCAGCCAGGTAATTGATTCATAATGATATTTTAGTGATGACCCTGACAAAATGTTGTACCTGACTCACTGTTTGACCTACCTAGTCTAGTGGAAGATGTTGCTGCCCACTGCAAGGGAGGTAGAATAGGTGACCTTTAAAAGGTCCCTTCCAACTCAAACTATTCTATGATTCTACTTCTCTAAGCTCTCCCAGGTGTCTGATTCAAATCTCTAAGGAAAATAAAGGGAGGGGAAGGATGAAAAAAAAGGGTTTGAAACTGAAGAGATTTGTTGAAATTGCTTTAACTGCACTATGAATAAAGAAATTATGGATTCAAAATTGATGGATGTAATTGAAGCAGCTTCAGCCCTGCTAAATGCTGTCAGGAAGTTGTCAAGTTGTCTTGAGACAGCTTTGGTGACATGCTTGTCACCATTGCTGACCTCAGTGTCACTCCAGCCCTACATGTGATGGAGTGGGTAGCAGTCTCAGCAGTGCGACAGCAAATACAAGTGAGAATTAAACCTCAAGCAACAAATTTCATGCCAGAGGTAATTAAGAATTAGAAGAAATTATTTTGCTTCTAAGCAATGAGGGAGAGTGAACGTGCAGTGCAAGACCCCAGTCTGCAGCCAGGTGCTGCAGTACAGCTGTATGCAAGGAAATAAACGGGGGGATGTTCTCTAGCAAGGGAATTAGTGAGTCACTTCCACACAGCTCTGCCCCTGGGATGGATTGTCTGGGGAGTGCAAGGAGACCAGGGACCAATTTTCATTCACCACTTGCTTGTCAACTTGCATTTACATAAAGCAGCAATTAAATCCCTGGTTTTGCTATTTTCCCAAACAAGAAGCTTTTCTTCAGTTCCACAGATTCAGGGGTTGCTCCTTTCTCCTGGAAGACCCTTGCCTGGTGCTTGGGTGCAGCACGTGTGTATGTGTGTATTTGTGTGCACGTCCCCATGCTCCCTGTCACCAGAGGCTTGTGCAACACTGATTTCAGGAGAAGTCTTGTGCAGAAACTGACCCTGCCTTGCCGGTGCAGGGACCATTGGCCAAAAAGTCAAGAATAAATCCAGTCATCCTTGACTATTGAGAGGCCAACATGGTGAGACAATAGAGCCACTGCGGCAGACAGTGCTGGCCTGCTGACACTCAGGCTGTGCTGGTGCTTCAAGCCCTGGCACACAGTGGATGTGTGCCCTGCCCATGAGGAAGGAGCCCATGTGGCCACTGCAGGTGCTTGCTCAGCCTTGCTCTCGCCCTCCTGCCTCCCGGCGCCCTGACCTCTCTGTGCTGAGAAGCCCCAGGATGCGAACAATGGCTGTATCTGCATCAGCTGGCTAGGTGCAGCCCGGGATGTCCCTCCACAGGGCAGCATTCCCAGCATTCCCTGTCCCTGTCCCTGTCCTTGGCAGCAACATCTAAAGGCAGTAGTAGTTGTGCCAAGGGTGTTCTGGGTGTGGACTTGATGTGCTGTACAGACCTAGTGAGACTGCACTGTCCCAACAGCATTGTTGCAACATTTTCTCCACCTGAGAAGCCAAAGAGACAGGTATTTTGGGATTATTTTTTAAAATAAATCTCCCAAGTCAATAAAGAAGATGAAGGAATCTGCTTGACGTCCAAAAGAATGCAACTTCATAAAGACAACATAAACAAAGAGAAAAGCATGCTGTGAAGCAGGGGACATTCGAACACTTCTCTTAATCAGAGGGACCAATATGGCTTCTTGACCAGTGACAGTTCCTAGAATCGCTAGAAGAGTAGATGAGACGTCTGTGCTAAGTAAACAGCATCTGCCATCTCCACAGGCTGTTTGAAAGTGCTGACTAGCTGGTGAAGAGATTAGCACTGTCTGACTCCTCTACTAATAACTGATTCGTTACCCAGACTTGGCAATGCCTTTCTAATTGTCAGTTAGAACTGCTGACATTCCTGAATATTGCTCTTCAGATGTAAATAGTATTTATTTGAGGGTACTGTGGACTCTGTTTTGATCCAACCAGTTCAAGTGAGCTCACCTGGAAGGACCAAAACAAGTTTTACCTCAGCTGGTACATTCATTTTGTAACAAACCTGTCATTATAATTGTTTCCCTTACAAGGACATATTTTAAATCATATGCTTAAATTTTGGTAAGTATCTTGAGTAGGGTTGGGATGGGTACAGCTGCTTCACAGTGATTTGAGTCTTTGAGAAACTATTAAGCCACTCTGTTGAATAGTGATGTTTGAGCAGGGCCTTGACTAGAAAAAAAAAAATTTGAAAGGCAGAAATGTAGAAAATTCCATATTCTTCCTTGAAAAAAAATCAAATGTTGAAAGAACAGAGCTATGTTTTGTCTATGATTTGTTTATGTAGGTTATATATCAACTAAAGAAAGTGCTTTTTCTGAAAATCTCTTTCGGGTTATTTAGGACACCATCTTTTAAAATAGTCTGGAAAAAATGTTCTTTTGAAAATCATAAGCATGTAGTTAAGTTCAAAATACCAAAATATGAAGTAATGAAAAGTTGTAGGTTTATTCTGCTTTCCCCTATTTCAATTTCTTTATGCTTTTTTACTACGTCTCTGCTGAACAGATGGCCACTAGCTCCTGACAACGATACTTCACTAAGTCTTGGCAGGATGATGATGGCTCAATCACCCATTAATTCCATGGCGGATAATGGCTGAAAGCACCAGATCAGGTCACTCTTGTTGACCAGATTGTGCAAATCTATACATGGGGAGGGGGGGGTTTCACTGATTCATTTGAAAGCTTTTTAATTTGAATGCGCAACATTCACATGTCAGTCATTTTGAGTCTCATCACAAATCCCCACCCTGTTCTCCTGCGATCCTCCCATCTGGTGAAAAAGTCTTAATATTTTTCACCTGCAGTATAAAAATCACTCTCATACATGATGGATTTTCAATGAAAACCACAGCTGTGAGACCGTCATGACATAGATGTTATACTTGATCTCGATTTGCACCTGGAGGCCAAGATGCAGCCCACCATAGAGACTGACCCTGGAGGCATCACACCCTTGCCAGCTGGGTGCTGCACATCCCTGAGGGCTGGGCAGGCACCTGGACAGTGGCCACTGCTCGGAAGTGGGCAATCAGTCCTGCAGGCAGCATCCAGCAGGAATGGGAATCACACTCCATTTCTGTTCCACTTCATCTGGAATGCAGCTTTGAAATGTCCCTATTTTCTACACAACAAAATTCTAAGCCATTCCTCCATTTAAAAACAAGTAATTAGTGAGAAATGAAAACAGCAGACCACTGATAAATACTGCTATTTTGATTGTTCTGTAAAAGAGAGAAATACAGAATAAATTTACTTGCTTAATTTCTTTCCTGCCTGCTTGCATTTTACCTTTTTCATGTGCTTGTGCGGACACTCTGCAATCTGTCTCTCTAATGAACATAGACAGTAGCAGTAGGTGGGGAGTTGCTTATTTGCATCCTTTGCACCTCTATGTGAAATTCATTACCAGATTATGTTACGCTGAAAGGCTCTTGGAAGGTGGTCAAAACACTTGCAAACCCGAGCTGTCACAGCCTGATGAATATCACATGCAGATCTGAACTGTGGAGTCCTTACTCACCCTTACCCAGGCAAAACTCTCCACGGAGCCAATGGCTGAGAAGAGGTTGAGGCTTGCAAGGAGAGATGTTGAGCCGGAAGCAATTGCTTTCTACAGCAACAGCTGTGGCTCCAACAGCTGGGATGCCCAGATTTAGCAAATGCTCCAAAGATGGGTGCAGGCACTCCGGCTGATGCACAGGTGAAAAGACTGTGGAAAGGGGATCTTTGCATCTGTTAGGAGACTCCTAGCATTGCTCCCAGCAAAGATGAATGCTAATGTTAGCGACAGGCAGAGGAGGCTGCAGCAGTCAGTGGTAGCCAGAGCTCTCCTTGCTCAGTGATTCTCTTGAGTCACCTCTCCTGGTCTGGGCCTGGCTGCTGTCAACACCTGGGGGAAAAACAACAGGGAAACACAATGAAAAGGCAAAACAAAGAAGTGGACAGGTTTAGTGATGCTTGGAAAGTATATTCACACTCTCAGGGCTTGCTGCACAGCAGCAGCAGAGAAGATGAGCCTTCTCTCAGAAGGCACCAGCTGCAGAGAGCCTTCCACGCACAGCTGTTTGGTGACACAAAGCCTGATGTCCCTCTGCTCTGGGAGAGAGCAAAAAAAAATGTACATTCCCATTGTACCCCTAAGAGGCAGAAAAGAATGGAACACTGTGACTTTTCTTTTATTGGTTGTATGCTACCAGTGTTGAGCCTGGAAGTTTTCAATTAGTGTGTCTAGTCATCTTGCAGTTTATGGTGACCAGTCACCAGATGAGTGAGTTTAGGAACTCATCCTGGTTCCTAAACCATCTGTGGTCCTCACTCCTTTGGATGCTCCTGGAGGAGAAATCTGCAAAGTCCCAACCCTGAGAACAGAGCTGGTGTTCTCAGCAAAGCTTAGATAATGACTAGACTTCTTCAAAATTCAAAGCTATTGGACTCCCAGTCTGGACTAAGACTCTTTCTGTTTTTAAGACATCTCACCAGTATATATGTCCCTTCTGAAAAACCCATCTTCACCAAGTGCCTACCTGTACTGAGTTGATGAGGCCAGATATTCTCCAAATATTTTTCATGAGCATGGCAAACAAGCATCCTCCACAATACCTGGGATGCAGCCAGCAAAGCCTTCCACTATTGTCCTGCAGCTGTACCATGAAGAAGTCACAAGGTGCGAGCCCTCAGCATCCCTCCTGGCAGGAGTGGCATTACCACCAGACCCACTATGAGTCAGCCATCCCAAAGAGAAGCCACTGGACAGCTCTCCACACCCCCAGCCCTGCCAGTGGTCTGATATGAGATGTTGAGATGGATGTTTATGGGAAAAAAGGCACCCTTCCTCTGCCCCAGGGCCTGAGGGTCCCTCTTGTTTGATATGTTTGTAAATAAATCTCCATTTCCAAGGAGACTGTTTCCTGTTAGACCCTATTAAACACTCCTCTTGTTGTCCTGGCTTCCTGTGTTTGAAAGACCTGAACACTGTTTGTCATTTCACCATATCTAAATACCCCTAAATGAAGTAAAGGCTCATTTACAGCTACATGAAATAGATGTAAACAATGACAAATACAGTAACAAGCCTGTGGAGAGACGACCAGAAGGTTTCAGTTATGGGAACAGACCAGATCAGACCAGACTAGTGCCATTGTAGGGGCCAGGACACGTTCACTGAACTAACATTTCAGCACTGAAAAAAGACTGAAAGGAATGTCAGAGAAATATATTCATTCCACAGCTTCAGAATGTTTGGATAGCTCCCCTAGACCCCTTTAGAGAGGAAAACATGCATAAGAAAATTAGTAAACTACATTTTATTTATAAACAAGAGTTCTGACTAATGTACATTCTTTATTTGTTGTAACTATTATCTTCTTCTTCCTATTCCCACCTAGCTTTAGTCCCCTTCACATAATAGACACTTTCTACATGTGAGGATATGTATTTTAGCACAATAAACTGATGGAGTAGCAATTTGGTTTTTCTTCCTAGACATTTCCTTGCCGTTTTCTACAAAGGCTTTTCCATGCAGCTTTTTTAAGAGATTTCTAAAACCATCTCAGTGAATTGTTGGCTTGGCTACAACCTTTTGAATTCATCACCATCCACCCACTGGGTTAGGTTCTGTTACTCAAAAGTTCACATAGTACAGCAGAAGGTACAAGTTTCATGTGGTACCTGACATAAACTAAGTTGGGTATCAAGTTGGACAAAACCAAATCCTTCACCTAGGTGAAAGAACATCCTGTGACACGCTCTTCTGTGTGAACTTGAGCATCTATAAACCATTCATAGCCCCAAAACAATTTCATGTGGGAATTAAGGACTGGTTTGGAATAGGAGTGAAATTCAAAGACCACAATATGTTTACCAGCAATCTTCCTACAGTAAGGAGGGTCAAAGTATTATGTGCTTATCCATTGCAATTAGCTTGCGATTAACATCTATACATTAGTCTTGCACAGATAGTTTTAAGCTTAGTTTTCAAAAAAATCACCAACCCAAAGGCTAGGATTAGCTTCCACAGGTTAGTTAACTGTTAGCTTCCACTGAATAGTTATGTTGGCAAGGTCAAAATAAATTGAAAATATTTAAATTTCATTACATCATAGAATCAATGAATAAAATAATCACTGCATAAATTATACTTCCATGGAAAAATTGGACAGCTTGCTCTGATTCAATTATTTCCATCATACATAAATGTTGAGCTCACTGTGAGTTTTGCCACTGATGTTAACAGGGCTCAGAATTTCCTCCTAAGAACTGATTAGTGGGAAGGTCGGATTTTGTCACAGACATTTCATGTTGGCATTATGAACTCCATCATAGTGTTGAATGATTAAGATTTTGCACCAAACCAATGCTGAATGAGCATGCTTACTTTGATGAGATCTCTAAAACAAATTGTTAGGATGGGAGTGAAGTTACATTTATCACAAGTCCAGGGACATTTATTACCGGGTCCAGGGATGAATGGCTTTGAGAATGTTCCTAGGGTATCCTAGGTGCTTATAAATGGTTTTGCTTGTTTGGGGTTTTTTTGCAAATAGAAAGTGGGGAAACTTGGATTTGCACAAGTTATCAATTTTCTATTTCCACACAATCCAGATAATCTTGCTTTCCACCTCGTGCTGCTACTGCTTCTCAGGAAGGATAGGGGTTCCCATTGTACTACCAAAGGCAGTTTTTCTTACACAATCTTTTAAACTACTGGTTAAACTATCCTCTGTGCCAAGTGTCAGAAATGTCACCCCAAACTCCCAGTTCCTTTCCTTGTTTTCTCATGTTATTTCTCTTCACACGTGTTGACCCATGGTCTTTACTATTAAACTCAGAATTGGCACTTTTCTAAGTTTCGTTTCACTGTAATGTGAGGAAAACATGTTCAAGAGATATCGAGATGTAAAATCTGGAATCATATGCATTTAGTGCTTTTTGAGAATAAATACTGTTCCAGGGTTCTAGGAAGTGTGTTTGTCACTTGTAAAGGGTCTGTAATGCCTGTATGACAGAGCAGGAAAAGGACAGGGAAGTGAAAGAGCTAAAGAGCAGGGAAACTTCCATTTTCGTACTCTGGTTTTCCAGAAGTAAGTCTGCAGCTAATCTGTTCTGTTGAAAGCTAAAGAGGATTCAATTCCAGAAATATGTTGGCTCAAGAACAGTTCGTAAACGGATTGCTCCTCCCCTTCTATGTTATTAGTGTACTATAGGTGATGTTCCACTCTAGTAACAGATGAATGCTAAAAGCGAGGGACACTGTGCCAGAAGGGCTTCTAAAGACAAATAACAGTTGGATCTATTTGATGCTGTGTGAATAAAAGAGATGCTCGTGAGCATTTTCCTACAAATGGAATATATTTTTAGGAATTGCCATCATTACTTCACATCATGATGGCACAAATATTTTGAGGATAGTTTGCCAGGTCTAGAAAGAAGGACAGGAGAGTTGGTGAACAGGAAAACAGACAGTGAGTGGAGACCTCTTATCAGCAGCAAGTATATTGAATCTAACCTAGAATATTACTCTCAGTAAAAATTGGCTCATATCTGCTGAAATTATGGTGCAGGCTAAGGCCACTGCTTTCTCCAAATTGTGCTCACATGAAGAGAGATGCAGGCTGTTCTGGAAGATGACATTGTTTTCTGACCTGTCGACACTTCTCTTGTTGCACAACTGTGCTGAGTGCTCTCAGGGAATCCAGGATGAAATGCGGAAGCAAACATGTCTTCTAGCAGCCAACAAAATTTTACAATTAGTAACTGAAACAGCAAGAAGGAACTGAACTTACTGGAAAAAAAAAAGCCATAAGCACAAGGATCCACAGTTTCATTACAGGTAAATGTTATTATTCACCTTATACTAATAAGGGAATATGAGAAATGCAAAGTATTTGAAGGCAAATACAGGATTGAACTCTGTCAGGATTGAATTTTTGACAGGAAATCTTGTGTGAATTTCTATTTGCCTTACCACAAGGGCTGGTGTTGATAGGCTTTTTATATACCTGCTTCTAAAGGTGATGATTCCCTGCAAATATGAAGCCATAATCAAACACAAATGCAGACATCTGTTTTTCAAGTCTGCACTCAGTTCATTTCCATGTAAGCAGAAGCTCTGCATTCAGGGAGGCCAGGCACCCCCTGGGCTCCCAAGCTCAGACTCCCCTATCAACCTGAGCCCCACAGTGCAATTAGCATGTCTGAATCTGCCACTGCTTGCAAAGGTGTAATCTTGCCATGAACTCACTACATCAGGAGATCTCTTAGCTGTGCCAAGACAGCTGCAAGGTGCAAGAGAAACCTGAGCAGATAAGATTGCTATCAAGAAGATATTTCTAGTTTAGCAACCTCACCACAGACTACTGCTTTCTCTCTTGAGCAGAAAAATTGAGCCATTTTTTCTTCTATTCTTGCAGTTTTTGAAGTAGTGTGCCTCTGAGAGTTTATTCTGATTTGAGCATTACCCTGAATCATTCTGTCTGCATCAGCAGATGTAAATAGCCTTCTTTCTGGCCTTTCTTCCAGCAAATACTTTTGTTCAAGTGCATATTTCTGGAAAAGTCGATTGAATATAGCGTATTCATTGCATGCACACATACTTTTCCCAATGTGGATGTGGGTTCAAGCATTGTATGTTTCAATTCTAATTTCCCACAGATTGCCAGATAACCTCATTTTCGAAATGTATTTCATTTGAAGGGCCTTCTGACTTATACTTCATCCCCCTGGGATCTTCAGTTTTCTGCAGCATTCTTGCATTTGCAAATTATGTTTTACAGCTTAAATCCAGCAAAGTATTGCTACTCCCCTTCTCTGTTGGCAGGAGCTTTCAATCTGGGGCACCGCACTCCTTCCCAAGTTACAGATCCAGCCTAGGACTGTGGACTCAGTCTCCCCAAGCCCTGATGATTATGTGAACATATCACCCACTTCTTTCTAGAATAACAACACAGCAAAGAGCCTGATCAAGGTCAAGACCAGTTCAGAAGCTCTCAATTATTTCTTCATTACAATACAAATTTTCCCAGGTCAAGCTGGCGGAAAAAAGTTCACTTTAAGGCGGCAAAACCCATGATAATGCACTCTTTTTCACCTGCATTTAATTGTGATCCAAAGTTAACACTTAAAAATCAGCAATTGCTTTCTGAACCAACAGCTGTTTCTCACTCACTTAAAAATCAGAGCAATTCCAAACATTTGACAGAAAATAGAGGAAAGCCAGATATCCACCTACATCCCGTGGAGAACCCCACACTGGAGCAGGTGCATGCCTCAAGGAGGCTGTAACCCTGTGGGAAGCCCATGCTGGAGCAGGCTCCTGGCAGGACCTGTGACCCCGTGAAGAGAGGAGCCCACACCGGAGCAGGGAATGAGCATAAGGAGTCCTCACCCTGAGGAGGAAGGAATGGCAGTGACAACATATGTTACACTGGCCGCAACCCCCATTCACAGTCTCCTGGTGCTGACTGAAGAAGAGGTCAGAGAAAATGGGAGTGAAGTTGAGACTGGGAAGAAGAGAGGAGTGGGAGGAGGGTAGTTTTAGATTTAGTTTGTGTTTATTATTGTCCTACTGTGCTTTGATTGGTAATAAATGAAATTGATTTCCCCAAGTTGAGCCAGTTTTTCCTGTGACAGGCCTGTGGGCTGGGAACTGGCCACATACTCGCCTCTTGGCATCGAGGAGTCCAAGAAGGACCTGGGTGTGCAGGGTGGCTGCAACATGACTTGCAGCCTGCAGAAGCCTCTCCTCTAATGCATTTTTTACAGCTTCTGAAATATTTAATACAATCTCTTTCTTGTGTTTCTCTGTAGAAACTTTAATTAGTGGGAGTATTGCTGGGTGAAGTAATGCACCAGTTCTTTCCTCCATCCAATGAGATGTTGGCTGGGATGTCTTTCCCCAGTATGCCTCTGGGAAGCTCACCCCTAAGGAAAGAGTGAATCTCTAAGGAAGACAGGCCTCTTGGCCCTCAGCAATCCTGCCTTTATCAGAGGTTGGTGTGCTGGTACTTCAGAGCTGGATTCCTCCTCCTTCTGCCACTGAAGTGCATAACCTACCCCAAAGTTTAAGTCATGAAAGGAGAAGGCAATAATCATTCTCCCTAAAACCAGGTTACCTATTTTTAACCTATGCTGCATGTTTGTGGAATATCAGACTTTAATTTTTTAATGTTTTACATGCATGGGGTCGAATTTAATCTTGCTAGCACCGTCCAACCACAGACAATGTTGCTGAATCCCTGCTTCAGGGCTGGAAGCTGATGTTTAAACCATAAGCTGGTGAAACATTTCATGGTACTAAATGACTGGTGTACCCAGTGATGTAAAAATGGACCTTTTAATTTACAGACAAAGCTGCAAATGCATCTCCATTGAAGCTGCTACTGAATCTTTGGGAGAGACACTCCTAGGTTATGTCCATGGAAATCAGGTATGAAAAAACAGCACTGCTTCCAAGGGTATGCAACCCAAAGCCCATTCTCCTGCACTGAATCCTTGCAGACTTTCCTTGAGTTGTCCCTGTGGTTCAATATAGAAAATTCCCTTTCAATCTGGTGTCTCCTGTCTTCAACTAAAACCATAGAATGGCCATGAGTCAGATGTCAGACTTCAGACATCACTGAAAATTTCAGTGCATTGCAACATGGGGAAACAGGCCCAAATTGTTTAGTAACTAGCACAAGATTGTATTCACTGGTGTCAACATACCTTTGCTCTTTGGGCCAGATCAATGCACTTGGTGAAGTTACAGCTTTTACAAACATGACCAGAAATTTTCAGCCTCTTACCATCTGGCAATATTATTTGTGGACAGGAAGCAGGAAGGACTTTATATCAAACCAAATCCATCCAGTCTAACATAACCATTTCATCTGGGGTATATCTTAATCCTACCTTCCTTGTTCTTGCATGTTTTTGAAACACTTGTATTGTTGTATAACAATGATTTCTGCTAGCCTGTTTATAATCATCCCTAGTTTTCAGATCAAGGAGCACCATCTGCTCTAGGTTCTTCTGTTATACTACAGTGTGGAGAATATAACAGCAAACCTAAACTAGGAACATCCTTCACCTCGTGAGCTGTGAGGTAGAAGGTGAAAAGGGGAGGCAGTGGGAGCAGCCCTGAAGCTGCATCTCTCTCTCTCTGCCAAAGGCTCTGGAAATTACATTCCAGCTGGTTCACCAGGCTCCCACAGGCTGGTCTCACATGCACTCACCACAGGAGGTAATACAGTATTGTACAAGAGTAATCAAAGACGGAAATCAAATAGCCCTGTTGAGAAGGCCCTCCAGTGCTACAAACTTGTGCCAGTTATTTCATCTGAGAGTCAACTGAAACATATGTGCCTTCTAAAACTCAGTGTCTGAGGGCAAAGTGGGAGGCCTGCTATCTCAGGATCCAGCACTAATGTGGAGGCTCTTGCTCCAGAGGAGTGTATCTTAGTGGATACCAGCACAGTTTGCAGGTGCTGCTGAGGCAGGGAAGGAATATTTGATGCATGATTTCACCTGGTGACATCCTTTGTTTATTAAGGCTTGTAGAGCACAAAGCAGCTGAGGGGTGATGGGTAAAGTGCTGGAAACAGCAAAATAAGTAGTAGATGGAAACACAACCTGATGGAAGAGATGCTCCGGAAGACCCCAGGTGAGTGCCCGCTACCACAGCCCTCAACGCTGGCTCCTGTCCCACTACTCCACCAGGCCAGGCTGCTCTCACATACTCTGCCAAAGACCCAAGAGGATACACATTCCTGGTAAACACAAGAAAAAGTGAAGGAAATTGGCAAAACTCTCGAATTATAAAGACAGCTAGGATATAATACAAAACCATTGGAATAAACCGGGATGGAATAGGCACTCCTGCTTCAAAAACTGTGCCAGCATTTCTAAGTCTTGGCCTCCTGAACTTTAGCTCTGGTTGAAAACTTGCATGTAACTATGGTAATGCGCATTTTTCAGGCCAAGAACAATAGCTCAGGGGATAAAGGGTAGTATTTCCCAACAGAGATTGTCTTGATCTCCAGCACAGTGCTGGGTATATTTTTGTAGCTAACGCATTGGTGTTAGCTTTATAATCTCAAAATGTACATACGGATCATGGCACAAGGCTTGTTTGCACATGTTTTTTATAGCTTGCTTGCTTATTTAATGATTTATGGACATCATTAAACACTGCTATTCTGCATTTCAGATGCTCCAGGAGGCAACAGAAGTGACTTGGAACAGCTCCATCTCTTTGTCTGGTGAGGAATGGAGAGGTTCAGAGGTGTAGGCACTCCTTTATGCCCTCATCTTCTCCCTGTGGGCATCTGCAGAGTCCATACTCCATTGAGGTGGGACAAGTGAGCGAGGACACACAGGACTGAGCTCCTGCTTCATCACATGTAGCTTCAGCTCAGCCTTTTTCCCAAGCAAGGCAGGGCCTCCCTGTGCCCTCACAGGACTCCTTTGAGTTCCCACTTTATTGTCCACAGGTTTGGGAAAGAGGCAGTCTGGCAAGCTCTCACAAAGGCTAGAGGAGCATTTCTTGTAGGGGAAGAGTTGAGAATTATTGTGAAAGTGGTATTGCAGAAGGCAAGTCTCAAATTTCCCACTATTGAGAGGTTTAAGTCAATTATGCTTCAAGTCTTTAAGCACTGAGTTCATCTTCTGGAAAGTACCAGGAACCACCAACCTCCCTACCCGATAGCATTAATTTTTCAGATGCTTGAAAAACATGACAGCAATGCTGCTTTTTCTATGTAGTCCGATGGCTCCCATCAAACCAGCCATCATATCCCAGCATCATCTAAAAGAGCTGCAGCAGAAAAAGGGCTGGGGAAATGGCATCATCGGCATGCAGGACAGCCGCCCGAAACCTGCATACATGTGCACTCTTCCCTTTCTCACACGTCTCCTTGGTGCTGCTGCTGCCAACAGAAATCTTCTGCATGGGGGACGATCATTGCATCCAGAGGGCAACACTCATTCCTGCAAGCTGCTGCAGGCAGGCGTTGGGGAAGGAAGGAGGGTGGCAAGCCAAGGGCAGCCATGGGGTAAGCTTGCACTGAGACAGGAACATTCCCCTCTGCCAGCACCATGCCCACGTAAGCCCACACAGACTCCACAGGGAGTTCAGCCTTGAGTCAGTGTCCCTCAACAAGGAGTCTGAAGAAATGCTAGATGTCAAGTCTCTTTGAACAGAGGCACTGAAGCATTTGGACTGTGATAACATGACATTCATGAAGTCTGGAGCAAGGTCAGAGAGCCCATTTGTGGAGGGTTTGGTGGTTATTATTTTCCCCCTGCTATGCACTGAAGAAGTCGTGACAGTCCAGCAAATGCTGTACACAACTCTCCTTCTGTGGTCCATACCTAAGGCACCCTTTGACAGAAGGATGACTCCTCTCAACCAAACACACCTGCTGCAGCAAATCTGTATTTGGGCTTATAGGGGCTGGACCATTTGGAGATCTAAAGAAATCTGCATATGAAAAGCATATGTGTGCAGGGCAGGCAGTATCTACAGAACATGCTGTGTCAAGTGACCCTGGAATAAATTCATCCTCTCTCCCTGCTAAAGCATAGCTACTTTCAGAACAGATGGAGCATATGTGGGAGTTTCAGAGCCCATTGAAACACCAACTCTGCAACAGCTTTGCTGTTAGGACTGAAGTTTGACAAGAAGCCCTTGTAGATAGCAGGTGGAAACTTAGCAATGCTGCGATTCATATCCCCAGAGCTACCCATAAACCATATCCTGCTGTGCACACAACCCAAATTTCCTTTACCTTCTCACCTTAATGCAGAGAGATCCAGCCTGTGCCCCCATTATTTTTTGTAGTATTCTCTCCCTAAATGTTCTTGGGTGTCAACCACCACACTTCAAGTAGACAACCTGATAACAGCCTGGAGAAGATCAGAGGCACAGTGTGATGTCCAGATGTAGGCAACCGGTAAATGGAGTACTGTAACAGCAGTAACATTTGGATGGCGTATGAGTTTTTTAAAAAGGGGTTGCATCGCAAGATTTTGTTGCTCAAATTACCCCAAATTTGGCCAGTAACGCACACTTGGAGAGCAGCTTTCATGGGAATTCTGCTATTCAGATTAATGAATGGGTATGTCTGCATTGCACAATGCAATGTACTGGAGAGCTTACTTAATCTAACACTGGATAAGCTGGCTTCCAAACCAGAAGCATCACAGCTGCCCCAAACAGAAGACATACTGCTTATATTCAAACTTATCTCCATATATGCTGTGTCATTGACATGAAGGTTCAGTTGGAGCTTGCTCAGGTCCCAGTGAGGCACCACACTACCCTGTACAGACATGCCTTCAGAATACAGACAACACTGTGAAATAATATGTTAACCTTGTTTTTACCCTGACTTCCTAAGACAAACAGTCTTTTGCAACAACACTGTTTTATGTCTGTCGATCCCACATGCCTCTCAAAAGTTTTTGAACCTATTGGTGTCCTAAACTGAACAGAGATGGCAGCTTCAGGTGTAACAGCATTAGGTGACTACATATAAGGAAGAAAACCCAAATGAATATTCCCAGTGAGGGAAGGGCTGCAGTGGGAGTTCACCTCCAGTTCTGGAGGGCAGGAAGAATGAATGGGAGAGAGACCCAGGAAAGCAGGCTGTCGGTGTTTCACAGTTGCTTGGGACAGAAAGTTGGAATAGCAGCCCTGAAAAGTGTGGAGCTTTGAGCAAACACTCTTCCCACACATTTTAACATATTTCAGCATCCAATAGCATCACTTAAGATAACAACACTAAAAGGCAGAGGCTTTTCATTACTTAGCTTGAAAAGCAATTGTACTTTTCACATTGCTTTCATGCAGTGCAGCAAATTTGGGAGAGTCAGGTTCCCCAGCTACTGTTGCAAGCTGCTTGGTGTCTCCGGTCCTAAAGCTGTGGGCAGCTGGATCGTGGCAACCACAGAATCACAAAATCTATAGGTTGGGGAAGACCTCTGAGGTCATCAAGCCCAGCTTTTGGCTGATCACAACCTTGTCAAATAAACCATGGCACTAATGCCACATCCGGTTGTTTCTTGCACACCTTCAGGGATGGTGACCCCACCACCTCCCTAACCAGTCTTTTCCAATGTTTAACAATTCTTTACATGAAGAAATTCTTCCTGATGTTCAGCCTGAACCTCCCCTGGCACAGCTTGAGGCCATTTCCTCCTGTTCTGTCAGTGGTTGCCTGGGAGAAGAGACTGACCCTCACCTGGCTACAGTCTCCTTTCAGGCTGTTGTAGAGCTTGATGTGGTTCCCCCTGAGCCTCCTTTCCTCCAGACTAAACAACCCCAGCTCCCTCAGCCGCTCCTCACAGGACTTGTGCTCCAAACCCTTCACCAGCTCCCTTGGCCTCCTGTAGACGTGCTCCAGCACCTCCACTATTTTTCTTACAGTGGACACAAAATTCGAGGTGTGGCCTCACCACTATAAATGTTGGTGCCTTCATTTGTGCACAAACCTCAAACAAAACAAACAAAATTCAGGGGTTGAGGAAGGAGGAATGCCCGCCTTGGTGTAGAAAACAGTGCTTAGTCTGGATGAGTTAGTGCCGAGGACACTCCTGCCAGGCTGGGACAGAATTTCTGCACCAGAGCAGGAAAGGCTGGATTGCCTCTGACATCTGCTTCAGTGCAAGTCCACAGAAATTCCTCCTGGCCATTTCCAACCACCTCCTAGCAAGGGAGAGACCAGGGGCATGGGGAAGGAGGGCTGGCCCAGCACAAGCTAGCACGTGTCTGTCGGGACTCATCAGCCCAGCTTTATCATCTCTCCAACAGTGCGACTGCAGCTCTGTTCAGAGGCACGCCTCTGCAGCTGCCAACAAGCACCCTCAGGCTTCAGAAAGATGTATAGAGAAAAACAGTGCTGTAATTTATGCCACATCTTCTTATCTCCTCTTTTCACCACCAGGATGCAAATTAGTCATAGCTTTAGTAAGTGATTACATAAGCATCATATTAATTTTGTTCATATTTCCCCAAAGAAATCAGCGAGTTGTTAGAACAACTTGGACGCCCAGATTTATTTTCCAGGCATCACGGACTATTGGCAACCAAGGTGCACTCATTTATCATTTCACAATGAAGATAATCTGGTTAACAAACCAAATTTCTTTCAAAAGAAAGAAGAAACAGCAAGCAAATAAGCAGTGACAATCAAAAGCCGTGAGAGGATTTGGAGGTGAAAGCAAATTTCTTTCAGCCCATTGCTTTCTGCGTTGCATTCTCTAGAGCTGCCTGAAGGTTCATTTGTTGCCATCCAGAATATTCTGTTACACAAAGCATTATTTGAAGATAGAGGGAGAGACTGCACATTTGCAAATGGGAAAGGTCTTGAGGAAGTTCAATATAAAAATGCCCAAACCTCTCAATCCTATACGCTTTCGATAGCCCCAGAGGACCCGTCAAGCACACCTCCCACTGACTGCCACCTCCTCCAACTTTTGCTGAATGATACATGCACAAGTTTCACTGGAAGGAAAAATAGGTTTGATGAGAAAATTTGCTGCTGCATTCATTTTGAGTGTGACAATAGGGCAGTGAGAACGAGCTCTTGGCAGGCACGTAGGTATGTGAAGTCCCCTTAGCACAGATTAGAGTAACTTGAATTGTGCTAGAGAAGTAGATCCACAGAGCCTTTGGCAAGTCCTGGCTCTGCTCCTCCTCATTGTTAAGTGCCCTTCTGGGAAGAAGTAGCTTCTTGAAAACCTGACTGAGCTAAGGCAGAACCTGCCTGGCCCTTCTTCAGGCACTGGGCTTCTCCTGACTGCAAACCTGGGCTGACAGTTCTGATGTCTGTCTTGAATATTGGAGCAGAAACAGGGCTTATTCTGTAAATAAAGTAATATGCTTTTATCTTCCCGTGGAATATTCTCAGTGATGAGCTCTCTGGAGGGGGACAGGCTGATAAATACCAGGAATCTTGAACTGCCAGTTTTATTATTTGTTTCTTGCAACAGGCAACCTTACGCACAGAGGCGATAAAAGACAATGCCTGAGCATAGGGCTGAAAAAAGCCCAGCACACAACTCCTTGCCTGTAAGCACCAAGCAAATACAGATCCACACAAACTTCTCCACCTGTTCTACAAAATTGGCCAGCTTGGGGCTGAATGATGCCACCTTGCAGTTCAACTGTGGAAAAAACCAGCTGCAACCAATCTAATAAGGTCCCTGCACAGGACACAGTGGATGGAGTTCACAATAAGGCCCTGCTGCAGAAACACCCTTTGCCACAAAGCCCGTGGCGAAGAGGGCAGCAGGCATCCATCAGCCATCAGCTTCCCTGGCCCATTCTCGGGGTGCCATTGGTCCAGTGGGTTTCCCTGGAGGTGCCCGTTCCTTCCCAGCACTTTCTCCTTCTGCTCTTCAGGCTCAAAGCAATGCCCCTGCAACAACTTCACATCCTTCAAGCAACAGTTCTTTGGCTGGGGGCACTGAGAGAGAGCAGAACAGAGCAGACTGTGCTAAAAAATAGGAGGAATTTATCTTTCCCCGAGTTCTACACCTGGAGAGTGCCTGGGCAGAATCAGGTATGAAAAAACCAAAGCTAAACATCCTACCAGTCTCTTTTTTGACTACTAGCCACCTCCTCCCTTCACACAGGGCTGTCTTCAGACTTTCTCTTGAGGTGATATGATCATTACACATAAAAGAAAAAAGGGCATAAAAAACGTCCTTTTAAACTCAACAACTGGAGGAAAATGTGCTTCTCTGTTATTCAGTGGCCAAACAATCAGAGTACTTGTTTAGAGCCAGAGAAACTGTGTCCAGGTCCCTCCTTGGCTTGACAGGCTTCACCCCAAAATCTACATTCAAAGCACCCTCCTACACTGGTGTGCCCAGGAAAGCTGTGTTTGCTACCCCCCACAGCCATTCTGCTTTGGGTCAACACATGCGTGCCAGATTAGAGGGAGAGACACCATCAATGCTATCTCAAAAACCATCAAAAGCAGAAGATGAGGCACCAACACCTACACACACACCTGCTAGCATCACATCACAAATCACGCTGATGCCTTGTGCTGGGTCCCTGTCCTCCCAGGCAGTTTCCCTCAGGAGTGGCCCAAGCCCTCTGTTCTTTTGATATGTCAGGAATGGACATATTTCCCCAAATGCTTCCTGAGGGAAATCATGCCAGGCGTGCCTGTTGCACCAAGCCCTGTGGAAGTGATGGGGTGAAGTGAGTGCCACACTGACTGGGCTGGGGCAGAGCCTCCATGGCTGTGGATAACCCAGTGCCAAGCAATGAGAAATGATAGAAACCTTTGGGTTCCAGGCAATCCCCCAGCTCAGAGGAGGGCTTGTGCATTGAAATGCCAGACCTCGTAGCTGCCTGTGGCAGTCAAGAGCTATGTCTTTCTTCAGATTAGGTAAACATTCACTGCAGACTTATTGGAGATGGGACATTTCTTATAAGGTGTCTCATGGGCACCAGCTGGAGTCAGTATCACAGCTGCCAGCCTGAGCAACATGTGGTCTGTGTACAGGATTGCAAGTAATAAACAGCCATAGACTAGTATAGTAAGGAATATTTCTATACTGTTGAGAGAATGATCATAGCAGTCCACCAAACCCTTCTTCTCTTTAGCTTTTAATTACTCTACACTGAAGAAGTTACTGTAACAGCCAAAACTGTATTCTGTGGATCTAGAGTGATTTCTTCATTAAATTAAGAGCCACAGAAGACCTTCCAGGGCATTCTTGTCCTCTGTGTTGAACAATTTCATTCCCTCCTCTCCAATGATCTGAGGAGTTTAAATCCTAAAACATTTAAAGAATAGTCCAGCAAAGTACTTTGGCAAGTGCTTATCCCCAGCTACACAAAACAGTTCTTCTTGAACAGTAATAAGAGAAGCTAATTTGAGTTTTATTTTATTTAGGAGATATTCAGTTGATATAGCAGTAGAAAGCAATAATTAAAATTTCACTTCAAATATTTAGATTATATTACAGTAACATTTTGTGCTGGTTTGAATGCAAAACAGCAGGGGAAATTAACCCCGCAAAAAATACCTCGAGAGATTTGGGTCAGAATTACAATTTTAATAAAAAGGTTAAAATAAATGCAGGAAAACAGAAATATCGACAGAGTCACAGTACAACCTGACACCGTATTGACCAGGGTGGTAGCTGTGTAGTCCAGTTAGGCACTGATCCTGTAGGAGGTCTGGTCTGATGAGTATCCAGTGATGGTGGTCTGGAGACCTCTGGGTTTCCAGCCGTCTGGTAGTCCAGTGGTTTGGTAGTCCAGTCGAGTCCAGCGAAGTGGAATGGAGTCCAGTTGAGTGGAGTAGTCCTGGTAGACCAGCCAAGTCCAGTCTAGAGGAGTGGAGTGGAGTGATTTCTCTCATCTCAAAGTCTGCTTTTATGTCGTATTTCTTGGCTGGTACCTCCCCCAGGGGTGGGGACTTCCACAATGGAAAAGGATTTTCCCAATGTTCTATTGGTTGCTTCGGCAATGAGCTCACATGAGGCTTCTCCAAGGAGCAAATGGTTTTCTGACATTCTATTGTTATCTGATTTGGTAATGGGCCATTAATCAAGATAATTCACTCAGGGTGGTTCTGAAGTTCTATTGATCCATGCTTATCAAGTTCGGTAATGGGCCATTAATCAAGATAATCTATCAGGACGGTAGTGTAATGGGCCATTAGCTGAGATGATTTACTCAGGATGGGTGGTGCTTGCTGTCGGCCAGAATGGTTACCCTTATCTCAGTTGAGATAAGGAGTACCACCCTACCTCGCATGAGCACAGCCTCAGGGACCAGGTGTATAACTGTGAACAATCCCCGCTTATCGAGGGAATATGTGGGTGGTAATAGAATATATCCTTATATGGTTAACCCGGGACATAATCCACCCCTTATTCTATACCATCCACATGTTGCTGGAATTAACATCATGGACAGTGCTCATTCAAAATTAAGTCCCCTTGAGGTACACAACGGGTTTCCCCATCTTTCTGCATTACCCACCATGTGTGACCAGGTCCTTGAGCAAAGACAATCCCACAAGTGGGTTTGCCTTTGCTTGAGGTGGGACTAATCCAAACAGTCTTTCCTAACATGCCTCTGATGTGTATCACAGGGACTTTATCGCCATCCACGGTGTACTGACTGGGCAGGGTCAGCTCGACTGACAGCGGCTCGGGTGTTGACCAGCCAGGTGGCCTTCGCCAAGTGCTGTTTCCTGTCTTTGAAAGTCCCTCCACCCACTGCCTTCAAAGTGGTCTTAAGCAGTCCATTGCACCGTTCTACTTTTCCAGCAGCCAGTGCATGATAGGGGATATGGTACACCCATTCAATCCCATGTTCTCTAGCCCAGCTATCAATAAGGCTGTTCTTGAAATGAGTCCCATTATCTGACTCAATTCTCTCAGGGGTACCATGTCTCCATAGGACCTGCTTTTCAAGGCCCAGGATGGTGTTCCAGGCAGTGGCATGAGGCACAGGGTAAGTTTGCAACCGTCCGGTGGTCGCTTCTAGGATGGTCAGCACGTAGCGCTTGCCTTGGCGGGTTTGGGGAAGTGCGATATAGTCAATTTGCCAGGCTTCCCCATACCTGTATTTTGACCACCGTCCACCATACCATAGAGGCTTCACCTGCTTGGCCTGCTTGATTGCAGCACACGTCTCACAGTTGTGGATGACTTGCGAGACACTGTCCATAGTTAAGTCCACCCCTCAGTCACGAGCCCATCGGTATGTCACATCTCTGCCCTGATGACCAGAGGCATCATGGGCCCAGCGAGCAAGGAATAATTCTCCTTTGTGCTGCCAGTCCAGACCCACCTGTGATACTTTAACCCTGGCAGCTTGATCCACCTGCTCATTGTTCCAATGCTCTTCGTTAGCCCAACTCTTGGGTACGTGGGCATCCATGCGACGGACCTTCACGTTCAGCTTCTCAGCCCGGGCAGTGATGTCTTGCCAAATCTCAGCAGCTCAGATGGGTTTCCCCCTGCGCTGCCAGTTGGCCTTTTTCCATCTGTTCAGCCATCTCCACAGAGCATTGGCTACTATTTATGAGTTGGTGTAGAGATAAAGTCTCGGCCACTTCTCTCGCTCGGCAACATCCAAAGCGAGCTGGACGGCTTTAAGCTCTGCAACCTGACTCGATCCACCTTGTCCCTCAGTAGCTTGTCCTACTCGTCGTGTGAGGCTCCATACAGCAGCTTTCCATCTCCTGTTGGTCCCTACAATCCCGCAGGAACCATCGGTGAAGAGGGCGTATCGCCTTTCACTCTCCGGTAGCTGGTTGTATGGCGGTGCCTCCTCAGCACATGTCACCTGCTGCTCTTCTTCTTCAGACGACAGTCCAAAACTCTGACCTTTGGGCCAGTTCGTGATGATTGACAGTATCCCAGGGGGATTGGGATTTCCTATGCGGGCTTGCTGCGTGATCAGAGCGACCCACTTGCTCCACGTGGCATTGGTGGCATGATGTGTTGAAGGGACCTTCCCTTTGAACACCCAGCCCAGCACGGGTAGTTGGGGTGCCAGAAGCAGCTGTGCTTCGGTGCCAATTACTTCTGAGGCAGCTCGAACCCCTTCGTAGGCAGCAAGAATCTCGTTCTCAGTTGGGGTGTAGCTGGCCTCAGATCCCTTGTATCCCCAGCTCCAGAAACCGAGAGGTTGTCCTTGGGTTTCGCCAGGTGCCTTCTGCCAGAGGCTCCAGGAAGGACAATTCTCTCTGGCTGCAGTGTAGAGCACATTCTTAACATCTTGCCCTGATCTAGCTACTGCATGGGCAATCTCCTGTTTAATCAGTTCGAAAGCCTGCTGTTGTTCAGGGCCCCACAGGAAATCGTTCTTCTTTCATGTCACGAGGTAGAGAGGGCTTACAACGCTGCTGTACTCCGGGATGTGCATGCTCCAAAAGCCCACGGCTCCTAGGAAGGCCTGTGTTTCCTTTTTGTTGGTCGGTGGGGACATAGCTGCTATCTTGTTAATTACTTCTGTTGGAATCTGGCGACGTCCATCCTGCCACTTTACTCCCAGGAACTGAATTACTTGCACAGGTTCCTTAACATTGCTTCATTTAATGGCAAAACCAGACTTCAGGAGAATCTGGATAATCTTCTCTCCTTTCTCAGAAACTTCTTCGGCTGTGTTCCCCCATACGATGATGTCATCAATGTACTGGAGATGTTCTGGAGCCTCACCCTTTTCGAGTGTAGCCTGGATCAGTCCGTGGCAGATGGTGGGACCGTGCTTCCACCCCTGGGGTAGTCAATTCCAGGTGTATTGCACACCCCTCCAGGTGAAAGCAAACTGTGGCCTGCACTCTGCTGCCAATGGAATTGAGAAAAACGCATTGGCAATGTCAATGGTCGTGTACCACTTTGCTGCCTTGGACTCCAGCTCGTACTGGAGCTCCAGCATGTCCGGCACGGCAGCGCTCAGTGGTGGTGTGACTTCATTCAGGCCACGATAGTCGACAGTCAGTCTCCACTCTCCACTGGACTTGTGCACTGGCCATATTGGGCTGTTAAAGGGTGAACGAGTCTTGCTCACTAACCCTTGGCTCTCCAAATCGCTAATCATCTTGTGGATGGGAATCACAGAGTCTCGGTCGGTGCGGTATTGCCGTCGATGCACTGTTGCTGTGGCGACTGGGACTCGTTGCTCTTCACCTTCAGCAGTCCCACAGCAGCAGGGTCATCCGAGAGACCAGGCAAGGTATTCAGTTGTCTGGTTTCCTCCTTTTCCACAGCAGCTATTCCAAAGGCCCAGCGATATCGTTTTGGGTCTTTGAAATACTCATCCCTCAGATAGTCTATGCCAAGGATGCACGGGCCTTCCGGACCAGTCATGATGGGGTGTTTCTGCCACTCCTTTCCAGTCAGGCTCACTTCAGCTTCCAGTACAGTCAGCTGTTGGGAGCCTCCTGTCACCCCAGAAACAGAAATAGATTCTGTCCCCACATACCTCGATGGCATCAGGGTACACTGAGCGCCAGTGTCAACTAAGGCTGTGTACCGTTGTGGGTCTGATGTGCCAGGCCATCGGATCCACACTGTCCAATAGATCCCATTATCCCTCTCCTCTACCTGGCTAGAGGCAGGGCCCCTCTAATTCTGGTCACAGTGCACATTGTCTTCTGGTAAATATGATCTTGAAGTCCCTTCCAGAGGATCAGTCATATCATCACTCCTATAGTGCCTGCAGTCTTGTACACAACGGACTGGAGCTGCATTTACTCTGGATGAGCTTCTCATGGTATTTCCTTTTTTCAATTCACATACCCGGGCTGCTAAGGATGAGGTGGGTTTTCTGTCCCACTTTCTCATGTCTTCTCTGTGCTCCTTGAGGAAGAACCACAGGTTACTTCTTGGAGTGTGTCCTCTTTCCTTAGCTGGAGGATGCCTGTTCCTAATAGCAGAGAATCTTGTTGGTGCTGGAGAGCAGTAGGAGATTTCTTTTAGCTCCTTCCTCAGTCTCCGGAGGCCTTCTTCAATTTTCTGCTCCAGGCTCTGGACATGCTCAGCCAGCTTGATTTCCACAGATGAGACGTGGCTGCGTAACAAGGCAGTGACAGTGTCCTCATAGATTCTCCATTTGTTGACCAGTGCGCCCACCTTTTCGTCTCCTTCCCTCCACTGCAGCATCGCTGAGTACCGGGAGTAGATCTCAGGTCCCAGCCGTGCGAACTTTAACCACATCTGCGACGTGCAGCGGACACCGTCTGGGCTTTTAGGGAATCTTTCATCTTCTGAAAAGATGATCTCCAGTACTGCCAATTCCCTCAGGCACCGGACGCCTTGCTCCATCATGTGCCATTTGCCTTGCTGCACGTGGAAGTCTTCCTTGCAAAGGTATCTTTCCCCGACGTTTGCTAGCAGTCACCGCCAGAGGCTGAGAGTCTCCTGGGTTCTCCTGACTCCCTGGTCAATGACCGGATCCCGGGACAGGGATCCCAGTTGCCTGGCCTGACAGCCATCCAGGATGGTGTTGTCGGCTGCAGCATCCCAGATGTAGAGCAGCCAGGTCAATATGGATTCATTTGCCTGGCGAGTGAACTCCCTCCACAGCTCCCGCAGCTCACCCAGGGATAGAGAGTGAATGATGATCTCTGGTTCCGTCTCTTCCACTGGGTGGGAAGGTCCTGCTGCCTCCTCATCAGGCACCGTGCGGACTGATTTGCTCTTGCACTTTCGTTTCTGGACAGGAGTGACTGCTACTGGCTTAGGGTGGCCCTCTGGTTCAGTGCCAGTTTGTGTGGATGTGGTGGCTGTTTCTCCATTCTCTTTTTCCTCTGGCTCAGCCATGCTTTGTGAGGAGATGGTGCCTGTTGATTCAGTCCTTTTCTCTTCCTGAGAGTGCTGTACCACACCAAGCACTGTCCTGATGGCAATCATGGTGTAGACAGTGCAGGCCATACAGAGAAGACAAAACAGAACTAACAAGAAGATTATAATGTCCTTAACATCCAGGGGGAACCCGATATTTTCAAAACTGCCGTGTCAGGGTGGAAGAAACCATTCTCTCCCCTTCCCCCCACAGGCCGGGTGTGATTGTAAATGAGGCCCCAGAGGTAGGAGCCCAGACTAGGACAGGCAAACAGAACTGAATATATATTCCAAATCAGGTTCATTGCTTCTGAAGTTATGATGGAGTAAGCATAATAAATCAGCAAAGCAATTTTGGTACAATTCCCTGGTCTCAAAAGGAGCAATATGGCAGGCAGATAGCTCCCCATGTGTGGAAAAATATATAGAGCCAGGTACAAAATCCAGGTACACATATCGAGCATCATGGTAACTAAGTTGTTTCTATAATGCAAAACTGTAATTCTGACTTTGCTCTTGAGTCCCACATTGGGGGCTAAAAAATATCCTGGTTTGAATGTGAACCAGCAGGGGAAATTAACCTCACACAAAATACCTCGAGAGATTTGGGTCAGAATTACAATTTTAATAAAAAGGTTAAAATAAATGCAGGAATACAGAACCCCGGCCTAAACAAACCAACAGAGTCACAGTACAACCTACACCCTGTTGTGTAGTCCAGTTAGGCACTGGTCCTGTAGGAGGTCTGGTCTGCTGAGTATCCAGTGATGGTGGTCTGGAAACCTCTGGGTTTCCAGCCGTCTGGTAGTCCAGTGGTTTGGTAGTCTGGTCGAGTCCAGCGGAGTGGAGTGGAGTCCAGTTGAGTGGAGTAGTCCTGGTAGACCAGCCAAGTCCTGTCCAGGGGAGTGGAGTGGAGTCCAGTTGAGACTACATAGTTCAGCTACACCAGACATTTTGCAGCACATGCCTGCAATTCAGAGGTTAGTTACATCTAGCATGCTTTGGGGGTACAGGAGGCTGTTCTTCAAATAAGCCTGAATTAATTTCATTAGCGTAAGATAGTCTATTCCACTACATTACATGAATGGTGGTTGCTGTACAGCAAAGCAACTTCAGAGCAGGTGTTTTTCATTGACAAGTGAATTGTTTACCTCAAATTCTGGAGAGATGATGCACCCTATAGATTGTATTTTTAGAGAGCAGAAGTGTAACACATTCTGTGATAACTGTTAACCTCCAACCATCTATATTTCCTTGCAATTTTGTATAAACGATGATTCATTTCCATGCTGTGATTTGATAAACGGACTTCCAGCTCTGAGAACAACTCTGAAGCCAAGCTCAAACTTCCAGAAAATGAAAATTCATTACGAAACATAAACAAGTCTTTAACCATGACATGAAAAATAGGATCAAGAGGTGAAATCATTCTGCTGTGATAAGAACAAGTTTTCTCTGCAGGTGAATCATTGTTCTAGACCGAGCATGTGAAAAGAATTAGGTTAGCCTCACCTTCTGTCTTCAATTTAGACAAGTAATTAAAAGTTAGCAGAAGGTAGACTAAAATTAGCTCAAAATGCCATAGCCATATGATAACCCAGAAATAAAACCACAGGCCTGTCCATTGTAATTTAAATCTAAACCAGAATGGGACTAGTCCTAAAACAGTTCCCATTGCGCTTACTGTGGTTCAGTCTGCTCCTCTTGTATGCCTGCTGACTGCTGCTCCATCCTCTGGAGGAAGCTCTTCCCTGAGCTCACCTCCCTCAGGATCACAGTTCCCAGATTTTACCCCCAGACTTGCACAGTCCTGCAAAGACTCACACATCTGCCTGGCAAAGGCACTGATGCCGTAGCTGCTATGCAGGTGCAAGGACAGCCAAGGTCCCCTTTCCAGCAACTCTGACTGGCACTGTAGCTCCCAATTTAGCTGCTACATCCTGGCTCTTTGGCGGCAATAGAGTGAGTTGCCTTGTTGGGCTGTGCCAAAATGTTGGTTGCAGGAGCCTGCCTTTCTCCACCAGGCACAGCAAGACCCTAGGCAGGTGCCACCAGCACTTTCCCACAGTTGGGTCAGGTATCTGCCTAAATATCTCCAGAGAGAGGGAATGCTGCCTCCAACAGCTTCAACGGCAGGGTCAAGAAACCTTTCCCATATTTGGCTTAAGCAGGTATACTCCATGAATGCTGAATTTCAGCTTCACACAGGTGAGCAGGTGAAAATACGTCCTGAAGACACGAAGACTGAAAACAACCCACTGGCGTGAGGGAGTAAGATCCTCTTTGGTGCATGCGTGCCCGTGGATGCTTACTTAGACGCTGACATTAAGCTGGGAGAAGATAAGCACAGGGTGGCCTGGAAAGCTGGCCTGCCATTGCCAACAGCAGTGGTGATTGCACTGTGACAGAGTGTCCCATACTACTGCAGCCCTTGACAGCAAAAGGGCTGCACCTCCAAGCTCCATCACAGCACTGCCCATCACAGCACTGCTCCATCCAGCACTGCCCATCACCTCTTCCACTGGTGCCAGGATATGAGCAAGGTTCCAGCACTGGGAACACCTAAGACCTGCTTACAGCCTGCTATGCCATATACTGGTCAGTGGACAAGCACCTCCTTTCCACCTATCTTGGCATATTTTGGTGGCAAAACACAGCTTTTGTTTCCAGCAGGGAAGTGAACAGCAATTAGGCAGGAAGGAGCATGTGCACAGCAGACCAGAGTGTGCCAACTGCCTGTGCTTGCTCATACCCACTCAGCCTCCCACAGATGAGCAAGAATAGTACCTGATCACATTGCACATGTGGTTTGCCTTCCCCTGACAAAAGTGCTGGATCTTTAAGCAGAAACAATACTTCAAAAATACTCTTTAAGAGTCACAAATGACAGGCTCCTGCATCCCTGCATTTGTGCATGGTCAGATCATTCCTCAACAGCAACCAACAGGACTGGTGTGTGTGCCTAGAAGACTTCATCCTCAGATCTGTGTGCACATAGCTCAGCTGCCTCTTTGTTAGGTACCCTAGAGTTAAAGGTTCATGTGGAATATTAAAGCAGCAGACAATAGGATACCACCAATTCTGCATCTCTCTTCAAGCCTCAGTCTATGCTGCCTTTCCCTGTGGGGTCCTTTCCTTTCAAAATCCTGATCACACTTTGAAGGAGAGAGTTCTGGGTATCTGCTACATGCAGCTCTGCTGATGTCGGTTCAGAAACACCTGAGAATCTAACTCTTAAGCTACAAAAAGGAATCCCATGGTAATCCCATGTAAAATTTCTTACCTGCAAGATACAGCACTGTCAACTTCCCAGAAACCACAGTTCGGTTGTGCAGCTAATGCAGTACTTCCAGCATTGGAAAAAAAAAACAGGGCCAAGGGGAAGGTATGGAAGTCTCTGGGAGACTTTACAGGACCCAAGGCAGGTAAGAAGAAAGGATGGCCAGACATGCCCTCTGGACCAGGAAGTGTCATGAAGATATGTGCAGGATGTGAAGGACCCAGATAGTACTCAGCAGTCCTGATCTAGAAGCCCATGGAACATATCCCCATTTTACCGGGTGGGAGAGGCCTGAAAGTGCAAAAATAGCTGGTCTTGCCTAATAGTCTCCAGTTTGTGTCACATTATTTATCCTCCATCTCTTCCCTCATGTCCCTAAGAGCTAACACTACTGCTGCACTGCAGAGCTGCAGTCCCAAACTTGCTCCAGCCATGTGAGAAGGGTCCTCCTCAGGCATGGCAAGCAGTGCTGTAGCTGCACAAAGCCTGTGTGCACTTGTGTCTTGCTCTTCAGCTCACACTTCTGGCAACCAAACCATTTCACCCTCTCACAGGCACAAGAGACATGAAGACAGAATGATCCAGATCCAGAGATTGTGCTTGTCTCAGAGCAAGCCAGAGCTGGCATCTCTGCAAAGGTCTGGCTGCTGAGGATTTCAAATGCCATTATTGTAGAGGGGTTTGACTTTCCTTCTGTTCTATTTTACTTCATTGATTTGCTCTTTTACCCAACAGTTAAATACTTTCCTTTCATGATTTGTTACACATTTTTGGTTCAGAACCTGAAAAATAATTTGTGTTCCTGTTGAGTAGGAGCATGAAGCCCTGGGATAATCCTGCCACTTAATGCCCCGGTATATCCGTGGGAGGGTCAGCTACTTAAGCACATCTGCAGCGTGCTGATTGTCTGAAAACCATGCAGATTAGCAAAAAATCCATTTCACAGCTATGGATGCCTCCCAGGCAACAGCTTCTACTGTTGATTTGCTAACTCTGAGCTGGTTGGTGAGAAAACACAGGCACTTTGAGGAGCTGCATGCTCTAGTCCATGTCTTCTTTTAATTCAATGCAGAAATGAGGTTAGATCAGCACATTTGTCCAAGGGTTTTCTGATCTTCCTTTGCGGTGAAATCATCACCTTGTCTTTCTCATGGACCCAGAACGATGCTGGCAGTGCAGAGCACCCAGCTTGCCCAGCATGGTGTCTCTTTGCTCTGTGGCAGAGCTGGGTCCTGACCTGCCTGGCTTCTGCATGGGCCAGGCAAGCTAAGCTGATTGGTGGCATTGCTGCACTTATATGTATCTCATGGGTCTCACAGCAAGAGGCACATTCAAACGTAGGTGCAACCTCTGGTTGCCTCGTGCAGCATTGGTGTTTGAATGCTGGTAAACATCCATGCTACTGTGTTGATTACTTAGTGACTTTTTTGGAAACCCCTTGTGGGATATCAATGGGAAGAGGAGGTGCAGGTTTCCAGCTCAGCTTTGGTCTCACACTATCTTGTTGTCCCACAACACCCTGACAGAGGCCTGACATGGGTCTGGAGTTCACAGACCATGAATTGCTGTCATGGGTTTGCAGGAAGAAGACAATGTTACAAATTTCTGTGTTAGCACTTCATTCATTTAAAATTTGCTATGCATCTTTGGGGAGGATCATGTTTGCTGATCATTCGTTTCACACCGGTGGGGATTCGGGGCTGTGTTTTTATTTACACAAAAGCTGCTTGTGATAAACTAGAAAATGCCTGCATTATTCTGTGAAAGATGGAACATGTTGAAGCATGTCTGATTCTGATGTGTAAATGTTCTGTGCATCAAAAAGCAACACTAGCAGAACCAAGCAGGAAAAGCAGTACACCAGTCTGGGTAAGAAACATCTTCCTTACCAAGAAGCAGGATTATAGCCTTGAAGAGGAAACTCCTTCACCCAACCTCCACTCCCATGACATGGCTGATTCACCAACAGAGTGGACAGAGGGATCAAGCAAAAGTGATGGACAGACACATGCATGTGGAAAGAGAGGAGGACTGATCACACCAGGGGCAGCTGTACAGAGGGTGCTGGCCAAAACACGCAGGTTGGCGGAGGAGGACACAACTTGCAGGAGCATGTGCTGCAGGCTGCCAGTGCTGCTCCTCGTGGCTGGTGTTGGGACTGGCCAGGAGCAGCATCTACATTCAGACCACCAGCCGAGGTGTCGGGGGCAAATTCAGCAGGCAGCAATTTCCCACTTGACAAATGTTAGGAAGTAGAGAAATGATGGTTCATGTATTCCTCTGCCAGGTCCTCTGCCATGGTGAAGGTGTCTCTGGAGGAGCTTGGACTCTTAGAGGGAGGGCTTGCATATCTCTGCTCTGATGAGTCCTAAGATACAAGGAAAATTAGGCATGTTTCCCACCAAAGAGCCAGTACCTGGTCTGTCCCAGAGGTGCCCAGCAACTATTGCAGCCCCCAGTAGTGTCTCACAGCCCAAAGCCAGAGCGCGGTCAGTGTGCTCACCTGGTGCCAGGACAGCATGGACACTTGGTTGTTTGAAAGAGTGTGAGGAAAAGCCTTTGCTTGCAAGTGACCCCTTCACTTCTGCTGACTGGATGGAGGGCAATAATGAACAGCAGCACGAGTGTTTGTGTAGGAAATACAGCTCACGGCACACTGTTGTTCATGGGCTTTGGCCCAGGATAGAGGGAGAACAGTAAAGTCACTTCCAATACTACAGGAGGAGAGGGCCAGGCCTGTCTAGATGATGTTAAAAGGGAGAGGGAGACCAGTGGATGTGACTCAAAGGCTTCCATCTCTCACCTCACTCCTCATCACTTAGGTCTTCATCCTCAGTACCAACTAAGCTAAAAGTTACCCCATGCTGCCCCAGTGCTGTGGTTCTCGAACAACTACACAGACACCCGTTTCTGAAATGCAAATTACATGGCTCTTAAACCAAGTTATTTGATTTTCTTAAGCACGTTTAGTGCATGACTCTTGAATCGTAGACTTCTGCACTTGCAAATAACTTATAACACCATTACTGGGTGCAAATGAGGATATAGTCTGCAAATGATGAATTACTTGATTGCAGCAAATCACGCTGGTAGATGTCTGTGTAGTCTCACTAGAATCCACAAGGAGTTGCAGGTCCAATCATTAGACATATTAAAATCACAAAATGCAAAACAGGATGAAAAGTAAAGGTTGTTTAAAAAATTGGATATAGCATTTTCTGGGCAACAAACTAAATCTACTATGCTCTTTACCCCTACATGTAGAAGCTATTACTATAGCCCATTTAGATACTGGTTAATACCTAGATTCCTTTGTCTTTGTGATTTTTTTTTTGTAATGTGCAAACTAAAAACATTGCACTGTTATATAAAATCCCCTGTAATTTTTTTCCTGGTTTTACTGCAACTATGGTTGTCTCTAAAGAGAACAATATTTATTACAGTATGACTATCTCTCAGCTAAAGCTCTTTGTCCATGCTTCCTCAGGACATCATATCCTCAAGTACTCACACAAATCCACAAGTTAAGGATGGAACACTGCGTGTCTCAACTTGCAGATACACTCTGAATTTATACAAACTAACACTGAACCAAAAAGCCTTGAAAAAATTCTCTCAAGAAATACCAGTTTTTTCCTCATTGTTAGATTGATAATGTCTCAAGTGCAATCATTCTTCTCAAGAAAAAAATTGTTTCTATAATAAATACCTTTTTCTGAGTAGATTACTCTCATAGTGAACATGCAAGACACAAAGCACCATTTCCCCTGCTTGAGACGAAGTTATGCGTGAGACTTTACAGCTAAGGGCCTTACAGAATGATCTATTTTGGAAGAACCCGGTTGCCTTGGTGCTGTGCCTCCTCGATTGTTTTTGCTGGGCTGTCTTGGCTGTATGAAGAGTTTACTGTTTCTTTTAAAAGCCACAGTAGCACACAGGAGAATCGAATCATCCAAGCGAGGAATGGCTTATGAAAGGATAGCAATTACTTCTTTTCAAAACGTTTTTTGGGGAATAAAAGCCACAAGGTCAGAAGTTTACCTCCGAGTACAGTTTTTTGGCCAAGGCCAGCACAGATTTGACCCACAGGGATTATCACATTATGCGTCATGTCAGTGCCAAGCCCAGGAACAATGCCACACCAGTCTGACTCCTGCCCACAGTGCTGCAGGCGGAGCTGAGCCCTTTGTGCGGAGGAAGAAATCAGCAAGCTCAGGGATGCACTGTTCAGCATTGCGCCCACAGCAGGATTTTACAGGGGCTTCAGAGGCTGTTAGACATAACTATTAGGAAGCATTTACAGAAACGAGATGTAAGTGTGTCACTGAAACTCCTGCTCAGGTGGCCCATCTCTGTAAACAGCTGCCTAGAAAAGACCCGGTCATTCTGCAGACATAATAACTAGCACACAGAAAGCCCCAAGTCCGGCCACGGTAATCTTTGTTTAGTGGTTGGAAAGAGCAGGAGGTGTAGCGGCGGTTCAGGCCACTCTTGGGAGTGGGCCGGCCCGCAGATCCTGGTGGGCTGTCACTAGAGTTTGATCCACCCCTGTTTCCTCCCCCAGTGGGACGCTCCCTGTTTGTCACCACCCATCGTCCCACCCCTTTTGTTCTGTATAAGGTTATGTTTCTGGAATCTTCTGTGTAAGTTGTCTACCCATTGGACGCTTTCCCCTAATCCCTCCCTCCACCCTTCCCCATTGGTTATGTATCCGTCCGTTACCCTTTGGCCCTCACCCCATTGGTCCAGATGCTCTCTCCGCCCTATCCGGTGCCCCTTAAATGTTGTTGTACCCAGAGCCATCTTGGCTCTCCGTCCCTGACCCCTGTTCAATAAACAACTCATACGGAGACCCCATCCCTGCCTCTTTGTTTCTCCTCTTCGCTTTGCCAT